>CAUYUJ010016405.1:0-175000 GCA_963575745.1 Prorocentrum cordatum | reverse complement strand
TGAGAATCAGAAGGGCGCGCAGAGTTGTTTGTTTGGCATGCGCCTTGAAGTGTCTTGTTTCGAGGCGCGGGCTTGTCTGCAGCTGGTGCCTGGTTTGTTGCGTTGCCCGCTGCTTGCCCGAGGGCTCTCAGCTCCAAGAAACAAGCATTCTGCAAAAGGAACAAGCACCAAGGTGCGCGAAGGACTCTGGAACGCGCGTCGAAGTGTTCCGACGGTACTTGCGGGGTACTTCGCGGTTCTTTTGCAGAGGCCGTTAATCACGGAGCAGAAAGTTTTTCGGGAAACAGCGGTGCGACCGTTATTCCAAGACAACATTACGTACAAACACGCAACGCAACCAAACACGGCAGCAACACACATCCACCAAGTGCCGCATGACATCATAACAGTTTGCCGATACACATTGAAACAAGACAGCGCAAACAAAAGCAGCGTAACAACAAACACTTCATAGAACACACCGCGTAGAAAACACGGCGTAGAACACATTGCGTAGACAACATTGCGCAGAACACGTTGCGCAGAAAATGTTGCGTAGAAACCACTTTATGGAAACCACTGCGTAGAAACCACTGCGTGGAAAACGCTGCGTAGAAACGCTGCGTTTGAGCTGTGTATACGCCTCCTTCACACTCCACCGCAAGAGCACGCTTCCAAGAACGATGTCTTCAAGGAGCCTGCCAAGAACCAAACAACTGGTCCGCGAATTGGAATCAGACGTGCGTGCAGACAGTTTTTTGTGTTGTAATGCGCTTCAGCATTGACCTGTTTGGGAGGCGCGGTCTAGTCTGCAGCAAGTGTCTGGTTTGGTGCGTTGCCTCGTTGTTTGCCCGAGGGCTCTCAGCTTCAAAATTTCAGGCGCCTGCAGAAGGAACAATTTTCGTTAAGGAATATGGAATGCGCGTCGAAGTGCTCCGAAGGTACCTGCGGGATACTTTGCGGTTCTTTGGCAGACGCCGTTAATCACGGAGCAGAAAGTTCTTTGGCAAACACCGGAGCAACCGTTATCACAACAATATAACATTTACGTATTATCGCCACGTAAACAAATACAACGTAAAAAGGCATACACAAAACCGACACAAAAAAACAGCGTACAAAGGAACACAGCGTAGAAAGCACCGTGTAGAAAACACTGCGTAGGATACACTGCGCGCATAATGCACTGCGTAAAAAGCACTGCGAAGAACACACTGCGCAGTTTATCAATAAACCGTTGAGAGAGTAACTCTCGCGGCCCGCGTAAGTCGCCGCGTATGGTTGGTACGTCGTCTCGCGTAAGACCCCTTGTTGATTGCCGTTCATGTGTCGTTTGTCATCGTACCCAATTTTCCGTACCAAGTTCGGGTGTTGTTGCACAACACGTTACCAGAGCATATGTTGTTCTCAGGACGTTTGTTTTCGTTGTTAGGACACGTCGTGGCAGGCCTATAGGAATGCCTGCTCCACTTTCACCACGCGCCTCCCTACCCGAGACCTGCTCTCGCTTTGCGCCTCGAGAGGGACGTTTCCGACCAGTTCGAGGTCGGAGGGCGCCAGCTGTTGCACGGGTCGTGGTTAGACGTGCTGTGTTTCCTTGCGTTTTCGCTGGCTCTCCGCGGTTTTCGCATAGGGTGTTCTGTTTCGAGTCTATCGTTTTCGTAGTCAGTGTTTCCAGTCGGGCCTTGTCGCATAATCTTGGGCCCTGAGACCCTTACATATTGATCTGACTCGAAGCATGCTGTATTTTTCGCGTCGCCGGATCTCAGGGGACGTGGTTGTCAGCGGTTTTCCAGCATCGGCCGATGCTCTCCAGCAGCTGCGCCTCGCCGAGGACGTGCTAGGGGTGCCGAGATCGCCCCGAACGGCCGCCGGAGAGCCGAGTTATGGCCCGCAACACACAGACATGCTCGCGTGGTGGGAAAAAACCGTGACAGGAGGTTTTAGGATTAGGTCGGGCGTGTCCCCCTACAGGGGGATTTTCGACGTAACATCAAGAATACTCAAAACATACTCCAAAATTGCCAAAACACATTCAAAGAATAGTGCCCAGACTATGTTTTGACTATTTTTGGATCATCCCCCTGTAGAGGGACATACCCGACTTAATTTTAGAACGTTTTCGGCCTGTGGGGGCCTCGCCGGTGCCCGGGAAGGAGGACGACGAGGATGAGGTGACGAGGGAGGCGGAGGGGGGAGGACAGGTGAGGAGGAGAGGGGGGAGGACGCAGAGATCCCCGGCGTCGTGAGTTTCTCATGATATGGACCACCAGAGATATGGACCCTTGTTCTGCGTCGTCTTTTGACGGTTCTGGGGCCCACTCAGGGACCCCGGAGGCCGAGCATTCTGAAAAACACATCGTCAAGATTCTTCTGGCCATGTCTCGGTTCTTCGCCTGCCGATCGGGAGGATCTCGGCACACCAGAACGCCCTCGGCGTGACGCAGTTGTTGCAGAGCATCCCGAGGCTGGAAAATTAGAGAACAGCGAAAACTCCCGAGAACAGAATCTCTGGCAACGAGGAGGCAGGAGGAAGGTGGGGCAGGATGGAGGAGGAGGAGGAGGAGGAGGAGGAGGAGGTGGAGGTGGAGGAGGAGGGAGGAGGGAGGAACGAGGAAGAGGAGAAGGAGGAGGAGAAGCAGGACGAGGAGAGAGGATGGATGAATGGATGGATGGATGGATGGATGGATGAACGGATGGATGGATGGATGGATGGATGGATGGGTGGTTGGGTGGGTGGGTGGGTGGATGGATGGATGGATGGATGGATGGATGATGGATGATGATGCTGATGCTGATGCTGATGCTGATGCTGATGCTGATGCTGCTGATGCTGATGCTGATGCTGGTGATGGTGATGGTGATGGCAGTGGTAGTGGTGATGATGGTGATGATGATGGTACTGATGATCCTGATGATACTGATGATAATGATGGCGACGATGCTGATGCTGTTGATGCTGATGATGGTGATGGTGATGATGATGATGATGACGACGCTGACGACGATGATGACGACGACGACGGCGTTGCTGATGATGCTGATGCGCCTGCTGATGATGATGACGATGATGGTGCTAAGGTTGATGATGCTGATGAGGATACTGATGATGTTGATGATGATGCTGACGGTAATGCGGCTGCTGTTGCTGCTTTTGTTGTTGTTGGTGATGATGATGATGTTGAGGTTGATGATGATGATGATGACGATGCTGATGATGATGCTACTGCTGATTATGAGGATGCTGATGATGATGATGCTGATCATGATGATGATTATGATGATGATGATGATGATCATAATCATGATGATCATGCTGATGTTGCTGCTGATGCTGATGACGATGATGATGTTGATCATGATGATGATGCTGCTGATGATGCCGATGATGTTGATCATGATGGTGATGCTGATCATGATGCTGATGATGATGATGGTTATGCTGATGATGATGATGATGCTGATGATGATCATGATGATGATGCTGCTGATGATGATGCTGCTGATGGTGCTGCTGAGTTCAGGATGATGAGGATGTTGATGATGATGCTGATGCTGATGAGGATGCTGATGTTGATGACGATGATGATGATGCTGATGTTGATGATGATAATGATGGTGATGCTGATTCTGATGATGCTGATGCTGATGATGAAGATGATGATGATGATGATGATGATAGTGATGATGACGATGATGTTGCTGCTGCTGATGATGATGCTGATGATGATGATGAAACTGATGATGATGGTGCCAATGATGATGATGACGATGATGATGGTGATGATGATGATGATGCTGATCATGATGATGATGATGAGTATGATGATGATGATGATGATGATGATGATGATGATGATGATGTTGAGGTTGATGATGATGATGATGATGTTGATGCTGATGATGACGATGACGATGGTGATGATGATGATGATGATAATTTTGATGATAATTGTGTTGTTGTTGATGATGATGATGATGATGATGATGATGATCATGATGATGATGCTGCTGATGATGATGCTGCTGATGGTGATGGTGATGATGATGATGATGATGATGATGATGATGATGATGATGATGATGATGATGATGATGATGATGATGATGATGATGATGATGATGATGATGATGATGATGATGCGGAGACGGGGGAGGAGGAGCAGGAGGATGCGGAGGAGGATGCGGAGGAGGAGGAGGAAGAAGGGGAGGAGGAGCAGGAGCAGGACCAGGAGGAGAGTAGGCGGAGGAGGAGGAGCACGCAGGAAGGACAGGAACATGGAGCTGTAGGAGGTAGGATGATGAGGAGGAGTTTCAGGATGAGGCGAGGAAGGAGGAGGAGGAAGGAAGGAGGAGGAGGAGGAGGAGGAGGGAGAGGGAGGAGTGAGGAGGAGGAGGGAGGAGGGAAAAAAGGAGGGAGAAGGAGGAGGAGGGGGGGAGGGGAGGGGAGGAGGGAGGGAGGAGGGGGCGAGGAGAGAAAGGAGAGGAGGAGGAGAGGAGGAGGAGGAGGAGGAGGAAGGAGAAGGAGGAGAGGAGGCGGAGAGGAGGGAGAAGAGGAGGAGGAGGAGAGGACGACGGGGGAGGAGGAGGAGGAGAGCAGGACTCAGAGAGGAGGAGGCGGAGGAGAGGAGCCGCAGGAGGGAGCAGGAACATGGAGCTGAGGAGGAGGAGGATAGAGGAGTTTTACAGGAGGAAGGAGGAGGAGGAGGGGAGGAGGAGGATGGAGAGGAGGTGGGGAGGAGAGGGGAGGGAGGAGGAAAACACGGAGGGAGGGGGAAAGGAGGAGGGAGGAGGGAGGAGGGGGAGGGAGAGGAGAAGGGAGGAGGGAGGAGGAGGAGGAGGAGGAGGAGGAGGAGGAGAGGAGGAGGAGGAGGAGGAGTAGGAGGGGGGCGGAGGAGGAGGAGGAGAGGAGGGGAGGAGGAGGAGGAGGAGGAGGAGAGGAGGAGGAGGAGCGGAGAGGAGGAGGAGGAGAGGAGGAGGAGGAGGAGGAGGGGAGGAGGGGGGGGAGGGAGGGGGAGGAGGAGGAGGGGGAGGAGGAGGAGGAGGAGGAGGAGGAGGGAGGAGGAGGAGGAGGAGAGGAGGAGAGGAGGAGGAGGAGGAGGGGAGGGGAAGAGGAGGAGGGAGATGGCTCAGGCGGAGGAGGAGCCCCATTTTGGGCCCCCTCCACGAGGTGGAGCAGGCGCTCTTCGCGCTGCAGGCGGCTTGCGCCAGGGCGCGGCGCGACGCCCCCCTGGAGGTTGCTGCCGCCGCCCACGATAGGGACGTCTGCAACTGGGTGGAGGCTGGAGGGCGTTAGCTGCTCATCTCGGGTGTTGCTAGACGTGCGTGCCCCTGGCCCAAGGTGCCCCATGGACCTCCAAGGAGGCTACCACGGCCTCCAGAGCACCCCTCTCAAGGCCCAGGCGGGCCCCAGGGGCTTCAACATGGAGCGAACAGCTGGGGGCACCCTGGGCCAGGGGGACCTCAGGAACCCCCGTGACAACAACTGCACACACAATTTGTCGACGGTCCGCGCGCTGGGCTTCCCCCATTGGCGGCGCCTCTGGCGCTGCCCCTGGCGCGCTCGGCGCGCCAGGGGGTCAGAGGAGCAAGAGGTCATCATAACGATACGTTCCAACATCTCGAGGGTTTCCAAGATGCTTGACTGTTCCATTCTGGAAATCCGAAAAGTTGCCTGAGCTATTCATATCATGTCAACGCCGATCAAAGACATCCGCACGCAGTTCCGAACGTGTATGTATATGCCGCTTGTTGTTCCTCGCAAGGGGATCATTAAACGCAAATTGCAAATTGGTCTGGCCGAGGTGTGCGGATCGCTCTATCGCTAGCTCTCACGATCTCCACCTGGCTTTGTCATGGCTCTTTTAGATCCCCCCGATTCGCGTCGATTCGGTGTCGATGGCTTCCGATTCCGATTCGATTCGATTTTGGATTATGATTTCTTGGCGGATGACAGCTACCTGCCTATTCACGCGGATTCGACTTCTCCCGACTCGGCTGCCGATTTCCGCCGATTCGATTCATTTCGATCGCCGATCTGACTCATCGATTCGACTTCAGGCTCTCCTGCCTTGTGCCATCCGTATGCTTTGAACCAATCGCCAGATTGATGTTTCTTGTCTCGTCTTGCTCGGAGTGCGGCCAGACCGTGCGATTTTCATATACATAGACTCGTACATTTCATACTATATATATAAATGTAAAACTTCATGTGTAGAGTCACTCGTTGTTTCTCGACGGTTTGCGCATAGTTGTTGTTCGAGTCGTCGGGAGTTTTTGAATTTTATGTTCGAGCCGGATCTTGTCGGCGAGGGCCCAGGGACTCGCAGGTCGATTCCGTTCGAACATTCAGGCATAGATATTGGGTCTGGGGCTCTGGTCTTGACTTTGATGCTGCACTTCCTATCGCGTCGCCGGATCTCAGTGGGCATGGCTGTATGCGGTCTTCCAGAATCGGCATACTCCCTTGCAGCTGCGCCTCGCCGACGGCTTTCCAGGGGTGCCCAGGTCGTCCCGAACGGTCGCCGGAGAGCCTGCGCGAGGCTCTTTCTTTGCAGCCCCGTCCACAGCGGGCGCCAGGATTTAACTCCAGGCTTTTTTCCTTGGCATCTCTCGGACCATCGGGCTGCATCGTTAATCATTTGGCAAAGAGAGCACGGTTGGAGGGGCACACTTGTTCCCCAACCAGTGCTTGCACTTCGAAGTTCTGATTTCGGTTGATTCAATCGTGATGTGAGTGTTCCGGGTTTGCGCCACGTTGGTGTCCATGCCCGTGCCTCCCCAGGTTTTGCCACGGTGGCGCCCGTGCCCGCTCGTGCGCGCTCTGTGGGCGCCCCATGCGCTGGCTGGGTTTCTCGAGGTTTCGCCACGTTGGCGCCCGTGCGCAGACGGGATGGGCCACCACGTCGGTTGGGCCAGCTGGCGGCGCCCTGGTCGCCATTGGAGCTGTCAGTTCAGAGGACCATCGAGCGTGCTGGGCTGTGGGCCTTCCTGAACGCGGTGCGGCATGCCAAGACGCATGACATGGGCGGGCGAGAGCAGCTCGGGATATACACGGACCACGTGGCTATCGTGACAGGCCTCCGGTGGGGGGAGCGCTGGTGTTGATGTGGCAAGCGAGCGTTGTCAAGCTGGCGGCCAAGGGCGACGCGGGCCTCGGACGTGAGCAGGCGCTGCGGGCTGCAGGAGAGAAGGTAGTTTGGGCCCTCCACAACACCGGCTGTTGGCACGAGCGTGTCGAAGTGTGGGATGGCACAGTTGAGCGACCTGGGCTGCGGAGCCAGCGCACAGGTGAGGCCACGCAGATCCTTATGATCTTGGTGGAGCACGACCTGGGGGAGATTGGGCGTGGAGGCGTGGGGTGTCGGCGATGCGGCGGGCGCGCCGTCACGGCCAATTTCAAGAAACACTTGTGTCGGAGCCCGTGCTACCCGAACTATGAAAGTGCTTGGACAGCCATGTCGAGGATGACCTCGTCTCTGTGTTCAGCAGGCGGACGGACAGGGACGGCCAGGGCACAGCGGCTCAGGGAGGCCTGTGTGCAGCAGGCTTGAGACCGGCAGGCGAGGAGCACCGCACCCTGGGCGACAAGGTGGCTTATCTCCTTGAAGTGGCCAGTGCGAAGGCCACGGCGACGTTGGCAAGCGGGTGGCGCCTATGGGCGGGCGCAACCTCGCCGACGGCAGCGGCCTGGGCACCGTGGCGCACGACGTCAACGCGCGAGGGGAAGGACGCACTGCGGACAGAGGTGTCAGGACGCAAAGCCCCGAGCCAGTCCGCGAGACGCTTTCTCGGGCTCAGTCGCCAAAAGTTTGGCCAGAACGCAGAATCCCGAGCTAGTCCGTAGGGGCGCTGCCTCGGGTTCGGTCGCCACATGTTTTGCTGGTCTACCTCCCCAGATGGCCAGCGATGTGTATTCCGCTCGGCTGGGGAGCCACGGTTCAGAGGGCATCAGCCCGCGCGGGCCCCAGGGCGAGCTCGGAGTAACGGGCGAGTCCTGCCGCCCCAGATGGCCCGGGAGGCGTATTCCGCTGGGCCGGGGGCAGGTGCAGCACAGCCGGCGCCGACCCGTGCTGGTTCCACGGCGAGGCCGAGATCGAGATCCAGGCTACCCTCCCAGATGGCCAGCGATGTGCGTTCCGCTGGGCTGGGGGCGAAGGACAGCCAGGCTCCGCGCGGGGTTAGCAGTCTGCCCCACCGCGGCGCCTGGCCGGGCGACCAGCTAGCACTTGCACCAGGGGCGGTCCATCCCAAGGCCGTGGAAGTTGGGACCAGTGACGTCCTCGAGAGTCGATCCGAGGACTTCCCCTCCAGTGCGTGGCGCAAGCGGCAGAGAAGCGCCATCGACGGTCCGGGGTCATCAGGGGGTGGCGTCTGCGCGCAGAGAGCGTCGGTGCGCCGCGCATCCATTCGTGGTAGACGCAGACTGCGAGTTCCAGCTGGCCCGCCAAACATTGCATCGGCTGGCAACCCAGCACCCCCTGGACGCGGACGGCGCGCGGCAGGAGGACTGCGCGAGGCTCGTGGCGGAGCTGCTGGAAGGGGGGGGGGGGGGGGGCGGGGGCGCGCGGCGCACTTCGAGGGGCCGACGGACGAGGCAGCTGACGGGGGGCGAAGGCGAAGGGCTGCCGAGGAGCGCCGGGTTGCATGGAGGTCGGAAGCCCAGCGGAAGACAGACAGGGGGGGGCCGCTCGCAGTACTTGGACGGGGCGGACAACAACATAGTGCCCCAGAGCACGCGAGCGCGAGAGAGGGTCGCGAGGAATTCTCTTGCGCGGCCCGGGCGTGAGCGGATGGCCAGGTGAGGCGACGCCGCGCGCGATGGCGCCGCTGGAAGCGCTGGCCATGGACAGGGCCAGGCCTCCCAGGCGGATGGGGGGCGAGAGGTCTAGCGGCGGGTCGGCTTGAGGTGGCGGGGCGGTCTTCGCTGCCGACGAGGACTTGCACGAGGGCAGGTCCGCCTCCAACTGCACCGCTTCCAGCGAGCCCCAGCCTGGGGCCGAGGAGGATGATAGCGAAGCACCAGAGGCTGGGCAGGTGCCGGGCGAGATATCCGACTGGGCTGGCCTTGGGCACAGCAGCATGACGTCGTCTTGTGAGCGCCGTCCTGGAGGCCGTTGGACCGCGGCGGCCAGGGCAGGCGCAGGGCGAGGCTTGGGGATGTCGTTACCAGCTGCCGCGTCGAGCCCCCCCCCCCCGACGCCAGCTCAGCCAGCGCGCTCGCGGGGCTCGAGGCAGGAGTGGCCTTGGCGATGGCAGTCGCGGCCGCGGCGTCGGCCAGCGCGCGGGCCACTGGGCAGGGCAGAGGGGGGGGCGGTGCCCCAGCGCCAGCGGCGCAGCCCCAGCGCCGGCGGCAGGAGAGGCAGGGGCGCACGAGACCTGCAGCGGCGACGCGCGCGGCCGACGCGCCCGGGCGCGAGCGCGCCAGGCGGCGGGGGGGCCGAAGCGAAGAGGGGGTTGAGGGCGGCGGACCTGCAGCGGCGGAGTGGCCTCGGGGGCGGGGCCGCGAGCCGGAGGTCTGCCCCCCCGCCCAGAGGCCTCCTGCGGGCGGCGTGCTGGCAGACGGCCACATCCAGGCGCCCCCTGTGGAGTGGCGCCAGGAGGCCCCCCCCCAAAAAAAAAAAAAAAACGGGCGACGCGGCGAGCGGCGCCGCCGAAGGGGCAGGCGGCGGCAGGGATAAGGCGCCAGCGCGATCGGCCACGCTGTTTGGAGCGGGCTTTGCCGATGGGGGAGCCCCATGCTGCGAGGCGAGCCCACGGATACATCGCGCGCGTGACTTGCGGCGCCTACGGCTGGAGGGAGACGGATGGGACGCGGCGAGCCTGCCCAAGATGGTCAGAGAAGCCTGCTGCCGTCGACAGGAAGCGCAAGCAGAGGGCGGCCAACATAATGGCGGGCCTCCACCCCATGACGCGTCAGCCGCTCGACTGATACGACGAAGCGCGGCGAGAGCTGGGAGGGTGGCGTGGCGGCGAGCGGGGCGCAGGCCTGGCTCGTGCATTGGCATCGTGATAGTAATGTGGGCGCTGCGCGTAGCCTGGTACTCGAAGGAGTGGCGGCCGTTTGCCGCTGCTCGTGCTGGCCCAGTAGGGGCTGACTTTGCGGGCCCCCGCGGGGGCCCACGCACCGTTCGCCCTTTCTCATCGAGGTGGGGCGCGTGGCCAGCGCGCAACAGAAACAACGCCCACGGCGCAGCTCAGACCACATAGTTTGGCTTACACAGCACAGCTCATACCGCATTGTTCACGCATCACATAGATTCTCCTTTAAATTAGCCTTGCGAATGACCCATCCATATGCAGCTGTGAGTACCGCAGTTGTGAATATCGTCCTCGGTGGAGCTCCCTATGGGGCCACGTTCTGAGTGAGGGGCCTGCCACAGTGTTGGTGGTGGGGAACCGCACGCGGGCGCCCCCACTGCCCTAGGTGGGGGAACCGCATGCGGGCACCCCCACTGGGACCTACGGTGGAGCTCCCTGTGGGGCCGCGAAACGCTGCTTTGGGTGGGGGAACCGCATGCGAGCACCCCCGCTGGGGCCTGCGGTGGAGCTCCCTATGGGGCCACGAAGCGCTGCCCTGGGCATGGGGAAAAACCATGTAGGCACCCTCACTGGGACCTACGGGGGGAGCTCCCTGCGGGGCCACGAAACGTTGCCTTGGGTGGGGGAACCGCATGCGGGCACCCCCACTAGGGCCTTCGGTGGGGCTCCGTGTGGGGCCGCGAAGCGCTGCCCTGGGTGGGGGAACCGCATACGAGCACCCCCACTGGGACCTGTGGTGGGGTTCCCTGTGGGGTTGCGAAACGCTGCCCTGGGCGGGGGAACCGCATGCGGGCACCCCCACTGGGGCCCACGGTGGAGCTCCTTGTGGGGCCAGTGGGGCCCACGGGGGGTGGGGAGGAGGAGGAGGAGGAGGAAAAAAGGAAGGAACGAACGCGGGACGCTATCATTTCAAAACGAGGACCCAACACCACAGTATGGTTGAGGAAAAAATCGACTCTACCCCCCCCGGCGTTATCTCCCCCCCCCTTTCGGGTATGTAAATCACATATGAGTATGACCACATGTCCATCCTAAATCTGAATTTACACTATCCCAGGGGGGCGGGTATCGCCCCCCCCGGAGGTTCCCTTGTTTAAACAACGATGCGCGGGGACATTTGTTGTTCTAACATAGCGTTGGTCACGCATCCCTTGCAAAGTATGTGACGAAGTGCGCGCGCGCGTCGTCGCGCGCGCATGCCGGAATCCTCCAAAAACCTTCGGTGTCGGAAAGATTTCGCAATCGATATTCCCCAACACTTATGTATGTATATATATATATATATAAAAAATAAACACAGGGTTTCGCAACACTGATTTACTGAACAAACTTACGCGCGAGCTCTTGCGACAACTCAAGAAAACTATAAGTTATTCAAGATGTCCACAAAATGCTACCAAACGGGCTTCGCGCGCGCGCATGTCGAAATCGGTCGAAGGCCCTTGCGCGTGTGCCGTCGCGAGAATCCTCTACAAAAAGGGGACGAAGTGCAGACGCGCGCGCCGTCGCGCGCGTATGCCGGAATCCTTCAAAACCCATCGGTTTCGGAAGGATTTCAACATCATGTGTCAGACAACCTACCAAAACACCAGGTTTCGCAACACGGATTTTCAACAAAAGCGTGCGCGCGCGCTCTTGCATCGTCGTCGTCGTCGTCGTCGTCGCCGTCCTCCTTCCTCCCGCGTCGTCGTCGTCGTCGCCTACGTCGTCCTCTGTCTTTCGTCGTGTTCGTCGTCGTCGTCTCTTTGGCGTCGTGGTCGTTTCCGTCGTCGTTGTCGCCGTGGCCGTCCTTCCTCCTCCTCCCTCGTCGTCGTCGTCGTCCGTCGTCGGCGTCTCGTCGTCATCCCTCCTGTTTCGTCGCCGTCGTCGTCGTCGTCGTCGTCGTTGTCGTCGTCGTCGTCTTCTCTCCTCCCTCGTCGTTGTCATCGTCGGCGTCGCCGTCCTTCCTCCTTCTTCGTCGTTCGCGTCATCGCCGTCCTCCCTCCTCCCTCGGCGTTGTCGTCGTTGTCGTCGTTGTCGCCGACGTCGTCCTCCCTCCTCCCTCGTCGTCGCCTTCGTTGGCGACGTCGTCGTCGTCTTCGTCGTCGGCGTCGGCGTCGTCGTCGTCGTCGTTGACGTCGGCGTCGTCGTCGTCGCCGCCGTCGTCGTCGTCGTCGGCGTCGGCGTCGTTGACGTCGTCGTCATCGTCGTCGGTGTCGTCGTTGTCGCCGTTGTCGGGGTCGTCATCGTCGTCGTCGTTGTCATCGTCGTCGTCGTCGGCGTCGGCGTCGGCGTCGTCGTCGTCGTCGTCGTTGTCGGCGTCGTCGAGGTCGTTGGAGGCGTCGTCGGTGTCGTCGTAGTCGTTGTCGGCGGCGTCGTCGTCGTCGTTGTCGGCGTCGTCGAGGTCGTTGGAGACGTCGGTGTCGTCGTAGTCGTTGTCGGCGGCGTCGTCGTCGTCGTTGTCGCTGTCGTCGTCGGCGTCGCTGTCGTTGCGAAGTGCCATTTGGTACCCACCGTCACGGTCTTGAGAGATTTTGCAAACCAAGTTGCGGGTGGGTGGGTGGGACGTTTGCGCGAGCAGTGGAGTGGACAATTCATTGCGAACAGAAATTAATTGCACCGCATAGATTTTGCACTGCCTTGCTTTTACCACCACGTAGGTCATACCACACGGCTCGCAGTGAACATCTCAGACCGCGCAGCTCGCAACGCACACCTTTCAGCAGGCAGCTCACGCACAACAGTTTGCACCGCACAGCTCACGCCGCATAACTCACACCCCGCGCCGGACACACCACATAGCTTCCGCCTCTACCGTGCAGTCACCTTCTGTGTTGGTACCCGCGCTGCCCGACAGCGCATGCCCCGATATCTGGGCCGAGGACGGACCTGGCCAGGATCAGTGCAGACCGGCCATGCGTAGAGGGGGGTAGGGGGAGGAAGAAGGTTTCTTAGAACCACCCCTGCCTCTTTAGAAGGCGCGGGCCTGGTCTATAGATGGAAGGCCCGCGCCTTCTAAGAGGCAGCCTCCTCCAAAGAAACCTCCCCCCCTGCCCCATACCCCTTGTGCGCGCCGACAAGCAAAGAGTGCAGCTGGCGCCCTCACCGAGGGCGTGGGACGGTCGGCCTCCTCCGAGCTGCAGCAGCTGCACAGGACCCGTGCGCTGCCCAGGGCCCCGGGGTGCTGCCATGGGCAGACCTCAGGGGCAGCGTTGGGGGTTCGATATCGCTCAGACGTTTTTGTTGTTGTTGTTGCGAGGGCCATCGAGGAGCATCGTGCGAAACATGAACGCACGAAACCGAGAGGATTCTGGAGGTGCCCGGATCGCCCCGAACGGCCGCCAGAAGGCCAAGTTATGGCCCGAGAACCATCGGAGACGGGAGCCAGCTCAGGAGGGGAACGCATCGACCCCCACGTGCCCGTTGATCGCCGATGGGGGCCCCGATAGCCCCCCCCTTGTCCAGGAGCCTGCGTTTTCGATCCCGGTTCCTATCGCCGGCGGTATATCAGCAGTGTATCGCCGATTCCGGGTCGATGTGTCCCGCCCCCTGGGCCAGTCCCTCCCCTAAGTGTCCTTGCCCCTTAGCCCCCTGCCTTGCCTCCCAAGGCGATGGCCTTGCTGTGTCGGGCCCTCTTGGCGCTCGCCGCGCCCCCGGAGCGCCAGAAGCGACTCGGGATGAAGAGCGGGCCCTGGGAACGGGTCGAGGTTTCTGGGAGTCGACGTCGCGGAAGAGGCGCGACGGACTCTGGCTTTCTGTTTTCGGCCTCTGGGGTCCTCGATGGGCCCCGGGACCGTCCAGCGGCGACTCGGGATGAAGAGCGGACCCCGAGCAATGGATCGAGACCTGGGAGGGGCGGGGGCGCTGTGAGAACAGACTGCAGCGGAAGGCCCGTGCCAAGGAGCACTCTGCTTCCCTCCAGGGTGCCCTGGGTTTCTTGGGGTTCGATAGTTTTGCCAGGGAAGTCGTGACTCTCCCACACCAAGAATCGATGGACGTCCTGAGGTCTCAGGGTTGCGTTTCTTGTGGAAGCTTTCTTGTGGTCGAGCTGCTGCTGTAATGACGTCGGGGGTCAGGGGAGGTGTCCCCGGCCCAGGGTCTCGCCACGAATGGGCCCAGAGGTCCTGGCCCTGCACCTCAGGCAGAGCCTCGCGCTGTTTTGGGGCCCCCGGCCCTGACGGAACGATCTGGGTCTGGGGTTCCCTCCGTGCTTTCTCACGATGTTGCTATGTTTCGGGATGTCAGATCTCAGGGAAAAGGGTCGGTAGGAGGCCACATGCGATTCCTACCCCACCAGCCCCCCGCCAGCCCCCGATTTCTAAGGGGGAGGCGGAGTTTACTTCGTGCGGGACCTCCCGAGCAAAGTGAACCCCCCGTCCCCCCTTGCAAGTCGTGGGGTTGTGGGGTAGGGTTCGCACGTGGGAAAGAGGGCTTTTTGTGGGCGCTTGGAGGGGGGGGTCGGAACCGGACCCCCCTCCCCCCCCCTCCCGTCACAGGATGGGGGGGGGGGTCGAACCTCTCCCTTTTCCTGTGGTGGTGTGGTGGTGGTTGAATTTTCATTTTCGAAAAATAATTATTGTTGATCCCCCCCACCCGTGCATACTATTCTTCCTCAGTCAAAGTGTGCCCCTCGACGCTCGCACCCTGTTTTTTGTTAGGGAAAGTCTTCCTGCTCAAACTGGGCCCCTGGCCCCCGGGTTACAACAACAACGGCTCCCGCCTGAGACTTCCTCACAATTTTGCCAGGACCCCCGCTCCCGCCCGAGACTTCCTCACATTTTATTCAGGTATCGCGCTCTCGCTTGGGACTTCCATACAATTTATTCAGGAATCGCTCTCCCGGCGCTCTGGAGAGTCGCGCTCTCGCTGGAGACTTGCTTGCAACTTACTGAAGAATGGCCTTGCGTTGGGATTCCCTACAATTTACCCAAGCGCCGCGCTCCCGACACCCAGTCACCCAGGAGTCGCGCCCGTTGTTGCCCCATGTGCATGCCCTTCGTGGCCCCGCTGTCGCCATTTGTGTCCCCCTCACTGTCCTACGTGGCCCAAATTGCTATCCTCAGTGGCCCCATAGTTGCCTTCTGTGGCCCCGCATTATCTGCACTGGGTGGCCCCCGCTCGTTCGCGCTCTTCGTGGCCCCATACGCATTCCCTTCGTGTCCCCGCTGTCGCCCTTCGTGGCCTACTTCGTGCCCTTCGTGGCCCTGCTGTCGTTCTCTCTCGCTCTCGCGTTCGCTCGTCGTCGCCGTCGTCGTCGTCGTCGCCGTCGTCTTCGACGTCGTCGTCGTCGTCGTGGTCGGTTCCCTGTCCGTCCCTCTTGGGGTCGGGTCGACGGTCCGCGGCCGCCCCGCCGATCAGCGCTGCCGCTGGCCAGGCCGACGGTCCGCGGCCGCCCCGCAGCTTGCCGGGGCCCGGCCTGCAGGGAAGACAGGTACATCCCCCAAAAGGGGTTCGATCGAAGACGAAGAGGGCGGGTATCGAGGGTTTGTGAAACACGCGTTATTGGACACTCGAGCATATAAGGGCGAACAGTCTTAAAATTATTGTTGTTGTTGTTGGTGGTGGGGTGGTTGGAAGTGATGATGGTGGTGGTAGGTTGTGAGGTGGTGGTTGCGGTAGTGGTGGTGGGGTTATTGTGTTGGTTTTTCGCGGTGGTGGTGTGGCAGTTGTGGTGGTGGCGATGGTGGTGGTGCTGGTGGCGGTGGTGGTATGTTGGTTTGTCGTTGTGGTTGTGTTGGGGCGGTTGTGGTGTTGTGGTGGTGGTGGTTGTGGCGGTGGTGGTGGTTGTGGTGGTGGTCGTTGTGGTGGTGCGGTGGGTTGTTGTGGTGGTGGTGGTTGTGGTGGTGGGTGGAGGTGGTGGTGGTGGGTGTGGTGCTGGTGGTGGTGGTGGTGGTGTGGTGGTTTGCGGTGGTAAGGGTGGTGGTGGGTTGTGGTGGTGGTGGTGATGGCGGTGGTGGTGGTGGTGGTTGTGGTGTGGTGGTTTGTTGTGGTGGTGATGGTTGCAAAGGTGGTGGTGGTGGGTTGTGGAGGTGGTGGTCGTGGTGGTAGTGGCGGCGGTGGTGGTGGTGTGGTGGTTTGTTTTGGTGGTGGTGGTGTTGGTAGGTTGTGGTGATGGTGGCGGTTGCGGTGCTGGTGGTGGTGATGTGGTGGTTTGTGGTGGTCTTGGTGTTGGTGGTTGTGGTTCGTGGTGGTGGTGGTGGCGTGGTGGATTGTGGTGGTCGTGGTGATGGCGGTAGTGATGGGTTGTGGTAGTGGTAGTGGTGATGGTGGTGGTTGTGGCGGCGGTGGTGGTGGTGGTGTGGTGGTTGTGGTGGTGGTGTTGTGAGTAGTGGTGGTGGGTTGTTGTGGTGCTAGTGGTGGCGGTTGTGGTGCTGGTGGTGGCTGTGGTGGTGGGGGTTGTGTCGTGCTTTGTGGTTGTGGTGGTGGTGGGTTGTGCTGGTGGTGGTGGTAGTAGTACGTGGTGGCGGTGGTGGTGGTGGTAGTGGCGTGGTGGTTTGTGGAGGGGATGGCGATGGTGGTGGTGGTGGTGGGCTGTGGTGTTGGTTGTGTTGGTGGTGGTGGTGGTGCTGGTGGTCGTGGTGGTGGCGGTGTTGGGTGGTTGTGGTGGTGGTGGCGCTGGTGGTTGTGGTGGTGGTGGTGTGGTGGTTTGTGGTGGTGGTGGTGGGTTGTGGTGGTAGTGGTGGTGGCGATGGTGGTGGTGGTGCTGGTGGTGTAGTGGTTTGTGGTGGTGGTGGTGGTTTGTGCTGGGTTGTGGTGATGGTGGTGTGGTGGCGGTTGTGGTGCTGGTGGTGGTGGGTTGTGGTGGTTTGTGGTGGTAAGGGTGGTGGTGGGTTGTGGTGGTGGTGGTGATTGTGGCGGCGGTGGTGGTTGTGGTGTGGTGGTTTGTTGTGGTGGTGGTGGTGGCGCAGGTGGTGGTGGTGATAGGTTGTGGAGGTGGTGGTCGTGGTGGTAGTGGCGGTGGTGGTGGTGTGGTGGTTTGTTTTGGCGGTGGTGGTGGTGGTAGGTTGTGGTGGTGGTGGCGGTTGTGGTGCTGGTGGTGGTGGTTGTGTAGTGGTTTGTCGTGGTGGTGGTGGTGGTGGTGTTGGTTGTGGTTGTGGTGGTGGCGGTGTTGTGGTGGCGGTGGTGGCGGTTGTGTGGTGGTTTGTGGTGGTGGTGGCGATGGTGTGGCCTTCGGGTCTTCCCGCCACCGTGCCATGGCTGACGGTCAGAGTTCTCATGAATGTCTCTTGAGGTCTCGTCAAAGGGTCTCGAGAGCGTCTGAGGAGCTTTTGTGAAGCCTCCTGGACGCCTCTTGGGCGTCTCTTGCACCGTCCTATGGGCCTCCCGCTTGCTTTTGGGGAGCGAGGGCTCGATATGGCGATTTGTGTTTCCCATCTGCGGCCTCTAGGCCCTCTCTGGTCATCGTCCTTGCGTTCCCGCGGTCGGCGCTGCTGGCCGCCGCCAGCGCCGGCGCTGGCGCCAGCGCCGTGGGAGGGGGGAGGTTCGAACCCCCCCTTCCTGGGGGGGGGGTTCGGGGAAGGGGGAGATTAGGGGGGAGGGGAGTCCCTCGTGGTTCTGATCGACGGCGCCGAATGTTGTGGGGGGGGGCCCCCGGGTTAGAAACGCGCCGCCGAATCTTCACAAGGCAAGCGCCCGTGAAACGCTCTCTCGCATGTGGCCTCCTAGTCGGAGCGTCCAGGAGAGGGGGGGACGGAGGGTGTGCGGATGTTGTGGCTGGGGCCATGATGTATCCCAGATCGCATGGCGCCCTCTTCTTCTTCTTCTTCTTCTTCTTCTTATTCTTCTTCTTCTTTTTCTCCTTCTTATTATTATTGCTCTTCTTCTTATTATTATTATCCTTCGTCTCATGATCAGTATGTTTATTATGATTATTATTCTTCTTTGACCGCTTCCTCTGCCACCCAGTCCGCGCACTTGTCTCGGGCTTTGATGCGCCAGCCCCCCTCTTCCTGGCCCCCTTCTTCGGCGCCCCCGAAAGGCCTGGCAGGAAGAACTGGGGGTCCTGAGGGAAGCTTCAAGTCGGGCGTGTCTCTACAGGGAGGATGCTCAAAGATAGTAAAACAATAGTCTGGTGACGATGTTTCTATCATTGTTTGACTATGTTGGGGCACTGTTTTACCATGTTTGATCTTTTCCTCCAAAATACGCCTGTAGGAGGACATGCACAACCCAAGGGAAGCCGGCCCCACAGACTCTTCGCCTTGGTCGGACCTCCTGGGGCCCTCCCTCGGGCCCAGGGCCCGTCAGATAACGGCTCGGCATGAGAGGCATGCTCCGGGGGAAGGCCTCGGGGCCCAGGGCAGGTTTCTCTTGGGATTCGTGCCCTTCAAGTTGGAAGGTGGCCACAGCTTCCCCAGAGAGGTCCAGATGTCAGGAATGCTCGGGATGGGGATACATCGTTCAGAGCATTCCGGAACGCTCTGCAACGGTCGCGATTTTGAGGCTTTTTTGGGGGCATTGGGAGGTTGTCGTGGATCATCTTGGGATGGCTTGCGCGATTTTGCACTCCATTTCGGGCTCTCTGGGGCCCTCTGGGAGCCCACGGGGGCGAAAAAGGATCCTCTGACACCTCGCTGGGGATGGCCAGACCCAGGGCGAGGGGTAGGGGGAGGGGGGAACTTTAAGGGTAGCTCTTTGGGAGATGTTATATAGGATCGGGAGTATAGCTCGCGCGCCGTTGCCTTTGGCTCAAGGCACACGCGCCCGATTTGCCCGGACACTGCTTGTGTTCGCGATGTGCTGGAAAGATCACTACATCGATCTTATCCTATCTTATTCGTCCATTCCCCTTACTGAACCACCACAGTACGGCACCGGACGCTATTTGCCATCCGACTCCCATGGAATCGGATGCTATTTGGCTTACCGTAGTCACTTCAGACTTGGTAGCGGAGCTGGCCGCACTCTCGTGTGGTCAGCTCTTGCTCTTCTTATTCTCACGCTATCCGGCACGATCTTCGCGACCAACTACCACCCTGCGCCACCACTCCAACTACATTTACGAGGATCAATTCAAGAGCAAGAAGCAACACGAGAGGTACGACGTCTAGACAACAACATTGGTACCATATACGCTCCATCACTACGCTACTACCAACCGCTCGGCAACGAGCCAAAAGCGCAGTACTTGAAGCGTAGGCGGGGAGACCCGCAAGATAAAACGCCTCGTAGACTTGACAAGGCGCTACAGGCCCTACCCCAGCGCGGCAACGCGCCCGATAACCACCCTTATCTTCATAGCCTCGGGCTGGTTATCTTCGCCAGCATATGGTTTGCGCTGGGGGCGGCAATCGGACACATGCGCCGAGGAGATAATAGCACATATGGGCAAACACATGGCCCATACTGGGACCCTCAAGGCAACGTGCCTTTTTTCGCGAATACGTTTATGAGGTCAACGCGTGGCTAAACGTCACAAGCGGACGCATGACGCCACAAACCCAAGCAGCCGCCATACAACGCGGCCTGGGTGGCCTAGCGAGGACTCTCGCCACGAGGGTACCACCTGACATTATAAACTATGGTGCGGACATCGATGGTGTCCACACCGACCCAGGAACATACATTATGTTCTTCTTAAGCATGAGGTTCGAACGCCTGGAAGATGAGCGCCAGCTCACTTCAGGCACACAGCTCATCGACTTTCATGTGCCTCACGGAGAACGAATCGATGTAACCCTCACTCGGTTCGAGATGGCCCTTCTTGAGGCACAGTCGGTGGGGTTTGACCTTCCCAAATTCCAATTGTTCGCTACTATCCAATTCCGCGCCCAAGGCGTCGGCAACCAGAGAGCCATGCAACTCTTGCAGCCACTCAACCACCAAATGCCCCGAGCACAACAACAGTATGATGAGTTGTGCGAGAGGATGCGCTCGATAGGCCATTTGTCAGAACGGTCTCCTGGCAATATAGGATCAGTGTTTGGAAGGGGAAGGGGAACTGGTAGTGGAAATTTCTATACTACCTTAACCATCGAAGCTCAGCCTGGCAACGGGCCCTCAAGCATATGGGCCGACGATCCTGGAGAGTCTACTGCCCTACTAGCAGGGGATCGATCACAACCAAGCTGGGCAACCAGCCCCCCTCCTAGAGAACCTCAACCACGCCGTTCCTTATGGGGTGGAGCGAATCCCCTAAACGACGGTGTATCCACCTACCTGGGAAATGACGATTTCGACTCCGGCACCGACGCCGACGCCACATCATCAGATGGTGTTGAACCTTTAGACTGGTCAGATATCATGCAAATGGAAGGTGGCAATCAGCGTGCCGAACACCCGTTCTGGTTATTACAACAGGCAAAGCGGAGGTGGAGGAGGTTCACACGAAAACAAGTGCGTCGTGCCAGGAGGAGGATACGGAGGAGCTTCAAAGGAAAAGGTAGGGCAAACGGGGCCGCCGTAGGTTGAATGGACGAGGCATCACGGCTTTCCTCCAGAGGCTCTCAGATGATCAGTATGATGAGATATTTGTCGGGGGGAGAGGCCGTGGTAAAGGCCGCGGAGATACTTCAGGCAAAGGTAGAGGTAGGCGGGGAAACCCGCGAGGTAGAGACGGCCAGATCCTAAAGTGCCATGAGTGTGATAGTACCGATCATCTTGTAAAATATTGTCCAGCGAAGGGAAATGGAAAGGGCAGATCGACCGAAGTCGATTTCGGCTCAAGTGAACCAGTTATTGAATATCTGAGCATCCAAGATTTTGAGGCCATGGAACAGATAGTCTTCACTTGGGCCAGCAGCATGGACAACTTGGATGAGCTCGAGGCGCGCGGCCACGGACTGCACGCGTACTACCTCGAGTACCTCCGCATATTTGTTCACGGAAATATCGAGCTTACGCCTGTGGAGAATGGTGCGCTGGGAAAGCGGCCCGTATATTTCTTCGACTGGATGTTCGGCAACCCAGGCAACATCATGGCCTACGAGAGCAGCGACGAGGACGTCACTTTAGAGGCCTCGCCTTCGGAGGTTGACCACAACCTTCGACATCAACCCGGCCTTATGCCTGGAAACAGGCCCACTCCAGTATATCCTCCAAACTATGCCGACCTGGTGGAACTAGAATCTCAAGCATTCATAACGGGCGTGCCAGGGGATGTACCACCTGGCTCGCTCGCCCCAGGCGAGTGCGGACCGCGCGCGATACTGCAGACCATGCAGATGCACGCTGTATTGGTCGTAGCATATCCCGAGAGTCAAGAAAGTGTCGAGAGTGGCCACATGACGCTACAAGACACCGATGCCTGTGACGACTCGGAGTTAGTGCTGGCGGCCCTCACTCTTATTGATAGCGTACACCCTGAGGACGTGCAGCGACATGTGTGGCATTCCAAAGGGAGATGGCGCCAAGCCCTTGAAAGGGCCATCTCCATGCGCGGTCAGGCTCTCCCTCCGCCGGGATGGGGTCTCCAGGCGGCGGGGCTACAGCCTAACCACACGGCCATGCGAAATATCATCGTGCAGCCTACGCTCGGTAACGAGCCTGAGCCGACTACCGTACCGCCGACTCCGGGACAGCCAAGCGATGCCCAGACGCTTGTACAGCAGGGAAACCGGCCCGTCCCGGCTGGACCGATGACCGTCGTCATCGGCAACCCTATGTCAGAAGATGAAGAGGGCGATGGATGTGGGATGTGCGAGGACGAGGCCACCATCCACATGATGGGAGCCAATGGTGAAGACGAGGAGGTGGATTTCGGCCCCGACCGCCCAGACACACCACCACCTGCACAAGAACCAATTGTGCCAGACTCCAGTCAGCAGGGGGACCTACCTGTCCAAGATGCGCCGCCTGCGGCCCCGCAGGAACCCCCGCCGGCTCCTGTTCAGGCTGCGCCGGCGGCTTCATCTGATGAGCACGCCAGGAGGTCCCGCTCTCATCCACGCCTTAGGGAAGAAGCTCACCCGCAAGCACGGCTTCCCCGCGAATGGAGGCAATCAGGCCCAACAGAGCACGCCGCTCGGCGGGGGGGTCAACTGCTCGCCTACAATGACCCTAGGCGTCAAACGGGTGAGCGCTCTGCCTTTGGTAAAGGCAACCCACCTTACAAGGATGCCCAAGGCGGGTCCATACGGGGTGGCTACCAGCTCGCGACGAATATTCGTCGTCCTGAGATAGAGGCAGCACGGGCGCAGCTGCGGAATGTCATTGCAGCACGCAAACTATACAGACCCAGCGCAGTCTGTGGGCCGTGCTCAGAGCCATTCCAGGAGCATAGGCCTGGGCGTCCTGTGGGGCTCAGCGAGGGCTTGAGCCCGAATAGAGGCCGCACTCCTGCTAAGGAGGGTCATCCACCGTTGGTTCCGATGACACTCAAGCAGAGATCGACGAGATCAACCGTCGTCTCGGAACCACGGCTCATATGAGACCTATGGCCGAGGAGGTCCAGCCTCCGAGGGGACTTGTGCCTATGACTCAGGAAGAGAAAGATGCGCTCAATCGCCTTCCTGGAATGCGGGGAAACCCGCGTGGCGTTTCCAGTCAGGCCCAACAGCCAGAGATGATGGATGCCGATGAACAGAAGGCACAGCGAGCCGCAGCAGATGCGGAGCGCAATCGAATAGCAGACGAACGCACCCGCGAGGCAACTCGCCAAATGCTGCTGGAGTCCCAAAAGATCTATATGAAGGGGGCAAGGAAGCCCCCACTCCAACCGAAGGCCAAGAGCGAAACACCTGCACCCAGGACGCCTTCGGGGGAGAAACAGAAGACGTCGGCCCGCTCAGACGAACTCGGGCTAGATGTGCAGATGGAGATTCCTCGCTCTGAAACGCCGAGGTCACCGACTAGGGCAACTCCGGCACAGAGACCCGACCCTAGGCAACAACCTCAGGACTCCGTGGAGATTTGTAGACGACCGCCCAGCCGTAGCGGCTCTATCGCCGGCAAGGCCAAGGCTTTCGAGCGCACAGGGTTCACCCCTACTCCGGCCTCGCCTGTGGCGGCACGCTCCAAGAGGTCTGAGGAAGGCGATCCATCTATCTAGGGGTACCTGGGTGCCTAAGATCAAGGGCAGCGCCAGCCGAGAAACGCCGCGGGGAAACCCGCCAGGCGCTGTAGCGGCAGCATCCTCGTCCTCAGGAGCCGTAGCCTCTTCGGTGACAGGGGCTCCTTTGCGGGGAAACCCGCCCGAGGATACTGCACCACCCAGGGGGCACTTCCTTTGCTAGCGGGAGTCAGGCTTTGATCAATGATCGACGTGCCTGCGGAATCTTCCACTGATACGCTCGGTGGATGATGCTTCATGGAGAGCTGCAGGCAGAAAGGTATTGTCCCGGGACATAACCATACACTCAAGCAGCTTAGTAAATGCCTCAACAGGATTTGCAGACACGCACCTGACACACCACACAATGCCGTGTGGAGCCTTGAAACATTCGATGATCATGATGGATGGGTTAATCTCGACGAGCTCGCACGTGATTTTCCGTGGAACAACGGACGTACGAGACAGGACGGGTATAACCCTAGGATGGATGAGCCCAAGATCATCGCCGAGACCTTCTACGGCAGAACGGTTGACCAGATGGTTGCCATCATGATGGCGATCGTTCACGTCCGCGAGCCGGACGGTGAGGAGAAGCAGCGTCTCCAGTTTAAGGTCTTGGTACGGGATTCTGGCACACCCGACATATTCATCCGCGCCTCGCAAGGGCACTCGTGGACGCTCAAGGCCCCTTGGTCGTTGTACAAGTACATTGTACTACACGACAACCCTGCCGGGAGACCGGCCCCATGCCCCGAGTTTGCCATGCATGGCACACGATGGGCAGCCTTCGAGGGCATCATGTGGCATGGCCTATCTTGTCGTCAAGAACACAACACCAAGAAGAGAGGGACAGGCCGATCACGCATCCACTTTGTTCCGACGCTTCGCCGTCGCGGCGTGCAGAGTGGATGGGGCCCCGATTCCGAGATCGTTATCTTTGTGGACTGGCATCAAGCCCTGAAGGACGGAATCGAATTTTGCCGGTCCGACAATGGGGTTCTCCTATCTGAAGGAAAAGACGGCATCATTGAGCCGTATTATATTTCACACGTGGAAGAACTCTCCACGGGTAAACAATGGCGTAACCCATAATATCTGGGCAATCGCCTTGCACGCGTTTCCACCGCCATAATGACGGCCCCGAACAGGTGGACCAATGTGGGCAGTGCTAGTGTCCAGTATAAATGGTCTCTTGACCGAGAGGTTAATGATCCTCACACGGTTCATGGTCACAGAGAAGTTGGGGACCATTACAGCCCAACAGTGCTGGAAAACCAGCCCGAAATCCACCAGATCCTTATGATCAACGAGAGTGAGGCAGGAAGCGCGGTTCCAAGCCGTGCTCCAAGCCAAGGGCCTAGTGCCATATCTTGGCAGGTCCTTAGCACCTCAGATCTGGATCAGATCGCGGCCGCTCTAAATCCTGAGCAGGTGGAACAGCTGGCGGACAGACTGTACCAGCAAGACCCCTGGGCCGCTGGCCAGGGGGCCATGTCCGCCATGGTGACGCGTAACCGTCAGGCCATGCAGGGAAACCTGCCCGTTAATGGACTCAGAAATGATATGCCCGAACCGCAGGGAGACCCGCAGAC
This sequence comes from Prorocentrum cordatum, assembly GCA_963575745.1. Lineage (NCBI taxonomy): Eukaryota > Dinophyceae > Prorocentrales > Prorocentraceae > Prorocentrum > Prorocentrum cordatum. The sequence continues at coordinate 150,418 of CAUYUJ010016405.1, read as the reverse complement.
GTTCGGCCGCATCTTCGGAGAGCCTGCTCGATTTGAGCAGATGCCAGGGGGGCCCTCGCATAGCATGCACACACCGAGGGGCATGACCCCAGTGGCGACGCCACCAGCGCAGTCTCCGTTTGGGACTCCTGGTCGATCTGCCACGAATGGCACTCTCATGAAGCGGATCGCTGCGGCCAGAGCTGAGCACGGTACAGCTCTTTCGAACATGATGCCACCTGGCACGCCAACGAGTGTGCAGGGAAACCTGCCCGGCACTCCAATACACCACCGACCTCTTGCTTGCCAAACTACTGTTGCTGGAGTGCCTGATGACTACCGCGCAAGGGTGGCAGCTGCGGTGCAACAGGTGCAGAGTCACAACCTGCCCCACCCGAGTGGTCAGAGGTGGAGGGCAGCCTGGTCCTGGGAGCCAGAGGGCCCCAACCCACGTGACCCTGCTCGGCAGCGAGCCTTCATCCCTGCCTTCAATGCTCATCCGAGCATGGCTCAGGGCCAGAGGCCAGCGCCAGCACCAATGGATCCGCCACTGTACCCAGATGGGTCTAAAGTCCCGAACAGATTTGTTCGCGAAATGGCGGATCAGTTTCATAGCCTCACGAATGTGCGCTGCAGTGGTCAGTCCATGTACCCGCACATGGCTTTCATGCCTGCACCGACAACGCCAGAGGTGGCCGTCCAGCCTACTGCCCATTCAATATCATCAGGCAGTAGAGGAGTACCAGACTACGTCAGACAGACGTACCACACTCAACAGGCGTGCTTCAGGCGCATGCAGGCAGTACAGAGCGCACGTGACCAAGCACGTGCATCCGCACTTGAGGGCGCGAGGAACAGAGGCTCACCCATGCGAGGAAACTCGCCAGCCGTGTCGCCCGCAGCCTCCACAACGGCAGCTCCTCCAGCAGTGGTTGCCGTAGCACTGGAGGCATTGGCTCCCGCAGGAGATCCTCCAGCTGCTTTCCTGGACTCCGAAACAGTCCTGGAGCGGCAGCGGCGGGTGTGCCCTAGGGCGGCAGATGTGGAAATCTATACTGGGATGGAAGACACCTGCGCGGTATGCCTCGAGGAGTTTCAGCCGAGGGACAGCATCTACCGCTTGAGGTGCAAACACCTGTTCCACGAGGAGTGCTGGAACTCGAACGCGGTGGGCCATGTTGCGAACCAGCGAGAAGGAGACCCTCAGCAACCAGTATGTGCCATCTGCCGAGCGCCAGGCATCATAGCGTCACCGTTTCCATGGACTGGCTCCTACACTCAGGCTCCCGAACAGGCGGCGAGGGAGCTGCGAGAGTTAAGGAGCATGGTGGAGGAGATGACAGCCAATATGCTGGACAGGCAGACAGCGCAGCCCCAGCAGCGAGGAAACCCGCCGGAGGAGGTGAGGTCACCGATGGAGACGGGATACTTCGACCAACTTATCCCGATGACGGCGCCTCAGCAGGGAAACCTGCCTAACTTTCCACCTGCGCCGATCCTTCCGGCTAATTGCGAGCCTGGAGTCGGGCAGGTGGCTCCTCCGATGTCTCCCCAGAGTGGGGGCGGGGCCGAGCTGCCACTGGACCCTGAACAGCTGCGAGCACTGCGTGTTCGCAATTTCCAGACCCAGATGGACAATGCGCACACTACGTTCATGTTGGACGCCAATCATCCTGAGACTGAGAACTCGTCGTTGGATCTCTCAGACTCATCAGTGGCGACAGCGGCAACAGCAGTCAGGGCCGTCGAGCTCTCAGCCACGAACAATGAGTTCGACGAGTGGTTGCGATACAGGGATCACCTTACGAATGAGGGATTGCAGGACACCGCTCTTCATTCGTATTTGACGCTGACGCGACGCACTACCCGCGAACAGTACACGAGCATACGTGATGAGTATGCCAAGTGGCGGGAGGAACAGGGCGCTCAAGCCCAGAACGTGTCGTACTTCCAGCACATCGACTTGGCACGTATGGCCGCAGGAAGGCCAGGTGCCAGCACGATGCGGGGAAACCCGCCGAGGAATACGACCGAACTGCGGGGAACCCCGCCAGACAGCACAGCCGGCACTTCAGAGACAGTGCGCATCAAGCAGCCTAGTAAGACCTTTCTTGAGGATGGTGGAAATTCAATCCTCATCGACGTAGGCTCGAATATTAACATAATGGGAGAAACTGCGAGCCGCAAGTTCGTCCAGGCTGCTGAGGCACATAAGCGTCCTTGTACGTTTGAACCTCGTTCTAGTTTGAACATCAACGGGGTAGGCGAGGGGTCGGCCCCAGCTGATACCGTGGGCACCTTCAGCATTGCCTGCGAGTACCAGGGTTCGACCCAGCTCGACTCGTACAAGACGAATATCGTGTCAGGCTGTGGCAAGGACCTGCCAGCTATCCTGGGCGTCGACAGCGCGCAGGACAAGCGCGCTATTATTGTGCTCGAGCGAGGCCAGGAGAAGCTGATATTCCCTGGGAAGGGACAGGTCAAGATGGAACTCCCCGAGGGCTCCAAGATCATGCCGACAACGAAGCTGCCATCAGGGCATCTGTCAATCGGGTGTGATCGATTCGGAGCTGCGGGGCAACCCGCCTCGAGTACAAGTACCACATCGTTCCAGACGGTGCTGACAGGCGAGCCGACCCCTGCGCAAGAGCGCCAACAATTGCAGGGAAACCTGCCTCAGGGGTTGCTGGAGACACTCGCCAAAGCGACGATGAGAGGCGACATCATCGACGATCTGGAAACGTTCGATTGCTTCGTAGCCAGGACACTGGCCCAGCATGGCGGACTCGTACCCATGGATGCTGCGCGGTCCCGCCGGAAGATAGTGATGGGATACTCGAACCATGAGCTGCAGGCGGTTAACGACGCAAGGTCGACAGGCCTATTGAAGCAGCTGGTGGATAATCCATCCATGCTGGCCACGTTTGCGGAGCAATCTGCCTCTGAGGCTAGAGCGCGCTGCAGCGCTGAGCTCCAGCATCTGAGGGAAGCCCAGATGCTGGCAGACGTTGCAGTTGCATCTTCTTTATCTTGAAGATGGCAGGGCGACGCTGCCCCCTCGTCGTCTTGCCTAATGGCTGAAAGGCCAGGGGGCAACAAGGGCAGCGGGGCAACCTGCCTTAGTAAAAGAGCTTTTGTCATGGAAGATACGAGAGAGGCTTGCGCTGACCTCCGCATCCGACGTTCTATCTGTGATCGCATTTCCCACAACGAGTTTATGACGCCTGTGGGCACAGATTACCTGGGCGCGGTGATCAGTGGGGACTATACTCTATTATGTGTTAGTACCCCGGGTGACTGGTATGTACGAACCCCAGGAAAAAGAGTGGCCCCACATTGGTCTCGCATTCGAAACCTTTTGTTAAAAGCCAAGAAGCTCCGCATGAAAATCATAGCGTTTGGCCCCCCAGGACACGTTTGGAAATTATCCCCAATACGTGATACTCTGGAAGATCTCAAGTTGACAGTGATACGGATGTGGTTGTGTCAATTCTGTAGCAGGTTTAATATGCAAGACAATACACCGAGTGGTACCTATATGCAGGTAGCAACATCAATACCGATTAGCTCTAATTTGTGGGCATGTACGTGCAAATTGGCGACACCACAACATGTGTTGAATTGGTGCGGCCAAGCGGTGCGACATGCCGAATGGCGAGCTCAGACACGCATTACATTCATCCGTCACCTGAATGACAAAATCCTGGGAAGCAACACTACGCACGGAAACGTGCCGATATACTTGAACACCTATACACGCACGGACCACAAAATCCTTCACTATGTGACGACCAACAAAGACGGACACAAAAGGTCTGATGTTATCTGACGTGTATCAATTTAACCTGGACACCAATACGGTTATTCAGGATATCGCAGTAGCCGATCAACCAACAGGATATGATTGGCATGCACCACTACCTACAGGGGTTGCCAACATCAGTACACGGATGTACTGGCAGCCCGAGGAACCGGTCATGCTCGGAAACGAGCCCACTCAATCACCACAGAAACCTAGACGCGTCATCATAGATGACTGTCCTTCTCCCCTCCCGACTCTGGAGATTGAAGCATGTACCCATTCATCCACGACGATGGGCGCACAGACCGGTGAACGCGACGAGCAAGTCTTATCTACGGAGTCGCGTATCAAACAGAAGGAAAGGCTCAAAGCCGAAAAGGAAGCAGGCATCAAGCCTCGCCGCATCAAAAAGCACGTTGAAGACGGAAACGATGATTGCGGTGACGACTTGTCGGGACTCGGACAGGACCTTATGGCGACCTGAAACACTGACGCCCCTGTTGAGCTGATAAGCTCAGACGAGGATGATGACCTGTTCCTTACCCTCCCCACATCTATGCCCGACACACACGCTGACATATATCGTATAGTAGATACTCTATGCTATGGTCACAATAATTGCGTGGATATGTTGGAGCGCTGTGGAGGTGAGGGCGGTATTTCAGAGCTTGCCTTCTCCAGGGGTCTTTCCCCAGGAGGCAACTTAGACAAGACCGCGTGCGTCGACCTGGGAGATCCCTCGGTGCAGCGAGCTGTAGATCATTACTTCTCAATATGCCACGTACGAGTAGCCATGCTACAGCCCAGTTGCCGCACCACAGGACCACCATCCTACTACAACTGCAAAGTCAACCACGGCACTTGGGAACAGCATCGTAAGGAAGATTTGCCACACATAACTTACTGTGGCAAAATAGCTGTTACCCAAGATAATGCACGGAGGTGGTTTATACGGGAACAACCCACCGGAACATGGGTGGATGATATTTCCCCATGGAAAGAACTTTCCAACCGATCACATATCAAAACCGTACGCATCGACCAATGTGCGACGGGACTTAAAGATACGGCTGGTGACTATATCAAGAAGCCGACACATATCACCAGCAACGACCAGACGATTCTTAAACCCTTTGAGCGACTCAAATGCAACGGTCAGCATGTGCGCGCACAACCGCGCAACCAACATACACTCGACGACTGCAGTCTGCCTTTGTGGAAGCCCTCTATTTGGCCAAAGCCTTCGACACCAAGTGCGGAGACGCGCCTACACGTACTGCGCATGCTTACCCTGCTGACCTTCCTGATCAAGCTGAACCAGGAGAAGGTATGAGACGCGTCGGCGATCGTATCATCCCAAAAGTGGCTACATGCCCAGCATGCATCGACAACGTCCGGAAGGACAGCCCCAGCCACAACAGAGACCCTACACAGTGTAAATATCATGATTCGATCTCTGTAAATTAGCCATGTCCTGCATGCCAAAGGGACCTTACGAGAAGCATGGGCGTTAAGAACCACCTCGACACTGAGCCCGGCAAATGCCGTTTTGCTGAGCCGTTCAATTTCCCAGATGATCATGATCCCGATGGCAACAACGTGCCAGCTCGGTGGAAATCCCCACCCAAACCGGGGGAGGGCCAAGCTTCAGCATCGGGTGGCCGTCAGGGCGCTCACGCCAGGCCACCGCGACCACGAGCCTTTGGGAACGCTGATCCTATATCTGGCGCCAGCAGTTACGATATACTGCGAGACGCGCCCGAGCGTGGAAACACGCCTTCGCCTACAAGGCGCACCACCGCCACCAGATGCAGTTGACGAAGGGGGCCGACTGCGGAGAGCTGCAAGGAACCCTCTTGCCTCAACCGGCTCGGGGGCTCCACGACTGCCCGACTGGACGAGATTTGACATCCAACACAGTCTGCAAAATCTCCGTAGTCACGAACCTCATGTAGTCAAAAAGGAACTCCGTAAACTGCACTTACGGTGGTATCATGCGAAGGAACCCAAGATGAGGCTAATCCTCGGCAAAGTGGGGCTGGATAGCGTTCGACTAAATATGATCAAAGAAATATGTGACACATGTCGGGGATGTAGAGCATGGGAACGTCCAGGTAATTCGACGCTACCTTCTGTAAGCCTTCCTGGAAATAGGCTCGATGAGGGCGAAGTAGATCTCATGTTTTACAAGGAACGAACCATATTTCATATTATGGACCGATGTATTCGCCTGGCAGCAGGCCAAGAGATTTCCGATAGAGAACGTGACACTATACTCGACGCCTACCACTACTGCTGGATTGCATATCACGGACCCTTCAAAGTCTTGTATTCAGATGGAGAAGGCGCCCTAAATAATGTCACTGCCAAGACCATGATGGCGAACAAGGGTGCGACATTTCGTATCCGAGCGCCTGGCCAACACGCGACCTCGATCGAGCCGCGCAACGGCATTCTCAGGGGTGCGTTCCATATGATTGAGGAAGGGCTGAACAGACAGAACATCCCCGTTGTATTTACTAGGGTATTGGCTGAAGGCATCTTCGTCACCAACGCCTTCACGTTTTACAACGGAGTATCGCCATGCCAAGCACACACTGGGCGACAGCCCTCCTTTCTTCCTGACCTCGACACCCTTGACTTCCCTAAGGGACCCGAGACGTCAGGTCACGAACGAGAACGCCGCGTGAGGGAAGTTAGCCTGGAAGCAATAACTCAAGCCACGGCGGTAGCGAAGACAAAGCGTGCTCTCAGGGCTAAAACGGCCCCAGATGGTGCTCGCCTTGACTCAGCAGGGGACTTGGTCGACTATCACCGACCTACCGCCACTAAGGACGATCATGGAGGCTGGAATGGCCCGTTTCCTGTGATCCGTAACGTGCCTGAACGAGGACACGTCGTCGTCAAGGCAGGATCACGTGAGGTAATTGTAATGTATCTTGATGCTCGTCACACGTTATACATTGAATGCCTCCTTACCAGGGAACTTGGCATGGACAACATGGCCATGCAAACCGTCCTTACATATGCGGCACATCTTGGTGCAGGGAAACCTGCCAAAGTCTTTGGCTATATTCCAGAGTACAAGGGAAACCTCAATCTTTCGGACGACAGCAAGTTTCACCCGCGCGTACATCTTGCACTGTAAGCGGCAAACACCTGAGCAGCACTTCCACAGCAAGGATGCTAATAATATGAGAAGAATAGAAAAATGTGCATGTGCATATATAATATAATAATACGTTTAGGCAATTTCCCCGGGGAAAAGGTAGGGCATGACTCTCCACAGCCTGGGCTCCCCCGGAGAACCTGCGGTTCACTCCTCCCCTCCTCCTCCGTTGCCCGGGGGATGTGGCGCCCGTGTTCCTGTTGCCCCTCCTTTCGTTGCTCGTGCTTTCGCCCCGCAGCCACTTGGGCTCCGTTGGCTGATGTGGGAGCCTTCGGAGCCTTCGGACCCTGATTCTGCAGGCGAGGCCCGCCCGGGAAAGGGGGGGCACCGCAACAGGGAGGGGGGGAACGGCCAGGAAGTGAAAGATGTAGGGAAAGGGAGGCGAGGGGGGAAGGTATGGATAAGGAGGAAAGGGAAAGGAAGAGTGGCTTTGAGGGGAGGGATTACCCCAGCGCGACCCTACTTAGGAGTCGGACCCCCTACGAAAGCAGCATTAGTAGTAACAGTAAAGTTCACTGCTGGTGGCCGCTGCCTGGTAGCCGGGTAGCCCTTGCGAGCGCAGGCGGTCGCTCGCCCTTGGTTTGGCCTGGCCTGGCCGCGGGCCCAGGCCGCCAGCCCGAAGCCCAAGGCCCAACGCCTTCGGCTTTTTGGTCATCTCACCAGAGGGCGGCGCGCTCCCGCTCCCGCGATCACCGCGGGCCGCGAGCACGAGCGACGAGCGGCCCCCGACAGGTTGCCGCCGTCGTGGGGCCAGCGCTGCCACATTGCCAACGTGGTCACATTGCAGTTGCAGTGCCGCCGCCAGCAGCGCCACCACAGCGCCCCGTCATTGCCGCCCCCCCTTCGGTCATTTATCTGGCGCGATCAGGGGGCCGCGCGCGGCATGCAGGCATGTTGCGCCTGGGCCTGCGTGCAGTTTGCACACCGGTGCAGCGCCTGATTTTGTAATTGTTGTCAATATGTCTGCCCTCGTCTGGACATATGCGCCGCGCCGCGCCTTGGAGGGCCAGGGCCGAGACGGACGCGCTCTGTTTGTTTTGTGCAAGTCTTGGCATGGGATGGGCACTTGGCAATTGAATTGGCCATGGCGCCGCGACCGTGCCCGTCGGGCCGTCGGCCAGCGGTTCGTTGCAATCATCGGTTTCGGTTCCATTTGGCAGACCAGAGGCTGTAGTAATTGTAGTTAGTAAGTAAGTGCTAGGTAGCCCTTGCGCCTTGCGCCCTTGCGGCCTGGGGCCCAGCGCCCCAACGCATGTGACTTTAGCCGAACTTTAGCCTAACTTTAGCCCTCGGGCAGGGGCCGGGGCCGAGGCCAATCTGCTTTTTTGATTATCCTTGTCGCGCCGCCCGTTGGCGTCGACGTCGCGCGCGCTGGGGGCGACGGGCCCGAGGCCCCCCACGGCGTCGGGCATCGGGCGGGCCCCGGGCCCGGCCAACAGGCGGGAGGCCAGAGCGCAAGCCAACAGGCGCGGAGCCTCCAACTCGGGAGCCAGAGCACGGCCAACAGGCGCGGGGCCTCCAGCCGAGGAGCCCGACGACCAGACGACGACGACGATGTCCCGCGCCAAGGCCGCCCAGGCAACGCCCGCAGAGGTTGCAGAGCCGCCCCCGGGAGGGGAGCCGGGGAGCAGATCGGGAAGCACGCGGCGAGGGTGCGCCCGGGGCGGGCGGGTATTTTTTCAGTTTCGGCGTTTTTGTATTTTTGCAAAAAATATTTTTTTTTTTTTTTATAAAAAAAAAAAAAAAAAAAAAAAAAAAAAAAAAAAAAAAAAAAAAAACGAAACGCAAAAACTATTAAAATAGTAAAAAAATAGTTTTTTCTATTTTTTTCTATTTTTTCTATTTTTTTCTATTTTTTTTATAATTATATAAGAAAAATACATCTCCCCGGGAGAACACCTATTTTTCCAGTTAGAAAAATACATCTCCCCGGGAGAACACCTATTTTTCCAGTTCGCGCAAAGAGGGTGGCCGGAGGGATTACCTACTTTTCGGAGACCTGTCAGGATCTAGTTCCCCTTGTTCTCGGCCGTTCGGCTGGCGGCCCTCGGCGCTGAAGACGTCAGTGCTGGGGTGCCAGTTGGCTTGACGGGCCCAGGCCGCGCACTGCGGCGACGTTCTGCGCGAGGCTGGAGGGCGCCGGCCCCGGCGCAGCCCCGGCGAACGCCAAGCCAAGCGCAGTCGGACTCGTCGACGTCGAGCGCGGTCATGTCTTGCACCCAGAGCTTCTGGGCGGGGCATGGGCAGGCCCGGGCGTTGGCCTGGGCCATCGCTGGCGCCATGCTGGTTCATTCCAAGTCCAAGTCGCGCTCGGGCCGATCGGGAGATCCAGCAAATTACGGCACGGCAGACTGCCATTGTGCCATTGTGGCCTGGTGCATGTTGAGTCAGGATGATCCAGGATGGCTTGCTACCCGCAGGGGCGGTGGGTTTACCGCTTACCAGTTCTACAAGTCGGGCAGGCGCTGGCGCCACTGGGGCCGAACTCTTGGCAAACATCCACGCGTGCGGCATGGCAGGGGCAACGAGCTCGAGCTGGAATCCTCTGATGTGCCTTGGCAGGGTCAATGCTGGCAGCTGCTGGCAATGCTCGCAGTCGGGCAGGCGTTGGAGTCGAACTCGGCGTTGCCATATTTTTTGTTTCGTGATGCCCGGTGGGGTCCAGCGTGGCAACGCTGATCTCTACTTCGCCTGGAGGCGCTGGAACCGAATTGAGGCAAACCTCATGACTCATGCAAGTCGGCCTGGTGGGAGCAACGAACGCTGCAAATCCTTTCAGGGGGGCCTAGTCACTCGTCACTAGTCCTAGTGACCTAGTGGCAGCGACGCTCGGGCAGGCGCTCGAGTCGCATGTCAGCGACCTGGTTGTGGCAGCTTTGTAGCAGCAGCTAGCAATGCTGATTTCTTCATGGAGTGGGAACAGTGCGACGTGCTCTGGGCGCCTGGTTCATGGGTTCGGGCAAACCACTGTTTGCGCGTTTTCCCAGCATTGCTCCGACGTGCTTTCTGTCAAATAGGTCGCGCGCGTCGCGCGCAGTGCAGCGGCAGACGCGACGGCGAGCCCGGCGCACGGCGGCCGCGTCGATTGTTCTGCTCAGGCAGGGGCCAGAACAGGAGAGGGGGAGGATGAGAAGAGTCTTAGAAGGGGTGGGGGGGCCGGAAGGGAGGTGGACGAGCAGAGGAGGAAGGCGACGGTAGGCAGGGGTGGGCGAGGACGAGGGGGCGGGGAGGAGGGACGACGGCAGGAAACGACAAAGGAAGGGAAGCAAACGAGGTGGAGGAAGAGAGGAAGCGCTGCACACGATCCGTTCCCTGTTGGTTATATCCACTGCTGCGCGGGATCAGCTGTTTTTGTTGTGAGCTTGTCTGGTTTGCATGCGGTTTTCATATTATTTTGATATTATTTGTGTATTTTGAGCATTTTCGGCAATACGTTGTGAGCCTTTGGGCTGGGTTGTATTAATACAGAAACAATACAGAAATAATACGAGCGATATGGGAATGCCGCCTGTATTTTTATGATATTAATAGAGGGCGGTTTGTTTCTATGTTTTCGATAATAATAGGGGGCAACTTGTTTCTATTTTTTCGATAATAATAGGGGGTTTGCTCTTTTTGAGCTCCTCAGGAGCTTTGCCGGTTACAAATCTTGCACTATAGTATCTCGTGCGAAATTATTTCCGAGTTGAACGTGTAGTAGCAGTTAGACTGGCCAAGAGCGTGTCTAATTTTCCCGCAGTAAAGAACGTCACCGGGTCTACACTGATCCACTACGACAACGATGTCAACCCAGCCGTCCACTATTATGAGTTTGTGGGCACCAGCCTGAACATCTCTCAAATCATTGGTAGCACTCACTCCAGACTCATCCAGTGCTTGGCTTCACAGGTTCCTTCCTTAGGATTTCATGACGACCTTGCCAAGTATCAGCACTTGGGCACAACGCCTGGAGAACACGACGAGCCTGGAGACAGGCCTCCACCAGACACCCCAGGTGCCTCATCACCAAGTGAAGGTCGCCTGTCTACAATCTACGAAGAAAACGAGGAACATGACATCGAAGCTATGATGACGGAGGAGTGGTACGATGAGTTAAGTATGGACCTTCATCCCACAACGGTTACCGACGATCATCTCTACTGCGCCCCAACAACTATGCTGCCCGACCAATGTGTTCTGGTCTCAGCGTCCGTGGACGAAGAAGATATCGTAGTGTCGGAAATGCTCGGGGACGAGCCTGAACCACAAGAACCCTGTCTTATCTCTCTATGCTCAACCACACCTGACGAGGGCTAGTCTCTTGACAGTGATGAACATGGTCCTTATGTTGAGTTATGTTTTACACCAGAGATGGCAAAGGTAGTGCTAGATCAGACCCAACTTGCACAGCTCGAAACTGACATGGTCGCAGCGATGAGAGTATACATATCCTCGGCTGCTAAAAGTGCTGTGGTAGTCAAGGAAGACGACCTACTCACCAAAGCCGACATAGCAGCACATCCTAAAGAGGTTAGTGAAGCTTTGTGCACCGAACTCAAGATCTGGCTTGATAATTGGTGCTTCGAGATGTATGACCGATCTAAAGCTTCCAACATCATGACATCCAGATATGTATACAAGTGGAAGTCTCTGAAGTTAAGCACCGAGAACGTTAAAACCATCCGTCTCAGACTTGTCCTTCGTGGATTTATGGACACAGAGGCGTTCGATGTAGAAACCTTCTCAGGAACGGCTCGAAGGCAGTCCCAGAGGCTCCTGGCAAGTGAGGCGGCGTGCCATCCCGAATGGATCTTAGCATTCATGGATATTGACAAAGCGTTCCTCAAAGGTCTGACCTATGAGGAACTTGCTCGTGCCACCGGCGAGGAAACTCGCATGGTTTGCTTCACTCTTCCACCAGGAAGCGCCCAGGTGTTTCGTGCACTGCCAGGCTTCTCTTCTTACGATGAAAGCCGACACTGCCTCGGGTGCCTCGAGCCAGGGACGGGTGCAAAGGGCGCCCCAGGAGCATTCTCCCTCAAGCTTCGTACGACCACACGAGCTATAGGCCTCACACCGACAAGTTACGATCCTGAGTTTGAATTCGGTCAAGATCTGTTAACAGCAAAACATGTCGACGACATCAACATGGCAGGCCTAGAAAACATGTAGATGACTATGTACAACGTGTCGAAAAGGTGTTTGGTAAATGCAAGCTCAACAAACATTATTATACGAACTGCGCCGTTCGCTACACTAAGAATGACCAAGGGGATGTGATCATGGATCAGGACGTGTACATTAAACAACTACGTCCTATCACACACCCCGAACTTACGGGAGCGGCGGCTGACGCCAAAGCGACCACACTCATCACCGACATGTTCGTTAGCCTGCGAGGAGCTCTCGCCGATGCCCTCCTTACTCAAGTCTGGCTTATGGTGCATGTGGTCTCTCTCCAGACGATTCAAGAGCCCACCAACTTACAAGTCAGACGACTGAATGCTGTGACGCGAAAGCTGATCAGCAGCCCGAAACGCATCGCCTCCCCTCGGATGAAACCGACGAACGAAGTAGATATACACAGTGCTTCGGGGTATCGGAAGCTCACCGGGGATGAAGACGATGAGACTAGGGGGTGCGGCATACGTGGGGCTAACGTATTACGGCTGGGCAAACTCGCCTCAAGGCAAATCCGTCATCCACCTTTGCGACGGACTATGTAAATCACACCGACTGCAGGTGAGATCCATCTATGCCGCTGAGGCACTTGCAGCTGCACGCAACCTTGATGAATGTTACCCTACGCTCATCACTCTCCACGAGCTCAAGGCAGGGGCCCTGGCTCCACGACAACTGCGAGATATGCGTGAAGTTGGAGGCCTAGCTATCAAAGTATCCATTACCATAGACGCTGAGTCTGTGTACAAATCGCTATCCAGCAAAGATCTTAAGATACCGACGGAACGGACTTTGCTGGGACATACCAGCTGGATACGTGAGCTCATGGATATAGTTATGGTGCACAACGTGCAGTGGTGCGATACTAGAGACATGACCGCAGATGGGCATAGGTGATGTCAGGTACTCAATCATTTAAGTACGACGTGAAGCAGTTTGTTCCCTTTCGGGGTCCTGAGGACAGAAGCAAGCCTAAACCACGTCAGTTTTAGTCTGTCTTTGCTGCCCCCGCGGTCCAGTCTGCCAGCATGGGCGCCCGATACAGAGGCGCCTACCTAGTTGCTCGGAAACGAGCCTTACTTTGCACGCTTGGTAACGAGCCTGTTCAGATTGATTCATGCTCCTTGCTTTAATACCATTTCGCTCGGAGAGGTATAGCCTGTGTGGCTTACTTCTAGCCGGGCCGATAGCCCTTTGATGTCCAAGGGGCTATCTTGCGTATGCGTGAAATGCTTTGCGAGGAAACTCGCCTTATAGTCTGGTGTTAGGCCAGACTGTATGCACTGTTTTTCTTGCAAACAGTCGTGCGCGCGGCCTTTGTAGAGCCTAACGGCTGCGCGGCTATACTCCCCTCCCCTCCCAACTTTAAGGGTAGTTCTTTTGGAGATGTTATATAGGATCGGGAGTATAGCTCGCGCGCCGTTGCCTTTGGCTCAAGGCACGCGCGCCCTATTTGCCCGGACATTGCTTGTGTTCGCTACGTGCTGGAAAGATCACTACATCGATCTTATCCTATCTTATTCGTCCGTTCCCCTTACTGAACCACCACAGTACGGCCCCGGACGCTACTTGCCATCCGCATCCCATGGAATCGGATGCTATTTGACTTACCATAGTCACTTCAGACTGGGGAACCCCCTCCCCGAAAGGGAAAGAAGGGGGTTCGCAAAAGGAGCTCCCTGGACAACTCACGCCCAGAGAGCTGGTGGGGTCGCAACGCCCAGATGGCGCCTTGGGGGCGCCGCTACCAGGATGCGCAAGGTGCACTACGTGGACACACATCAGGAGATGGTCGTCTCCGCCGTCGCCCCCATGTCGCCGAACGTGCCAGGGGTGCCGAGCAGCTGACCAACTGTTCAGAGGAGGGCGAGTTGAGACAACGGTAGTCAGCCTTCAAGGGACCCCCTCGTCGCAACGGTTGGGCGCAGCTCGTGAAGTTGGTGCGTTTGGACCCCAGGAGGGGTCTGGAAACCGATGTTTAGCCTTTAGCTGCCGTTGTCTCTACTCGCCGTGGTCCGAAACGCACTAGAAGTGGCCTGTCAATTTCGAGCGGTGTTGCATGCGCACGCCGCTCCTGGATGCTGTCTTCCTCTCTCATCCTACGTATGGAGTCGTCACTCCCCGCCCCTTGACCTCCCCCTCCCTACATATCCTCCTTCTCCTCCTCCTCCTCCTCCTCCTCCTCCTCCTCCTCCTGTCCTCCTCCTCCTCCTCCTCCTCAGTTTCCTCCTCCTCCTCTTCCCCTTTGATTCCCGCTCTTCATTCCTCCACGCATGCGTTATATGTTTCAGCTCGGCACACCCGTCTCACCTTTGGGAGCTCCACTTACGGCCCAAGCGAGGTCGGCCTTTAAGCGTCGCCTTTTTTTTGGGGGGGCACACTTCTCACACGGATCATGCCCCTATTGGCAGTTCCATTTACGGCCCTAGTGAGGTCCGACGCATGGCGTCGCCATTTCCATTTTGGCGCACCCTTGACGTGGATCGCGTGCCCCCTGGGAAGCTCCATACAAGGCCCTGGTGAGGTAGGTCGTTTTGGCGTCGCCCCACCCATTTCTGCACAGATCTCACGCGGGCCATGCCCCCCAGGGGAAGCTCTGTTTACGGCTCTAGTGAGATCACCCGTATTGCGTCGCCCTTCCCATTTCGGTATATTTCCGACGCGAATCGTGGCCCATGCGGGGCTCCACCCACGGCCTTGGTGAGGTCGGCAGTTTGGTGTCACCTCGTTCATGTCTGCCGACATCTCACGGCGGTGGTGATGTCGCCCACATTCCATAGCCCTCCCATTTCGGCACACCCCTGAAGCGGATCGTGGCCCATAGGGAGCTCCACTTACGAGTTACGGCCCCAGTGAGGTCGGCCAAATGGCGTCGCCCCGCCCATGTCGGCGCACCCCTCACGCGGGTCAGGCTCCCACAGACGGAGCTCTGTCCACAGACCCAGGTGGGCAGGGCATATTGCGTCGCCCCGCCCATGTGGGCACACCCTTCACGCGGATCGTGCCTCATGGAGAGCTCCACCCGCGTCCGGCCGCATGGTGTCGAAAACCCCATTTCTGCATTTCTCACGCGGGTCGTTTCCCAAGAGTGAGCTCTACCGACAGCCTCAGCGAGGTCGGCCATTTTGCGTCGCCGCGCCCATCTCGGCGCACCCTTCACGCGGATCGTGGCCCATGGGGATCTCCACCCACGTCATCAGTGAGGTCGGCCGCATGGCGTCGCCCCGCCCGCTGCTGCACTTCTCGCGCGGGTCGCTCCTCCAGGGGGAGCACAGCCTGCGGCCCCAGTGAGGTCGACAGTCTGGCGCCCCCCCTCCCACGCCGGCACACCCACGACGCGTCCCCCGGGAGCTCTCCTGCGGCCCCCGGGGGGTGCGGCGCTCTGGCGCCGCCCCGCCCACGTCTGCACCCCCCCCGCGCAGAGCCGTGGCTCCACGGGGACCTTCGCCTGCGGCCCCCAGCGAGGGCGTCCACGTGCGCCCCCTTTTGCCACATCGGCACGCCCCTCACGCGGATCGTGGCCCCACGGGGGACCCGAACGCCGTCCATCCCGCGGCGTGCAGAATGTGAGCATCTGCGTGCACGGCCGCGCCCTGCGCTACACGCAGTCAAACAGGGCCCAGGCTGGCCTCTCCGAGTCCTCCTCTTTCTTGCCCTCCTCGTTGAGCCCCTCCCAGCCGCACGATCTCACTTTCAAGAGTCATTCTTATACTGCGCTCCTAGGCTTCGATTTTCGCGAGCAGCAGGTCTCGGTAGCTGTAGAGGTCTCTGCGATGTTCAATTGATCGCACTGGACGATCCGTACAGCTTCAGCTCCCCTGGGAGTATCATACATAGGGACGCCCCCAGGGGATCGTCGGAGAATTCGTTAGTCTCTAGGCTAGGCTGCCGCTCGTTCTTCCTCAACTGGCATCCGCTCTCCTCCAATGTCTGCAGCCCTCTCCGAAGCAACAACACGTGCATGCAGGGTTCCCGCAGTTGCGGATAAGCGATGGGTCCCGAGTCTCGAAGAAGAAACACATTGATAAACATGCACTTTCGGTGGTCCGTGTGGATTTCTTGGATCGGCGTCTCGTCCCCCAGGCGCCGCCTCGGGCGCCGCCCCTGGCGCGCTCAGCGCGCCAGGCAGGGAGTTCGACGGCGATCAAAGAGATCCGCGCGGAGCTCCGAAACCGGAGGGTTCCAAAAGAGGTTGTGAGGAATGTTGTTGTTTCCCATGTGGTTCCCTGGGGCGAAATGAAGCAGGGAGGCGTCCTGCGTGTTGCCCCGCCCCTGGTGAATTGGGCAATCCTTCCTGTATGATGTCTATCGCACGCATCATAATTTTCGCGATCGGTTCTCGGAGGCCCACCGAGCCCATTCGTACAATCTAGCGCAAATATCTGCCCTGGCGTTTTTCAGAGAGCGCCTCATGCGTTGAATTGCACACCAAATGCCGCCTTCTCAAAAGCCTCCTTGGGGCACCTTCCATCTTTCTTTGTCCGCCCCATCACAGTAATTGTTCCAGATATTGCCAGACGGCCCAAAGCTAGAGAAAGTGTTGATCGATCGGGGACCCGTTGTTAATGCTAGACTCACCGCGTAACCCCACCAGCCCACCCAGAAACGATGTCCAGACGAGTTGCCCTGATCAGGGACGTGCAGGGGAATGCACTGGAATAAAGGGCTGGGTAAGACGTCGTACCCCAAGAGGGGGATGATGGAGGAGGAACCAGAGGAGGAGGAGGAGGAGGAGAAGGACTAGGGAGAGGGGGAGGGGGAGGAGGGAGGAGGAAGGAGGAGGAATGGGCGGATGAGGAAGAGGAGGAGAAGGAGGATACATAGAGCGAGCAGAAAGGCCAGAGGCCTCTTTTCAGATTTCTCTCGAGAGCTTCTTGGGGTCCTCTTTGGGCGTCTTGGGGATCTCTTGGCAGCCTCTGGGGCCTCCTGAGGCGTCTTCGGTGCCTCTGGGAGGCCTCTTGGGGGTCTCTTGGGAGCCTCTTGAGGGCATCGTGGGGGCCTCTTGGGGCCATTTGGGCACCCCTAGGGGCTGTCTTGGGGCACCCTTGGGAGCCTCGGGGTCCATCTCTCGCCATCTTGGAAGATATCGATCAAAGGATGGGGCTCCTTAGGGTTTCGCCTTGCGAGGCTAATATGTGGCCAACACCTTAGTAGAATCAATGATCTTGGCCATCTCGCCGAGGCCCCATTGGGCGTCTTGGGTACCTCTGGGGTGCCTCTTAGGGCGTCTTGGGGATCTCTTGGGAGCCTCTTGGATGCACCGTGGGGGCCTCTTGGGGGCCTAATGGGGCCTCTTGGATACCTCTTGGGGCCCTTTCGGGGGCATCGTTGGGAGCCTCGGGGGCGATCTTGGGGCCATCTTGGAGGAGATCGATCAAAGGAGGGGGCCCCCCGACCAAGCCCCCCTTACCCTCAGGAGGCCAGAGTGTGGCCAATACCTAAATCGAGGGAATGATTATTTGGCTCACGCCGCACAGCCGACCCCTTGGGAGAGAGTCGCTCTTGCGGCTTCAGGTTGCTGCGTGACTTCTGCTTGTATTTGTATCGAAGACGCCTACGGCGAATCACCGCCGCCCCCTGCCTTTTTGGAAGCGCCTATGTGGCCGAACGTTGAGGCCAGACCTGCCAAGCTATCGGACCACGTGTTCCCCGAATCGGTTTGGAAAGCCTTCGGGGAACACGTGGGCATCTTGAAGGTCATCTTGGCCGTCTTGGAGGCCTCTTGGGCAAGCTTTGGGCGATCTTTGGGGCTTTTTGGGCCGTCTCGGGCCAGCTTCGAGCCAACTTCGGCCATCTTGGTGGGTTCCTGGCACGTCTGAAGCCGTCGGAAGCCGTTTGGGGGGCCTCTATGGGCCGACTTGGGGCCCGCTTGGAATGCTCCAGGGCCGTCTTGGAGGCCATCTTGGGCGTCTGGGAGGCCATCTTGGGCGTGTTGGAGGCCTCTTGGGCCCTCTTGGGGCCCTCTAGGGGCCATCTTGGAGGCCACTTGGGCCATCATGGGGCTCTCTTGGGGGCCTCTTGGGCGATCTTGGGGGCTTCTTGGGCCGTCTTGAGCCGTCGGAGAGCCGAAAAGGCGCAAATGCCATCAATGATTTTGGCCTCTTCGGACTCTCCTGGAGGACCTCTTGGAACCGTCTTGGAGGAGGCCGTCTTGGAATCTCGGGCGGACTTGGAGGCCATCTTGGGCCATCTTCGCGATTTTTTGAGGATGTAATCGGGTCTTCTTTTAGAAAAAGGAATCGTCCAGCACGCCGTGCACCCCTGCAAGCAGGGGGCGGCGGATCGAAGACGCCTACGGCGAATCACCGCCGCCCCCTGCCTTTTTTGAAGCGCCTATGTGGCCGTTGTGGCCAGAGGCCTGCCAAGCTATCCCCGTGGAATGGAAAGCCTTCGGGGAACACGTGGGCATCTTGAAGGTCATCTTGGCCGTCTGGAGGCCATTCTGACCCTTTCGGGCCTTCTTGGAGGACGTCTTGGAGGGCTCTTGGGCCGTCTTGGAGGCTATCTTGAGCGTCTTGGAGACCTCTTGGGCCGTCTTGGGGGCCTCTTGGGGCCGTGTCTTGGGCCTCTTGGGCGATCTTTGTGGGCATTTGGGCCATCTCGGGTCGTCGGAAGGCAGAAAAAAAGCAAATGCCACAATCCTTCAAGAACCCATGGCAAATCAATGATTTTGGCCTTTTCGGGCCTTCCTGGATGCCCTCTTTGAGGCCTCTTGGGCCGTCTTGGGCCATCTTGGAGGGCGTCTTGGAGGCCTCTTGGGCCGTCTTGGAGGCCTTTTGCCGGCCTTTTGGGCCGTCTTAGACCATCTTGAGGCCATCTTGGACCGTCTTGGGTGCATCTTGGAGCCATCTTACCCGTCTTGGAGGCCATCTTGGCCGTCTTGGAGGCATCTTGGAGGCCATCTTGGGCCATCTTGGCCGTCTTGGAGGCCATCTTGGGCGTCTTGGAGGCCTCTTGGGCCGTCTTGAGGCCCTCTTGGGGCCTTCTTGGGGGCCTCTTGGGCCGTCATGGGGCCATCTTGGAGGCCTCTTGGGTGCTGTTGGGGCGATGTTGGGGACCTCTTGGGCCGTCTTGGGCCGTCGGAGAGCTGAAAAGAAGAACATGCCAAAATCCTTGAAAAACCTAAGGAAAATCAATGATTTTAACCTATTCGGGCCTTCCTGGAGGGCGTCTTGGAGGGCTCTTGGGCCGTCTTGGAGGCCTTTTGCGGGCCTTTTGGGCCGTCTTAGACCATCTTGAGGCCATCTTGGGCCGTCTTGGGTGCATCTTGGAGCCATCTTACCCGTCTTGGAGGCCATCTTGGCCGTCTTGGAAGCATCTTGGAGGCCATCTTGGGCCATCTTGGCCGTCTTGGAGGCCATCTTGGGCCAAGTTGGGGCAACAAAGGCATTGACAGATGGATTTTCGGAAACTTGCGGGTGGCCGGCGGGACGGGCCGAAGCCCACTGGGGAGTTCTTTTAGAAAAAGAACCAAAACCAAAACCTGAAACATCCAGCACGCCGTGCACCCCTGTGGCAAGACCACAGGGGGCGGCGGATACAGTGGCCTTCGGCCCATCCTGCCACCGTGCCTGGGTTGTGGGTCAGGGGCCTCTTGGATGGTCGCTGGGTTGGGATCGTAAGGAGCCTTTCGGGGGGCTACATGAGGCAGTTTGGAGGCTTCTGGGGGGCTGTTTGGGAGCCTCTCGGGACCTCTTTGGGGCATCTTGGGGGTCTCTTGGGGTCTCTTGGACTTGGGGGCCTCTTAGGCCTCCCGGGGGCATCTTGGAGAGGAACGCTCGAATTTTCGGTTCGTGGTCCCCTTCTTTGGCCCCTCTTGGGGTCCTCTTGGGACCCTCTTCGGCTGTCTTGAGCCCTCTTGGACCGTCTTCGGGCTCTCTTGGGCCATCTTGAGCCCTTCTTGGGGGCCTCTTGGGCGGATCTTGGGGGCCTTCTGGGCCGTCTTCGAGCGTCGGAAGCCCGACTAGGCGAGAAATTCAAAAACTTGGAAAACACACACATGAGAATCAAACATTTTGGCCTCTTGGGGCCCTCTTGGGAGGCCTCTTCGAAGCCTCCTGGGGCGTCTGGAGGCCATCTTGGGCGTTTTGGAACGATGTTTCGGTGACTCGGAGCCCTCTTGGACCGTCTTGGAGGTCTATTGGGACTCTCGTGGCCCTCTTTGAGGCCCTCGATGCCACCCCGGCTGAATTTCTGGAGCAAGGTGCCCCCCCGGGCCGCCCGGGGAGACCCCCCCCCTTCCAAATCGACCGGACTGGGCTTCCAGGGGAAGGGTTTGGGGAGGGGGAATCTCATTCGCCGATGAACCCCAAAGGGGTCGGCTGATTTTGGCCTTGTCGCCGAGGCCTCTTGGCGCGTCTTGGGTGCCTGCGAGGAGCCTTTGGGGGCCTCTTGGGGGTCTCTTGGGAGCCTCTTGAGGGCATCTGCTTCACGCTCCAAGACCTCCCCGCGCGAGGCGTCGAAGACCCTGGGGTCAAACCGCCTTTTGCGGGCGTCTGTGGGCGATCTGTGAGCCTCTTGGGCCCACGCAGTCTCTTGGAGCCCTCTTGGAACGTCGGAAGCCTGAAATGCCGAGAACGCTATAATCTTTCAACACGCATGCCGGAAATCAATGATTGTGGCCTTTCGGGGCCCACTTGGGGGGCCACTTGGGGGGCCATTGTGTCTCAAGGCTCAAGGTGGTCAAAGCCTGCGAGGTGGTTCAAGCCTGCAACGACGTCCTCGTTTGCGCAAATGGCGACTGCAACTAAGGGAGGAGGCAGTCGGAAATTGAAGCCTCAGGGGAGCAACCTAGAGGCTCTGGACATGAAGATGGCGAAGACGTTGAACGACGACGACGCAGGCGACGACTTGGGCATGGGAAGTGGAGGGGAGGACGAGGAGATGAACGTGACAGTCATGATGAAGACAAGGATGGGCATGATGAGTGGAATGAGGAAGGACATGGAAGACATTAAGAAGGAGACGGTGGAGAAGATGGCCAGCAGTCAGGAGACAGTCCAGATCGTCAACGACACCGCCGGGAACGCCACGGCGGGGTTGAAGAACGCCCAGTCAGAGACGGCTGGGGTTAAGCTTCAGATCGCCAAACTGACCGAACAGGAGGACGCTTTCGAGCGCGACTTGAGGGAGCTGCGCATTCACTGCCGACTCGATCCAACACCATCCAGGCCACCAACTACCAGCAGACGATCGAGCAGGACATCCGGGAACGGCAAGTTATTCCTGCCGGCTTGCAGGAGGCTCTGACTGAGGAGGACATCGTCGATCAAGTCAAGAAACATGCTATCGATTTCGTTAGAGGAACCAAATTCACCTATATTTTCGTTTACACGGAACCTTCTAACAGTGGCGCGGTACACATTAGGTTGAGTTGCAGCGACGACCGCTTTCCTGAAAAATGCCTCCATGACGACGACCCACTGGGATACTGGCCCTGACATGGATTCCAAGAGCAACGACACTGGCGAAGCGCACCGTCGACAAGGAGTTGGGGAAGGTCAAGAGTTCGTTGCGCAGAGAGGGCCCAGGATACAAACTGCAGGACATGAGAATTTCAGTGGAAGGAGTGAGCGGTGGAGTTGAAGGACAAAAGGGCCGCCTGGGGCGAGGCGGAGGGCGTGGGCTTGCAGTGCGAAGGTGAGGGGGAGAACGTAACAGAAGCAATGGGAACCTCCATGGCGGCCTGGAAGGCCAAGCGAAAGGGCGACGCGGTTGTCCTAACTGGCGAAGAAGGCAACAGAGCACCAGCGCCAATCGAATCGCAACCTCTACATGATATCGCTCGGGAGGGGCAGGGAAAGGTGGAGGGGGGGGGGGGGGCGCGCATCCATGTGTCTGGAGAGATGCCGGCGCGCATGCTCGGGGCAGGTCGGGCCGTCGGACGGCCCAGCTCAGGCCGGCCATTTCGAGGGCAGGCTGTGGGTCGCGCATCGCGCATGGACGATGCCACTTCGGCAACTCCTTCTAAGTTCAGAGCGCGCCTCAAGAGCGTCAGAGGTCTCGCAAATGAGGCTCGTCTGGGCGAGCTTTTCATGGCGATGCATGGCGCCGCGCGGGATGCAACCTTGCTCGCCGAAGCTACGCGGGCGCGTCGGGGGAAGGGGGGGGGGGGTATAGCGTCGGGCGGAGGGCTCTCGTTCGTCGGGGCGCGATATGACTTACGCAGGCGGGGCGCGGCTGTCGTCGTCAACGAGCGATGGGCGAGTTCAGTTCGAAACGCCGTTTTTGTGAATGGGCGTTTGGCCCGTGTCGGTTTGAAGGTCCACGGCAAAGTCGCGCGGGGAATCTTTGTGCATTTTCCCCGCGCCAGATGCGCCGACGGCCGCGCGCGCGCCCTTGTCTTGCACGCGCGCAGAGGCACGCCGCAAGCATCGCATAACGCTCCTTGGGGACGGCTTTAGCGTTGAAGTTCGGGGCCGACTCGACGCGGGCAGTCCGGGAGTGATCGGGCGTTTTGGCCCACGTGTAGAGGTGTCTCGGGGGCAGCGGTCGAAGCAGCGGCGAACTTTTAGGATCTTGGCCATCGCCAGCGCCTCCTTCCCAAAAAGCGCCAGATAACATAACTGCGCGCATAGGCAGCAGAGGGGGGCCCGACAAATCCATATCATTGAAGACGGCGAGATGTGGACATCTGTTCAAAGTCAAGGTTCGGTCGTAGATCTGGGGACGGGATCTGACCGACGCGCAGCCCTCGCGACGCCGGCGACCCACGGGGCCCCTCAGGGGCCGCCGTCGCGACGGCCGCCCAAGAAACGCGCGACAACATGGAGCGCGATAGACTGCAATGGTTTCAGAAAGACTTCGCCATCAAAAGATGCGCCCGGGAGGGCCTCGCGCGGATGCAGGGCGCCGCGCAGATTTCATCGAAGACGCTCTGCGGCCGTCAACTGCCGACGACGCGACAGAGCCGAACCAGGGAAACGAGGGGGGTGATTTCGGTGAGCTCCGCGGTCGCATCCAGGAACAACTCGAGAGACGCGCCCGACCCCGCGCCGCGAGTTTTGCTGAGCAAGCGCATCCAGAGGGATACTCAACGCTTTCGCAAATCCGAGGCGCCCGTCCGCCCGTGAGATTATTGACGATAGTGCCGGCCTGGACAAGGCCGCTCGACATAAGACCCTGGTGAGGAGAACGTTGATGACGGGTGTGCTGGACGGAGATAGAGTTGTCGCCGATCGTGGGGGCACGGTAACGTGTCTGCCGCTTTCTGCGAAGATCTGCATTCGTCAAAGGTGTCGGCGCCGATCTTACCAGAAGTGGGAAATCCACGTTAAAGCGCCGGTGCTCTTCCAAGAGTGGCGACAGATGCGGTTCGAGGCGCGATCCGGCAGCTCGAGCGGCAGATGCGAGAGGACATGGGAGGGATATGTGTTGATCTGCTCTCGGAGAGTATCGACATATTGTTTGGCGTTCTTGCTGATCTTTACAACGGCGTCCTGAATGGGCCCCCAGAGCCACGCAGATCGCGGAGGCAGCCCGCGATCACGGTGATCCGCTAATACTCTGGAGACGAGAGGTTGCCTTAAAACTACTGCCCACTCATTATTACCTCCATAATATACAAGTTATTCGCGCGGTTCCTGTACAACCGCTCATCTTTAGTGTTTGAGCCGCGCAGGAGCTCTGATCATGCTGGGTTCTGGGGGTGGCTCAACCGTAGACCATCTTTTCGCGATGGTGATGATCCAGGAGAGGGCAGGCGACCGCCAACCTACTCTGCGGCGCGCAGCGCTGGACTTCCAGGAGGCTCGCGACTCCGTGGAACGCCGAGTTTTACGAAGTGCACTTTTCAATCAGGGCGCAGCTGTGGGCTGCGTCAGATTGACCTGGTTACATGGCAATCAACGAGCACAAGTGCATTCAGGTGCCCGCAGTCGTTGGTTTGATATATCACGTGGGACAAAAAAAGGAGATCCTCTGAGCGCCTCGCTGTTCAATGCGCTACCCGAAGACGACATGACGTGCCAAAGTGGGTTGGCAAGCCACTCGATCTGACATTCAATTGGTTTGCGCACGGGGGTGGGACATGAGTAGCCTGCGTTCCGTTGACAATGTTCGTCTTGCCGCCAACGCGCTGCATCAGGTCAAGCAGATGTTGTCGGATGCGCACGATCAAGTTGGCGCAGTTGGCTTCCAACAGCGCCCAGATAAGGCGCATCTGTTCCACCAGTACGACGAAGAAGACAGGGCGGGGGGAACTCGCGCGCGCAGATATCCACGGCATGCGCATCGAGACCTTGAGTTCTGACAAATGGAATACCTGGTCGGACTTTTGGAGGGCGGGTCCTGCGCGCAGAATGAGATCGAACACCGGATTCGTCAATGTTCGACCAACATGTTGGAAAGATTTCGCGGCGCGCGAATCGAAGCTGACACGCGAGCGAGGCATTTTGTCCAGTCGCCGTCGCCTTTTCCAAAGGTGTCGTTGCTCCCGTGGTGATGTACGGAGCTTTCAGCTGGACGCTGACGGCGGAATTACGACGCACCTTGCGAGCAATCCGGCGTAATTTGTAACGCATGATCTTGGGTTCTGGCAGACAGCGCCGGTGGAGGCGCAGGCGGACCTCGAGTCGGCGAGCTCATCTACAACAACCCCTAACAGTGACGGCGCGCACGAGCAAGAGGTGGTTGAATCCTGGGTTGAGTGGGTCATCAGAACAATAAGGCAAATCGAAACACATGCACACTCCAACAATCTTGAAGACTGGTGCCTGATGTGGCGAAGACGGGCGCGGAAATTCGGTCACCGGGTTGTGGCGCTATTTTCTGGGAAGCGATCGTTACGATATCGTTGTGCGCTACCATGTGGGATGCCAGCAGGGACAGACGAACAAAACGTAGGCTTCCGAATCGTCCGCGCAAGAGGTGGGCTGACGATATGTGCGCCGACCTACAATAACAAGGGCGTGATGCTAAACATGACAATTGGTTTTGGTTTGCCTTTCTCTGCTGAGCAGAGGTCCGTGTTTGCATGCGGCTTCCTCGACGCCCCAGTGTAACCGCTACGGCGCTGCGCGCCCATCCCCGTGGTCGGGACAGCTCAGCTGAGGCGGCGCCTTCCTCCCTCCTCCTCCTCTTCCTCCATCGTGCATATTGCGGGCATATGCTTGCCGTCTGGAGGCCATATTAGGAGCCCGTTTTTTATTGTTTGGGGCATGACGGGCGTCATGGCCCCCGTTTTTTTTCCCCCATCCTATGACGTAGCGTTCCCCTCCCAGTGCGCTCCTGGCACTGCCGCCGTGCGCATTGGGATCCGCTTAGGTGTCCGCGTAGGAATCCGCATAGGAGTCTGGTCTGGAGTCGTCGTAGTCGTCGTCGTTGTCGCCGCTCGTGGCTTGTCGCTCGTCGCTCACAGTCGTCGTGCGCGCGGACGCGACTGAAGCTTGTTTTTATTCCCTGCCGATGACGGCAATCAGTTAGAGGGGGTGGAGGGGATCGATGACGTCACGTTTCGCGCTGGCGGCGTCTGGTGATGCTTAGGAATGACGGAGGACGGGTCGTGCCAGCATGCAGGTGGCGATTTGCACCACAACGCCTGTGTACACCACAGTGCCTGCGTGCACCACAACGCCTGTGTACACCACACCGCTTACGTACACCACAGCGGCCGCGGGCAACACAACGTCAGTTTGTGGCACCGTGCCTGCGGGCACAACAGCTCTAGTGCACACCACAGCGCTTGCGTACACCACATCAACCGTGCGCAACACAGCGCCAGTGTACACCACAATGCTTGCGTGCATTGCAGTGCCTGTGTGCACCACGGCTCCTTTGTGCACCACAGCAACCGTGTGCAACACAGCACCACTGTTGTAGATATAATCGTATAACGAATCTTTATGACAAAATGGAACGCTTGTGGATTTCACACAAAACAATATAGAAATAATTTTGATGGACAACGGGGCGCCGCTGGAATCTACGAGTCCTCCCGAGTCCTCCCGCATCACCCTAACTCCTCCCATCGGCGTCCAGGAGTCTCCAGCTAAATTGGCCCTCCGACTTCCAAGTGGACCGATTCAATGGACCATTCTGCGGTGCGCGCTGAAATGCGCACGTGCGCTGTAGCGCCAACCTGCACGACGGGGGGTAAGGAGGAGGAGGGAGGAGGAGGAGGAGGAGGAGGAGGAGGAGGAGGAGGAGGAGGAGGAGGAGGAGGAAGGGGAGGAGGAGGAGGAGGAGGAGGAGGAGGAGGAGGAGGAGGAGGAGGAGGAGAACGAGGAGGAGAAGTACGAGGAGGAGGTGGTGGAGGTGGAGGAGGTGGGAGGAGGGAAGAACGTCGCATTCGGTTATATATCAGCATTTTCCTGGCGTGGCGTCTAGGTGTCCTCAGCAGATGCTCGCGTACATGCTCCTTCCAACTGTCCTATGCAAGCAGGCAATGTGGTGTACACCAGCGCTGCGTTGCACGCGGACGCTGTGGTGTAGACGCGCGCTGTGGCGTGCACAGGCGCTGCGGTGCACGCAAGCATTGTGGTGTACACAGGCGTTATGTTGCACATTGTAGCTGCGGTGTGCACATGTACACCGGCGCTGTAGTGTACGCAAGCACTGCGGTGTAGACAGGCACTGCTTTGCACACGGTTGTGGCGGTGTACGCAGGCGTTGTGGAATACACGCGCGTTGTGGTGCATGCGAGCGCTGTGGTGTACACAGGCGCAGTGGGGCATATCGCCACCTACATGCTGCTCGCGTCGTCGTCGTCGTCGCTCGTCGCTCGTCGCTCGTCGCGTCGCGCGCGCGGGCGCGGCTGCGGTGCCGGAGCCACACGGCGGGGGGAGGCGTTGTGTCATACCCCCATTTGCCCCCCCCCCCCCCCCCATGACGCCCGTCATCGCCGAAAATAAAGACACGCGCTCTAGGGCGTCTTGAAGCGATCTTTGGGCGACCCGGGGCCACCTTGGACCGTCGTGGGAGCCTCTTGGGGATTCTTTGGCCTGTCTTGGGGCACTCTTGAAACCGTTTCGACTTTTGTAAAGCTCGCCCAAGGCGCGCCGACATACGCATGCGACCACCCTTCGGGTGATAACATGTTTGGGGGGAAGGGAAACCAACTGATGACAATTTCGATGACATTAATGGCGACGAGACAGCGACGATGCACGATGATGCTGCCGGTGGTGAGAATGTAGAACGACGATTGTAATGAAGGCGGCATGTCCGCGACCTGCGCGGGCCGCAAATGCTGCAAGTGCAACTCACAGCGCCGAGCTCCGGCTGCACATACCAGAACCCTTCCGAGGCCAAATATTCACCACCACAACCTTTTCGAGGACACATGGATACCAGTAGAACTCTTCGAGGCCAAAGAAACACCTTCAGAGCTGCCTCTCGCCAGCTGCTGGTGGCATTTATTTGGCCTCGAAGCTCCCGCACATGCATAACGACCTCACCACCGATCTTACAAAGGGACCACGCACGGGACACCGACGGGACACCGACAGGAGTGGCGTTCAGTACGATCTCGCAGCGAGCGAAGTCCAGTACGATCGGGGCACGAGCAACCAAATAAATACCACCAGAACCCCTCGAGGCCAAATACATACCACCAGAATTCCTTTGAGACCACATAAACAACACCAGAACTGCCTCTCGCCAGCGTGTGGTGCCGTGCATTTGGCTTGAAACTCCCGCGTTGGCATAACGACTGACCATCGATCTCACCAAGAGACACCGCAGGACACCGTCGGGATGGCGTTCAGTACCATCTCACAGCGAGTGGCGTCCATTACGATCTGTAAAAACCAGCAGGCCCGCTCGGGCCGCAAGTGCTGCAAGCGCAACTGACAGAAACAAGATTCGGGTGCACATGCCAGAACCCCTTCGAAGCCAAATAATCACCACCAGAACCCCTTCGAGGCCACATAAATACCACCAGCACCCCTTCGAGGCCAAACAACCAGAACTGCATCTCGCCTGCTTGTGGTGGTATTCATTTGGCCTCGAAGTTCCCGCGATCGCATAACGATCTTATTCTCACCAAATGACACCACGGGACACCGACGGGACAAGAAAACAGGAGTGGCGTTCAGTATGATCCCGCAGCGAGTGGCGCCCAGCACGATCGGGACACCAGCAGGGCAAAATTAAATTGAGACACCATTGGAGTGTCAGCGGGACAAGTAGATGTCGCGCGCTTGGAAGGGGGGCGGTTCGGAATCAAGGGGAGGAGTGGTTCGAACCCCGCTCCCCCCTCAAACGGACGGACGGCGCTGGCTCGGGCGCCGGCTGGCAGCGGCGTCGACGAGGACGACGACGACGACGACGACGACGACGACGACGACGGCGACGGCGACGACGATGACGGCGACGACGACGAGAACGACGACGACGACGACGACGACGACGACGACGACGGCGACGGCGACGACGACGACAGCGACGACGACGACGACGAGAACGACAGCGACGATGGCGACGACGACGAAGAAGTCGACTGCGACAACGACGACGACGAGCACGACCACGACGAAATCGACGACGACGAAGATGACGACGACGATGACGACTGCGACGACGACTGCGATGAAGACGACGACGGCGAGAATGGCGACGACGACGATGATGGTGACGACGAAGACGACGTTTACAACGATGACGACGACGACAAGCACAGGGACGAGGATGACGACGGCAACGACGGCGACGAGGACGACGTCGACGATGACGACGCTGACGACGACGACGACGACGACAACGGCGGCGACGACGACGACGGCGACGACCAGGACGACGACGACGACGTCGACAATGGCGACGACGACAGTGACGATAACGACGCCGCTGATGACGACGTCGACGAGAACGACGACGACGACGACGGCGACTACGACGCGGGCGTCGACGACGACGTCGACGTCGAAGTTGACGTCGACGACTGCGACGACGACGTCGACGACGGCGACGACGACGACGAGCACGACGACTACGACGACGAAGACGACGGCGACGACGGCGAAGACGGCGACGACGACAAAGGCGAGCACAACGGCGACACGCACGATGACGACGACGACGACGACGACGACGACGTTGTCGACGACAAAGACGACGTGGTCGACGACGACGACGACGACGAGCACGACGGCGACGACGGCGACGACGACGACCACGACGCCGACGGCGGTGGAGTATGCACACGAGAACGGGAGAGCGGCAGCCAGGTCGGCAGGGGAGACAATTAACATATTCCGACAAGAAGGTAAACATGCGACAAAAATGCTCCACAACGAGGGGCTTGTAAAATGCTAAAGCACAACATGAATAGGCAATATGACGTAGCGCGTGTCTTGAGCGTTTTCAGCTCGTCAAGCGCCCACAGAACTCGCGACAACACGACGAGGGCGTTTTGTTGTATGAACCAACGGTAAAGACGATGGTGGGCTACGCCCGAAGTGAGTAGCCTCCGTTTGGCCCAACACACACACACCAACCGATCCATGCGCGGTGGCGGGCGCGGAGGGGCCACGCGGTCCGCAAGTGGCAAGCCGGTATTTGTGAAGGTGCCACGAGGCCACCAAGGCAGGTGGAACCGAGAGGGCACAAAGAGACCCCAAGATGGCCGCCAGAGGTCTTTGGAGGTGGAAGCGTGGCAGAGGCCCCGCAGGAAAGTCCCCCAAGAGGCTTCACCGGAAAGCGAAAACACAAACACAGCAGGTTTTCAATTCTTTTGGCTGACGTTCGAAGAATCAGAGAATCTGCATTACCATAAGCTTTCGAAGCTTTGGACGGATTTACTGGCTCTGCGCTGGACCCCCCAGGCGGCTGCTCCAGCGCCGTCCACGGCGCGCTCCGCGTGCCAGAGAGGGGGGTCCGACGAAAGTTTGTGTGTCATGCCTTTGTTCTATTTTGCGTATTTGGCCCGACAGAACGCCAGGCATCCCCCCACGACTGCTCAAGACTTTCCACAAGCTGGCCTCGCGATGAGCCCAAGACCACTGGACGGCTTCCAGACAGACCAAGACCAGCCCAACACGACACAGAACCCCGCCGCAGACAGCCTCGAAACACTCCCTGGACGGTCCCAAGCCGACCTACCCAGACAGCACCAAAAGCGACCCCACTGTCCTTCTTGTCGCACCACCAGAGGTGTCCATAGGCTTTGCCAGGCATTTCGCTGGAGACTCTTCCCAATTGCATCATTTCCCAGAGCGTTCCATACCCAGCAGTTACACGGACGGAGTGTCGTTCGTTTTCCACATGTGGTTCTCGCCCCAGCGACGCGCTCATTCGCCTTAACAGCAGTCATTCGTTACACTGATGGAGTACCAGTCGCTTTCATGAATGCTGTTCCCGCTCTAGCGTAGCGCGCATTATCCATCAGACT
The DNA here is from genome assembly GCA_963575745.1 of Prorocentrum cordatum. Lineage (NCBI taxonomy): Eukaryota > Dinophyceae > Prorocentrales > Prorocentraceae > Prorocentrum > Prorocentrum cordatum. The sequence goes on along the minus strand of CAUYUJ010016405.1, from coordinate 119,980 downwards.
GTGGTTCTCGCTCGATATTGCATTTCGAGAAAGGATGGAAGTTGTGTAAGTGAGCAACATTTACACGGATGGAGGGTGGTGCCTTGTCACTTGGGATTGTCGCTTGAGGTTCCGTTGGGTGTTCTTGATGAGCGGAAGGATGAACATCGCGCAACAGCTACACGGCAGTGGATGCAGGGCAGTTCTTTTCCAGAGCGGGGTTGTTGCGGGGCCATTTCTAGAATTTTCAGCCCAAGCCTTGGCGCATGCCCCATAGCTCGAAGAACGGAGGACGGTTCCCTTCAGTCAGGAGCTCCCGCTTGGATTGCGGGCCTATTTGGCGCTCGTCTGAGAAGGGAGGTGCTTCGCCCAGTGCAAAACAATACTTCAATGGACTAATGAGGTCAGATAGTGAGTCGTGGAAGCTTGCTTCTCATTGTCGCACTGTGAAGGAGATACATTACGTTTGTTTTGAGCGCTATTGGACACGATTTGGGGCGCCATGGGATGGGGACGACCATGACTTCCCGTGATTCGCTTTTTACATGAGCAGGGGATTTACGACGGGAGGGTATCTTGCACCGTCGATGATGCATCCTGAGCCTACCTTGGTCATCATCCTTTTCTTCCTCGACCTCTTCTGCCCATCAGCGCGCCAGACTATCCAGTTTGGCGCTGTCGCTCGCTTGTCCTCACCCAATGATTCAACAGTCCTTCCCCTCTTTCTCTTTCTCTCTCTACCTCAACCTCTCTCTATCTCTCGTCCGCGACTGCTGGGGCAGGGTGCTCTTTCTCTTCCTCCTTCCTCGCCCACCGGCCAGCAGCGCAAGCACTGCCCTCCTTGGTACCACCTCTCGGCGTGACCGCAGGTACTGTCAGGAGGCATCTGGCCACCACCACCGCCCCGGTCCAGTGGGAATCCTGCCTAAGGTGGCCAACCTGCCGCTAGAAAGCTGACCACCGCTCGGGGCTGGAAAGTGGACCCAGCCGGGTTGGCTCGCGGGCGATCCGAGTTCCGATCTCCGAGCTTCGATCCAGATGCGGACCCGATTCCGTGCGACACGAGCCGATTGTTCTTCTCTGGCCCGCGGGGACCGTGCCCGATATTCGCGATCCGATCCGACTCTGCGATCCGATCCGACTTTGCGATTTGATGCGGGTCAGGACTGCTGAGCGGTGGAGCTGGTCAGGTGCAGCTTTTGTCTGTGGCATGCCGCATGCTGCGCTTCGTGTGCCCTCGGCAGAGCCGAGCGTCTCTGGCCAACTTCGCTGTCAAACATGTGATCGGTCAATCGGTATTTTTGTTTTTTTCCAGGCTCCCATTGCGCTCTCGTGATGTACTGTTGCGTGCCCTACTCGGCAAAAGCTCTCCTCTCATTGTGCCCTCTCGTCCTTCCCCTTCCTCTTCCCCTTAGTATAGTCTTTCCGTTGGCAGCCGCATACAGTTTGTCTTGTTTGACCCATTTTGTCGCCCTCCTTCCAACATGATTTCATTTGCCTTCTGCCGTACTTCACTCCTGGCACATTCCGTCGCCATCCCGTCTTCCGTGCGTTCTCTATCGTGAGGGTGCGAATCAATGATGTAGATGCACTGGATTTGTGATAAAGAGCATGTGTCACGTGTGACAGTGCGCCACTCGTTGCCTTCTGACCTCTAGCGGCCCCTTTTGCCATTGCGCTAGAACGCATTATAATCGCACTGGCAGCGGAGCTGCAACACAATACCCCGTATCGTGCCACTGCGCGCTCGTCTCTCCAGAGAGAGCAGGTTCCCTCACTAGGGGACTGTGCCTTGCCTGGCCTTGCCGCCATGGCGCGGTCTTCACATCGCTATCGGTCGAACGCCGACGCGTTGACGCGATCAGAGACGAAGAGACGCTTTACATATACGATGCCACGGTTTACAACTTCCACGCATGGGAATTCCGCACGGAGATGTGCATGAGTGCCGCCGTGGCCTTAGTAGATTCCCGGACGGAAGAACCCCAGCAGCACGTTAGCATTTCAGTTGTCAACAAGGTTATAGATAGAGGTTTTCAGGGGCGACGCGATCGATATTGCCATGGATATCGGTAAAGACACGCTTCTGACACCGAAGGGAATCGATCAGCTTGTGCTGGCGATTCGTACGCCACCCTTCCCCATAAATGCTCAGGAGGCCAAGATCCGGTTCCAAATGGGGCACGGACCTTATGGAGCACTGCCCCGACAGGGCGGTAACTGTGAGCCGATGGTCTCGTACATTACTTCCCGCAGGAAGCGTTGGTGGAAACTTGTCTCCAAGCTAGACCCTAAACTTGTAATGAGGGACGACATGCTTGAGCTTCTACTTTTGGGCCATGCTGGCCTTCCAATTTCGGATAACATGATGGCGTTGACATCCACAGAACATGATGTGACAACCTTCGACAGTATCAAAAACGCCTTGATCCTCCAGCACGGCCGCATTCACAATTCGCCAACAGGGCAAGGGTGAATTTAGCAAAGGATCCAACCCCGCGGCGTGGACAACGCAGGCTCCCCGCCACTCTAGGCCGCCTTACGCCTACCACGCTGCAGACGACGGCTGGTGCGAGCAGGAGGAGCACGACCCTGAGGAGTCGAGTCCCTATGGGTACTACGCGTCCGGCTATGCACCAGCGCACGGCTGGGGCGACACAGCTTGGGACGACTACGCCGAGGAGCGCGCTTGGGGCGACGAAGAATCGTACGCTCACTGGGTTCCCGCCCAAAGGGATGACGAGCCCGACGCCGAAGTGGTAGACGAAATTGCTAAGGCTGGGCACGCCGAGGAAGAAACTTCCGACGTGATCCAAGAGGACCTGGTGGCCAACCTCGGCACCAAGGGAAGGAGCAATGGCAAGGGAAAGAGTGGAGGCAAGGACTACAACCACACACCTTGGTCATCCAAGGGCAGCGACAAGGGAACGCCGAACCGTAAATGTCGAAAAAAGCGACCTCATGATACCAACGAATGCTCAAAATGCAGAGCTTGCAACGAAGTAGGCCAATGGTCCGGGGACCTTGAGTGCAAGGTCATGCCCAGGACAGCAATTGTAGCTTTTATTGGAGAGCGACAAACCCTGTTGCGCGAGGACGATGACGAAACTGAGTTCGCATTTATCGGGGCCGTAGCTATATCATCACCCATTCATCCATCGCATTCCAGAGAGCAAAGAGGAGACGATGATTCTTGGCCCCGGTGTTGTTCGCTTCTGTTCTTCGTTATCATATCGCGTCGCGCGTCGTTGAACGCGCTCATATGAGGGAGGGGATGGCGATGGTCAGTGTAGTTTGCAGCGCGGGCACGCGCAGAATCATGCTTGCGATGCGCTGAGCAATTCCAAGCTGTTTCGGCGCAGGGACCTCCAGAGAACGACCCTCAGGCCTACGCGGGGGCTGGCGGAGATATTATTGCGTTGATGGCCGTTCGTTCGGTCGTGAGCTTCTCGGTGACTAGCGTTTCTGACGACGCCTTCGAGGCGGAACCTGCTCCAGATCCGACCTGCGCTCCTGGCCGTGATGCCGCGTTTGCCGCGGGGCAGCGCGGGGGGCTCAGCTGCGGTCGCGTTTGCAAGGCGACGCCTGACAACGTCGCGCGGGGTCGCGGGGTCAAGAAACCGAGCGCGTATTCGACTCGGTTCTTAATTTGGGCCGATGCTAATTCACCCAGAAAGAGGGCGGTAGCTTCGCGAAAACTTATGGTGCGAAAGTTGTCCAGTAACAAGGTGTTGCCTTCTTCTAGTTATTCTTCCCTGGGCAGGAAGCCACCATGCCCCCCGTTGCCCCATCCGCGCGCTCGCGTCTGTGAGAATCTCTCGGGGACTGGCTCGACGGCCCGTTTCGTTGTTCGCGCGCGTAGGGATGGTGGGCGCAAGACCAAGAAGAGGCGGCGCGAGGCGCTGCTCTCCGGGCGAGCGCCCGCACGACCGCGTGGACAGCAGGGGCAACGCGTCCGATGTTGTTCGCGCGTTCTGTCGTCAGTGCACGGCGCGCACTGGCGAGCAGCCTGGGCAGCTCGCCCAGGACAAGAAGGCCATTGCTAGGAAAGTTGAAGAGCTCAGAGTTGTTGAACAATTGCTCTAAGCGTGCTACGTCGATATGTCAGGGCACGGGCGACGTCGGCACAGGTGAGTTGATTTCGTTGCTTCGCGATTGCGTCGCCGAGGTTGCAGATGGCGCTCTTGTCGGGTTCATGGCTCCAGCGTCTTCTTCGTCGGCCGATGCGCCGGCAATATCTAAACTTCGTGCGACCGGTGTCTTTGCGAACGAGGGTGCATGGGGCGACTGTAGTCGAGGGGCGTAAGTCTCGTCGCCACGGTCAAGCATGGGCTCTCAACACATAAGATAGCTTCGAGAATGTAGGTTGTTTTTCCCCAAAGTGGGGGCAACGGGGGCGCGGGGCCCGCGGCGGCATCGGGGGCCAGGCCAGCAGTTCGACAACAGGCAGGAACAACATCCCGCGCTGCCGCCTCGCACGGCACCGTGAGTGGTCGTTTGGAATCCAATCAGTTGAAAGATTCGGAACATGTTTTTTTGCGCTGTCTCTCCAAGCACGGGCGTTTTCCGGCCCCGCGCCAGATTTCGCAAGGGGTCGCGCCGTTCTCTGCCGGGAGGGTGAGGTGGAGATGTGTCGTGGTGCTCGTTCTGGTATTCTTCCCATTCGCCCCGGTCTTTTTGATTCAGACCACGTTGCAGATGCCATCCGTCCGTTGCGCATTTCGCACCGAGCCGCCCGCGACCAGCCGCGCTGCGCCCCGCAGCGTCGCCGATCACTCCAGCGACGACGAGGGTGCCCGGGTCGCTGCCGTGGGGTTTTCCAAGGCCGCGGGCGTTCTTCCGCAGCCGCGGGGCGCGAAGTTCGCTGCGATCGCGTTGGGCGCGGAGAAGTTGGAGCAACTCCAAGAGTTTTTGGTTCAAACTGCTGACGGATTAGTTACCGCCGCAGCACCCTTCGCTCCAGTCGCTAGCTCTCCACCAGGGGCCGCGAAGACAATATCAGCGTCGATGATTCGTGCGAAGCTGATGAGAAGATGACAGAGTTTGACAGGTGCATCCCTTTCGACGCGAGGGCATTGAATGACCCGGCGTCGGGGCGCCACATCGGCCGCCGCCCGAAAATTATGCGGAAGTCGGCTGGCAACGCGCACTTTCCAGACATCGCGGAGCACATCGCGAGGTCTCGGGCGATGCGTTTCTCTTCGGAATCGGCGTGCGTTGCTCGATCTGCAAGTCGGGCAGGCATCGTTCATTCGCTGTTGCCGATGTCATCGAGCAGCCCCTCAATATTTTCGGCATCGACTGCGCTTCAGCCAACGAGCAGCCACGAGTGGGGCGCGATGGCCTGCGGGGGAAGAAGCGACGACTGCATGCGTGAGAGCGAGTGGGCGAAGGACATGGCGAGCGACGAGAATGACAAGATGATCTTGCCCATCGCCACTTCCTCTGCGGAGTGCGCCACGCCGACGCCTGCCCACATGGCCATGCGAAGCCTCGATGGGGCTAAGCCAGCTCGTCGCGGGGAGAAGCGCCCCCGCCGCAACATCCACGACGGGGTCGACAACGAGGGCGTCGCGAAGGACGGTGATCAAGGGTCATATCAGGGCCATCTGGAAGGATCGCAGAGGTGACGAGTTCAACGAGGACGATTTTAAACTCATGATGTGCCAGCATCGCGGTCGCGAGCTGCTGTTCTACTTGCGCGCGCGCAACGAGGATGGCCGCCATCCCGCTGACTATATGAAGTTCGTCAGATGGGCCAAGGGGCGCCACTGGTCGGTTCGCGACGCCGCGAGGCGCCACTTTTGTGAGCGATTCTGGAGCAGCTTCGTCTTCCGCGGGCCCGAGCCGCCCGGGGCGCGATCAGCGCCCGGAATCAGAGCAGGAGGGTCAAATTCCCAAGAAGAGGCCGCGCCTGGGCACCACGACCAAGGGCAGGTCCGAGGCGCGCGCGCCCGGACCCGCTTCTGGCGCAGATCGGCGGCCAGCCGCTGTGCTCTAGCCGAGGGCGCCGTCGGCGCCGCCTCCAGCGCATCTGATGGAGAAGCGGGCGCCGCCGCCGCCCCCCCCCCCCCGAGGTTCCAATGAAGGCGACGCCGCCGCGGCCCCCTCCGCCGCCGCCTGCCCGCGTGGCAGGAGGGCGCCGCGACGGGGGGTGCCGAGTCTGACGCGCCAGGGTTTCCGGACAGGGGGCCGATGGCGAGCGATGACAGGACCAGAGATCCAGCAGTGGATTTCGAGCCGTTAGATGTCGGGAATGCTCAGTTGGAGAGCAGTCTGGGTACATCAAAGAAGCGCAACTTCATCGCGTGTATCGATCCGAAGAGCTGCCCAAGCGACGGCGTGGTTGGTCGCGCCGAGGAGACCGACAACCGCAAACTGGCGCGCGCGAGTATCAATATAGTTTTGTTACAACGCGCAGATCAAGTTCCCGCCCGCCTGGCCCACATGGAAGAAGTCCACCGCGCGGAGGAAGAAAGACTGGCAGGACTGGGTGAGCGTCAAGGACAGGGTTGACATGACGACATCTCGCCGCGCAGACGCGCATGATAGGTTGGCCACATTCGCGCAGCCGCCGCGTATTCGTACTTCCGATTGAACAGCATTCCTGTGCACTCCTCTCACGCTGAGCGATCGCCAGATGACGACGATGCGGTCGAAGGCTCGCAGCAGGCATTGCGAGGGGCTCAAGCAGATTGACGTTCAGGATGAACTGATCTCAGCATGCGCTGCAGGGCTGAATTCCTCCATAATGGACGCCCCGAACAAGGGGGCCGTCGAGGAGGTGAGCAGGAACGCCTATCCGCACCGCGGACGGGTGGGCACCAACCTGGCGGGTGCGTTGCTCTACGCGATCGGCATCGCGTTCGCCTTCCCGGTCTCGGGCGACACGGTGGCGCGTCCAGAGTGGGCGGGCGGAGTTGAGAAGGGCGCCCTCGAGCGCAATCCTGATTTTATCATCGCCAATGCCAGGCCATCCAGTTCTATTGCAATCAGTGGACATTTCTCGGATCTGTTTCAGGGTAATTGTCCTGCAACAGCTGCGCTTGGTTATGGCTCGACTTGCTCAAACCTCGAGGTTAGCAACGCTCTGAACGCCCGCCTAGAGAGTCAGACGCGGATATCCTGATTTTTAATTGTTCATAGTTTCCTCAGAGATCTCGCTCAAAAGATCAGATTGGACAAGCATGCGTTCGCAGCCTTCCCTGCCGAAGATGCATCGGAGAGAGGTCGAAGCAAGATAAGCGCGATCATCGATGATGGCGACGTCGCCAGTGCTCCAGCAGAACGCCCGCGCGACGAAGAACCAGGCTTTTTGTGGCAGATCAACCTCCCAGGAGAACCGAATCTCGATGGGGGCCAAAAGGGAGGCATGGTCCAATATCCTTCTCCGCACGAGGATCAGGCGACTTCATTGGCAATTGGGCATGTGCCGGACCGTGTTTTGCTACAACTGTTGCGGATATCCATAATGTCTTCTGAGTATAAGGAAGCTGCGAAGACTGGCAGATGCGAATCTCGAGAACAGCATGAGCTCAGACGCGCGAGGGAGCCCTGCCACATACATTATGGTTCAATTGTGATATTGGCATCGACTGTCTTGAGGTGAGTGACAGCAACGGACAAATACACACCTTCTTGAACATTGCCGGGGGGCCGCGCTTCAGCGCGTCATTTTTGCCAGACAAGAATGTGGAGAGCTATCTTCTCGAGCATGCGTGGCAGCGCCCCAACGGCGCTGGTGCGCGCGGGCTGGCAAACAGAAGAGAATTGCGTTGCATCGCGGTCTGCGCAACCGAGGCGAATTCCTGCAACGGGTTAAGGGTCAAGGGGTCGACCTCCGCGACGCCGGAGCCGAATCGCCAGCGCAAATCAGCCGCGCTGAGAGACACGGGGGACTTTGGAATAACATATTCAAGAAGGTCGCGCACTATAAGAATGTCGTCGGTCTCGATGAGGTTATCTCGACAGCGCCGGACGTCGGAAGTTGTTGACACGAAGAACGAGATGTCACGAGTTGGTGGTTTCGCGCCTGCTCAATTTGTACTCGGACGAATGCCTCGCGCGCCTGGAAATCAGTTTTACGACGAAATGGCATTAGACTTAGCCGCGTTAGCAGACGTCGCCGAGGACGGAGCTGACGAGTGCCCCCGCCAATCTGCAATCCGCGCCTCTGCCAGAGAAGCGTTCGCAGAGCGCGACGTCGGGGGTGGGGCCGCGCGAGCCGCCCCCAGGGAAGCACCGCCTCTCGCTGGCAAGTGCCCCGCTGGCGACGTAGCATGCTGATGCAAGAGGCCGACAGACGGCGAGGTCACCGCCACGTGGAGCACTGGATCTCGTATCGTGGGTCTTCTTGGTATAAACGCATGGGTAATCGCCGAAGGGGTGCTCGTTTGCGCAGCTACCGATGGGCGTCGACCTTGCGCAGCGGCGGAAGCATTGGCGAGTCAATACTTCTAGACATCACGACAGAGGAGTCGAAAGGCACGCGCCTCCATAGCGTCAACATCAATCGTTCGTAGACGAGCGTCGGAATCTGCAAGAGACTCAGCCAGCCGAACAGCCGGCGGCAGAACCACCGTCAATGACAGATAGCACGGTACCAGGAATCCCCGGGGGCCTTGGGGTCATCGAGGGGGCATTTCGCCGAGTGGAAGAAGACGATGACCATGAAGACGGAATGGTCGCTGCTGCGCCGCCGCCGGTGCCTGGGCCATCACAGGCGGCCCGGGCACCGTTGCACAGATCACTTTTGGATGATGTTCGTCGTGGTTTACGAAGTCGTAGTGAAGTGATGCGCAGGAGAGTAGATAATGGAGAAGGTACAACGGGAAGAACATCATATTCTATGTCAGAACCAGCCCCCGAACAAGCGAGCCCGCAGTTCGAAGCCATGCAGAGAGCGGGCGCATCGGCACCAGGTATGGGTCTTCTCGAGAGCAGACAAGCTTCGATGGCGGTGAAGCCACATGAATTACTTAGTTGATTCTTTAATTAATGAGCGCGCAACCAACAAGTCGAAGGAGAAACTAACAAGTTCCAGAAACCTGGTGCACCATCGTGAACCTGAAGACGTTAAGAGTGGATTAAGACTTGCCAGACAGGACGAAGGGGGGGGAAATGGCGGCTGCCGTGCTCATCCACCCCATGGAACTACGTGAGCTCCTTGGCGAAGGAAATCGCATGGCAACAACGCAATGGATGGATATTGATTTAAAAATAGCACCTCCGCAGGCCGGGAGGGCCGCCGGCTGCGCGGCAGTACAAGAGCAGACTCGTCGTACGAGGAGATTTAGAATAATCGCTGGGCTTACGTGCGGATTCGCCGACGTGCGAACTTGAGGGCCTAAGGTTACTTGCGTCGTGGGCCGCAGGAGCAAGGAGGGCGCTGAAGCGCGCAGACATCGCATCTGTCTACTTCCAGGGGCAGGAGCTAGATGCTAGATCGCCCCATGCTGCTCGCGCCACCCCCCGACGGACTCGAGGCAGAGCCAGACGGTGGAGCTTTTTTATCGCGCGCTTCTCTACGGCGCGCGCGTCGCGGAAAGAGGTCCATGGGAGAAACCCGCGAGAGGTTCGAGGCTCGCAGACTCAGAGAGAACCGTCATATGGCAGCCTTATTCAGTACGCATAACGATAAGAACGAAATTACCTGCACGTTAGGAACCCATGTAGATGACATTCCTTGGGCTGCAGACGCAGAAAGTCAGGATATCATTGATTCCGCGTGAGCAGAATTCGACACTCGCGAAACCATGTCGACAAATTCCCGCCACTGCGGGCTGGGAGATGCTCGAGGCGTAGTTTTTACCGTTGGTATATCGGCCCAGGATAAGATTGAGAAAAGCGAAGTTGTATCCTATCCCAGGGACAGCCCTCGCTCCAGAAGTTGCAACGAAGGAGAGACATCTCAGCTCAGGTCAGTTGTGGGTGCCTTTTTTGGGCCACACGCGACAGTGCACACCTGAGCTGCTGTATCGCGTGGGCCGCCTGCTGACTGCAGCGTTTTACGTGAAGGCACTCCATCTCAAGGAGGCCAATCGTGTCCGGGAGGAAACCGCACAGTCCGCTGATCTCGGTTTAACGTTCAAAGGGGGTGCCGTGCCATAGGGGTTCAGATATGGCAATTCTTACAGTTACTGCCGCCAGCTGGGCAGGTGAAGATGATATAGTCAAGGGAGAGGTTGAGCCGCTCAGCTCTCAGAGGGCCAGGTTCAACGGATTGGCCGGTCCCGGATTCACCGAGGGGAACAGCAACCACGTTCACCCTATACGTGCGTCAAGCACGGTCATCAGACGACTACGTAAGTCTACGCTTCAAGCAGAGACATTGGCATTTCCATGGGGCGTGGAGTCTGGCGCGCGCATTCGCGCTGCCATCGCCGACGGGCGGGGCGCGCTTGGTGCCGGACATAAGTTGCCAACCAATTGGGAAGAAAAGGCAGGTGTGACAATGAGACACTTGTGGACGATTGATTGTCAAAGCCTCGAGGAACATTTGATGGCGCCCACTACGGGGAAAACAGAACACACATGTGTAAGTATAGTATAGACCTATGTAGTCTGAGGCAAGACATTTGGACCAATGGGCATGATGAGCTTGAAATGCTGCATCCACATTTCTTGTGTGACAGAGTTCGTTGGATTGACACGAGTGTAATGGCTGTGGGTTGTCTCCCAAAAGCCGTTATTCCTGATTTCCTGGTTAACAGACTGTGTACAGGATCATACGATGTAACTCCAGAGCCAGAGTCGACCTCGAAGAAGGTACAGAAGCAACTGGCGAGGGCCAGGGTGAGCCATCTCCCCGTAGGTGGGCCGTTTGTTGCCCCCGCCACGTGGCCGATGGGGTCTCGTGCGTGCCGTCGTTTTTGGCAAGGGGGTTACGATTTGTCCGCCGCCTGCTGGCGGGGATTTGGAGATTTCGTTTCACGCTTGACCCACATGGTTCGTCGACCTTTTTCCCATGGCCGGTCCTTGAACACCTTGACTGCTATCCCGACTGGGGATGTTCTGCCTGCTGGCCCTGGAGGTTTTCAGAGATCAGCGTGACTACGCGATCCACCGGTTAGTTCGTGACAGAATTTCACGGGTGTGATATAGAGCATGCGTCACGAATGACAGCGCGCCATTCGCTGCCGTTTGACCTCGAGGGGCCCGTTTTGCCATTGGGTTAAAACGTGTCATAATCACAGGATTCGAAAATTACACAGGAGATGCATTAAGGAGTCGGTTTGTCGTTTTTACTTATATGGGGCAGATGCAGCCACATTTTGTGCCCGCCCCCCTCCCCAACCCTTCAACGCAGCAGCTTATGTGGGGGTCACCCTTGCCTGGGGGGGAGGTTTTCTGGAGGAAGTGCGAGCCCAGTTCGATTTTATTATCAAGGCGCATCGGTGTGGTCTTCTCCCAGGCGCCTCCTCAGGAAGGACGTGGGCCAAGATCTGGCGAAACGTCGCCGTACCATCTTGGACACCCATGATGACACGATTCTCGTGATTCGTCGCCTTGACCAAGCGAACTTGTACAGCGTGCAGACACTGACGCGACGTATTTCGTCTCTCCCCTCGGGCGCATTCACCGCGGGTTGTTTTGGGGATCGCTCCTCCGTATCCCCCCCTTCCTCCGCAGTTTTTTGCATCCTCCTCTCCCACCCCTCTGCTCAGGACCGGATGCACTCGCTCTCCAAAGCCCAGCAAGGCTGCCAGCCTCAGCCGCGCACGCGCCCACCGTGCCTGGCAGCCACGACGTTGAGATACAGACCACGTTGGGCGCATGAAGCTGAGGAGGAGGGGGACGAGGGAGAAGAAAAGGCGGAGGAAAAGGAGGAGGAGGTGGGCAGGTTACAGTGTCGACGCGAATCAAGAAACAGGTGTTTTTCGTGGAGGGTGCCTTGGGTTTGTTCACTCCGCGCACTGCGCAGTGACTTAGCGCAGTCGTTAGAGAAGTTCCTGCGTGTGCCCCCCCAAGTTTCCTATCGCGCGCGGGGCTGTTTCTTGCGAGGGTTTTTTGCGGCCGCGTCCGCACCGTATCTGGAGCAGGATGAGGAGGAAGGCGAGATGCCGGCAAACATATACGACAATCAGCTCACTTTGCTGTGCAGGAGGGGTTGTGTAGCAGCCGATGCATGCTGCTTGAGGTGGTCTTGCAGTAGTGATGGTTACCACCGGCCAGGACAACCGAAGAGGTTTCCAAGACATCTGAAGATTGCCGAAGAGGCCATGGAGTTCCAATAGATGGCCAACATAAGAATCCAATGGGTGCGACGAGGAGCCCGAACCAGTCAACATAACGTCTTTCTGGTGTTCGAATGCTGTTCCCCACATCCAAAGTGGGGTTCTTGGTTTTCTCTGGACACCCCGCGCAGGAAAACAGGAACAGGACCACCCCCCCCGCTCACTCACTCACTCACTGACTCACTCACTCACCACATACACATTCACTCACGCACGCACGCACCATCTTACATCATCATCATCATCATCATCATCATCATCATCATCATCACCACCACCACCACCACCACCACTTCATAACCACTTACACACACTCACTCACTCGCCCACACGCTCACATTCACTCAGCATCATCACCCCTTTTTCTCACACACTCACTCACCACCTACCGCCCACTCACGAACATCCTCATCAGCATCATCATCGTCTTCACTCACTCACTCACTCACTGAGTAGATACAGACCTCCTGAGCTCTTCTCCCTTCGCACACTCACTCACTCAATGATCCACACACCATCACCACCATCACGCCATCAACCTCCTCACCATCATCCACTGCATCATTATCATCGTCAGTCACTCAATCACTCACACCATCATCACCACCACCCTCATCGTCGTCATCATCATCACTCACATTGTCCTCATCATCACCACTCACATCACAAGCATCATCATCATCATCATCATCATCATCATCATCATCATCATCATCATCATCATCATCATCATCATCATCATCATTATCATCATCATCATCACTTACATTGTCCTCATCACTCACATCATCATCATCACTGCTCACACGCGCACACATTCATTTTGAGGACGTATCAGGCGGGAGCCTCGTCTGTCAGTGAATTGCGAGGAAATCTCAGGCGGGAGCCCCCTCCCTGTGGGGCCCGCAGCTCATGTGAGTAATCCGAGCGGGCCATCGGCCTCCTGCAACCAGCGCAGGTTGTGGCGTGAGGTCGCTGCGTCTTCTCGCGTGGGAGCTCTTCCTTCTCGTCGCTAGGCTGAGTGAGGCGCTCCCTCTCCGGCATGAACTGCGCGCTTCGCTCCGAGCTGCGCTATCGGACATCGGGGGGGCCCCGCTTGTGGCCGAGGACTTGGCATCAGCGGCTACGACCGCGGTCGCAGCTCGCAGAGCTGCCCCCTCCCTGGCGCATGTCCCCCCCCCCGCACGAGTGATATGTCGAGCCCAGAGACCACCATGAAAGGGGCCCACCCCCAGACGGCCAAAAGACGATTCAGGATGAAGAGCTGGCCTTGGGGGAAGGCCTCGGGGTCTAGGACCCCTGTGCCCCCAGCGAACGTCCTTCTCTTGCCAAACGCAGCGGAATGCCTTGTCGTCAGTGCTGGCCACATTAACCCAGACTGGAGGTACAGGGACAGATGCAGAAGCAGAGACAGAGATGTATACGGAGACGGTGACAGAGACGAAAGTTTTTGGCAACATTAGGTTTGCACGGTCAGTTGAAATGAAATATGATTGCTTATCATGTTGTCTGCGCTCTTTGGGAGCTTGCGTACATACGTGTTCGCCTCTGGAGGCCGTCTGGTCTGGCCCACGGGGGGCTAGATGGTTCCATACATTGTTCCACGTACCTCATCTCCTCTCATCGCCTTCTCACCTCCCCGCTCCCCTACCCCGTTCTTTTTTGGTTCCCCCTCCCCCTCTTCCCTCATCCACCTCGTTGAGTTCCACGTCTAACTTCCTTGTCCCCCCGATTCCTCGGATCCCACGACCTTTTCGTCGTCGTCGTCCTCCTCCTCCTCTTCCTCGTGTGTATCTCCTTTTCTCTCCCTTTCCTCTCTCCAGCCCCCTCCTCTTCTTTCGTCCTCTTCGCTCACCTCGGCCAGACGCCGTAGGCGAGCAACGCTTGGCCACCGCCATCACGCAAGGCGCCGCCTCGCTGCGCCCTGGTTGAAGAAGGGGAGGAGGAGGACGAAAGAAGAGGAGGAGGAGGAGGAGGAGGAGGAGGAGTGACTAGAGGAGTATTGACTATGATGACTAGGGGGAAGATGGGCTAGGGGAGCAGGGACGGGGGTACCTGAGTATCAGAGCAGAGCAGAGCAGAGGGCTTTGCACAGGATGGCGCAGGACGAGAGGACTAGAGAGCAAAGATGCCGAGTGACATCGGGGCAACGAACAAGAGCCGGGTCGTGTAAGACATTGGACCCTAGCCATGGTGGCTCGTGGCTCGTCATCATCGTGGGTCTTGACTGTGAGCGTGAGTTATCGATGCTTCCCAGGTTCTGAGAGAGCACGCTCTTGTCGGGCGGTTCGCAATGTGGGGCGATAGTAGGGGGGGGTACCGAGGGTTGCAGGAAAGGAGCCTACCTGGGGGCCCCGAGGGTGCACGAAAGGTGCGCCCGAGCGTGGGAGTTTTGCTCTGCGACCACCTGTGAAGCCTACCCCTGCGTGGCCAATCTGCTCCAGGGTGCCGGACAACCCCGCTGCCGCTGGGGTTCACCTGGCTGCAGACAGCCTTCAAGTGTCGGCCCCGCGAGGGCGACGCGGACGCTCAGAAGTCTTCCTGCGGGGGCCTCGCAGGTAGGAAGGCGGGGCCTCTACCGGGACCCCGGGGCCGCGGCTGGGGCCCTGGGGCCCGGAGCGGTGTCGGGGCGGGGCCAGAGCGGGAGCCGAGATTGGGGCGGGTCCCCACCCCTCGATCCGAGGACCCCCCCCCCGGGGCCCCCGAGGAATCGGCTGTTGTCCGTCTATAGGGGCTTCCCATACTTTCTAGTAAGTTCCAGAGGCGAACTGTGGGGAACCCGAGGTCGCAGGGCGTCAGACGCGACCCCCACGACCTCAAAAAAGCTCCTCCTGGAATCATGGGGAGCCCATAGGTCTCCAGAAACTTCCAGGGCATCTGGGGACCAATGGGTTTTCCAGACTTGTCCCCGCTGAATTCTGAGAGACCCATACGTCGCGAGAAACGCTAGGGAATCTGGCGGCCCGTGCGTTTCCCATAGTGCTTGGCGGCGACCGGGGAACAGGATCTCTCGAGATTGCGAGAATTCGCCCCTGCAGTATTATCGGAAACCCATAGGTCGCCAGATTCCCTAGTGTTTCTGGCGACCGACGGGTTTCCCATAATTCGGAATCTGGACCCCGGTCGCCGCCTCGAATTATGGGAAATCCATGGGTCGCCAGATTCCTTCAGGTTTCTTGCGACCCATGGGTATCCAAGAATTCGGAATCTAGACCCCGCTCGCTACCGCTAACTATGGGAAACGCATAGGTCGCCAAATTCCCGATGGTTTCTGGCGACCAATGGGTTTCCCAGAGTTCGGAATCTAGACACCGCTCCCCGCCGCGAATAAATGGAAACCCATAGGTCGCCAGATTCCGCTGGTGGTTTCTGGCGACCGATGGGTCTACCATACTTCGGAATCTGGACCCCGCTCGCTGCCGTCTCGAATTATGTGGAACCTATAGCTCGCCAGACTCCCTAGGGGTTTCTGGCGACCGATGGGTTCCCCATAGTTCGGAATCTGGACACCGCTCGCCGCCGCGAATTGTAAAAAAACAATAGGTCGCCAGAAGCCCTAGGTTTTCTGGCGGCCGATGCGTTTCCCATAACTCGAATCTGACCCCGCTCGCCGCCGCGAATCATGGGAAACCCATCGGTCGCCAGATTCCCTGAGGGTTTCTGGTGACCTATGGTTTCTGGCGACCTATGTGTTTCCCAGAATGTGGAAACTGGACCCCACTCGCTGCCGCGAGTTGTGGGAAACCCATAGGTCGCCAGATTGATTCCCTATTGTTTTTGGCGACCTATGGGTTTCCCATAATTCTGAATCTGGACCCCGCTCGCCGCCGCCAATTTTGGGAAACCCAATGTTGGTGGTTTTTGGCGACCCATGGGTTCCCCATAACTCAGAAGCTGGACCCCGCTCTCCTCCGCGAAGTATACCAAACCCATAGGTCGCCAGATTCCATAAGGGTGTCTGGCGGCCTATGGGTTTCCCTTACGTCGGAATCTGGACCCCGCTCGCTGCCGCGAATTATGGGAAACCCATAGGGATTCCCTTGGGTTTCTGGCGACATGGGTTTCTCATGACTCGGAATCTGGTCCCGCTCGCCGCCACGAACTTTGGGAAACCCACAGGTCGCCTGATTCCCGATGTAATCTGGAGACTTCACGGTTTCTCATATTCGAAATCTGGACCCCGCTCGCCGCCTCGAATTATGTGAAACCCATAGGGGTTTCTGGCGACCTATGGGTTCCCCATAATTCGGAAACCGGACCCCGCTCGCTGGCGATCTATGGGGGTCTCATAACTCGGCGGGAACAATTTTGGGAAACCAATATGTCGCCAGATTCCCGTGGGTTGTCTGGCGACCTATGGGTTTCCCACAGTTCTGAATTTGGACCCCACTCGCTGCCGCGAACTATGGTAAAGCCATAGGCCGCCAGATTTCATAGGGGGGTTCTGGCGATTTTTGTTTGTTTCCCGTCATTCTGAATCTGGACACGGCTCGTTGCCGCGAATTATGGGAAACATTTAGGTCGCATGATTCTTTAGGGGTTTCTGGCGACCTATGGGTTCCCCATAATTCAGAAGTTGGACCCCGCTCGCCGCCGCGAATTATGGGAAGCCCATAGGTCGCCATACTTCCCTGGTGGTTTCTGGCGGCCCATGGGTTTCCCATCATTCTGAACCTGGACCCCGCTCGCTGCCGCGAATGCTGGGAACCACATAGGTCGCCAGATTTCGTATGGGTTTCTGGCGATATATGGGTTTCCCATAATTCGGAATCTGGACCCCGCTCGCGGCCGCGAATTATGGGAAACCCATGGATCGCCAGACTCCCGAGGGGGTTCTGGCGATGGGTTTCCCATAAGTTTGAGCACGCATTATCGGAGAGCCACGCGTCGCCAGATTCTTCATGTTTTCTGGCGACCGATGGGTTTCCACGGATTCGGCGGTGACAATTTTTGGAAACCCATCGGTCGCCAAATTCCCCAAGGTTTCTGGCGACCTATGGGTTTCCCATGATTCGGAATCTGGACTCCGCTCGCTGCCGCGGATTATAGTGGGAAACCCATAGGTCGCCATATTCTCTAGGGTTTCTAGCGGCCCATGGGTTTCCCATCATTCTGAACCTGGACCCCGCTCGCTGCCGCGAACTTTGGGAAAGCCATAGGTTGCCAGATTCCCGAGGGGTTTCTGGCGATGGGTTTCCCATACGTTTGAATCTTGACCTCGCTCGCTGCCACGCATTACCGGAAACCCACGGGTCCCCAGATTCTTCATGGTTTCTGGCGATTTATGGGTTTCCACGGATTCGGCGGTGACAAGTTTGGAAAACCCATCGGTCGCCAAATTCCCCAAGGTTTCTGGCGACCTATGGGTTTCCCATGATTCGGAATATGGGTTCCGCTCGCTGCCCCGAATTATGGTGGGAAACCCACAGGGTTTCCCATAATTCGGGACCTTGACCCCGCTCGCTGCCGCGAATTATGGAAAACCCATAGGTCGCCAGATTCCCTTGGACCTATGGGTTTCCCACAATTCTGAAGTTGGACCCCACTCGCTGCCGCGAACTATGGTAAAGCCATAGGCCGCCAGATTTCATAGGGGGGTTCTGGCGATTTGTGTTTGTTTCCCGTCATTCTGAATCTGGACACGGCTCGTTGCCGCGAATTATGGGAAACATTTAGGTCGCATGATTCTTTAGGGGTTTCTGGCGACCGATGGGCTGCCCATAATTCAGAAGTTGGACCCCGCTCGCCGCCGCGAATTATGGGAAGCCCATAGGTCGCCATACTTCCCTGGTGGTTTCTGGCGGCCCATGGGTTTCCCATCATTCTGAACCTGGACCCCGCTCGCTGCCGCGAATTGTAAAACAAAAACAATAGGTCGCTAGAAGCCCTAGGTTTTCTGGCGGCCGATGCGTTTCCCATAACTCTGAATCTGGACCCCGCTCGCCGCCGCGAATTATGGAAAACCCACAGGTCGTCAGATTCCTGAGGTTTTCTGGCGATCTATGGGGGTCTCATAACTCGGCGGGAATAATTTTGGGAAACCCATCTGTCGCCAGATTCCCGTGGGTTGTCTGGCGACCT
The DNA here is from genome assembly GCA_963575745.1 of Prorocentrum cordatum. Taxonomy (NCBI): domain Eukaryota; class Dinophyceae; order Prorocentrales; family Prorocentraceae; genus Prorocentrum; species Prorocentrum cordatum. The sequence goes on along the minus strand of CAUYUJ010016405.1, from coordinate 101,684 downwards.
ATGGGTTTCCCACAATTCTGAATTTGGACCCCACTCGCTGCCGCGAACTATGGTAAAGCCATAGGCCGCCAGATTTCATAGGGGGGTTCTGGCGATTTTTGTTTGTTTCCCGTCATTCTGAATCTGGACACGGCTCGTTGCCGCGAATTATGGGAAACATTTAGGTCGCATGATTCTTTAGGGGTTCTTGGCGACCGATGGGTTCCCCATAACTCAGGAGTTGGACCCCGCTCGCCGCCGCGAATTATGGGAAGCCCATAGGTCGCCATACTTCCCTGGTGGTTTCTGGCGGCCCATGGGTTTCCCATCATTCTGAACCTGGACCCCGCTCGCTGCCGCGAATTGTAAAACAAACAATAGGTCGCCAGAAGCCCTAGGTTTTCTGGCGGCCGATGCGTTTCCCATATCTCTGAATCTGGACCCCGCTCGCCGCCGCGAATTATGGAAAACCCACAGGTCGTCAGATTCCTCTGGTTTTCTGGCGATCTATGGGGGTCTCATAACTCGGCGGGAATAATTTTGGGAAACCCATCTGTCGCCAGATTCCCGTGGGTTGTCTGGCGACCTATGGGTTTCCCACAATTCTGAATTTGGACCCCACTCGCTGCCGCGAACTATGGTAAAGCCATAGGCCGCCAGATTTCATAGGGGGGTTCTGGCGATTTGTGTTTGTTTCCCGTCATTCTGAATCTGGACACGGCTCGTTGCCGCGAATTATGGGAAACATTTAGGTCGCATGATTCTCTAGGGGTTTCTGGCGACCTATGGGTTCCCCATAATTCAGAAGTTGGACCCCGCTCGCCGCCGCGAATTATGGGAAGCCCATAGGTCGCCATACTTCCCTGGTGGTTTCTGGCGGCCCATGGGTTTCCCATCATTCTGAACCTGGACCCCGCTCGCTGCCGCGAATGCTGGGAACCACATAGGTCGCCAGATTTCGTATGGGTTTCTGGCGATATATGGGTTTCCCATAATTCGGAATCTGGACCCCGCTCGCTGCCGCGAATTATGGGAAACCCATGGATCGCCAGATTCCTGAGGTTTTCTGGCGGCCGATGGGTTTCCTATCAATCGGCGGGGACAAGTTTGGGAAACCCATAGGTCTCCAGATTCCCTAGGGTGTCTGGCGACCTATGGGTTTCCCATCGTTCTGAATATTGACCCCGCTCGCCGCGTCGAATTCTGGGAAACACAGGTCGCCTGACTCCCTGGAGGTTTCTGGTGGCCTGTGGGTTTACCATCATTCAGGATCTGGACCCTGCTCCCCGCCGGGAATTTTGGGAAACCCATCGGCCGCAAGATTCCCTAGGGGTTTCTGGCGGCCTATGGGTTTCCCATACTTTGGAGTGTGGACCCCGCTGGCTGCCGCCAATCATGGGAATGGTTTCTGGCGACCGATGGGCTCCCCATAATTCGGAATCTAGACCCCGCTCGCCGCCGCGAGCTTTGGAAAACCCATTGCTCGCCAAATTCCCTAGGGTTTCTGGCGACCCATGGGTGTCCCATAATTATGAATCTCGATTTCGCTCGGCGGCCCCATTGCGCGAGCGAATTCGAATGCGAATCTCCCATAATTGCGCCGCGGCGTCCGGGATTCTGTGAAACTCCACGGGTCCACTGGCGTGGGCGACCCATCGGCCGCCAGAAACCCCTAGGGAATCTGGCGACCTATGGGTTTCCCATAATTCGCAGGCGGCAGTCGTCTCTTATGGGCTTCCCTCGATTCCAAATTATGGGAAACCCATGGGCCGCTAGATTCCCCAGGGGTCTCTGGCGGCCGATGGGTTTCCCATAATTCGCAGGCGGCAGTCGTCGCTCTATCGGCTTCCGAATTGTGGGGAACATGTCGGTCGCCAGAAACACTCAGGGAATCTGGCGGCCGATGGGTTTCCCATAATTCGCAGGCCTTTCTTCACAGGCGGCATTCGTCTATCTATGGGCTTCCCGTAATTCCGAATTCTGGGAAACCCAAATGCCGCCATATTCCCTAGGGGTCTCTGGGCCGATGGGTTTCACACAATTCGCAGGCGGCAGTCGTCTATCTATGGGCTTCCTGTAATTTTGACTTATGGGAAACCCATAGGCCGCCAGATTCCCCAGGGGTTTCTGGCGGCTGATTGGTTTCCCAGAATTCGCAGGCCTTCTTATTCAGAATTGCGGGATGCCCATAGATGGACAATTGCCGAGAAATCACCCCCAGAACCGCCCCTGGGCCCCTCCGCCCCCAAGCGGGGACGGGATCAAATGGAAGGGTCTTCCCTTGGATTCGATTGCGACGTTGTTCAGTTTCGTTTTGGCTGGCGCGCTTGAGGAGGAGGGCCCAGAAAGGGGGGGACCGGCGACGGCAGCGGCGGCGGCGTCGGCGGCGTCGTCGACGACGACGACGACGAGGACGACGGCGACGACGACGACGACGTGGGGGAGCGGTGACGGCGACGAGACAATGAGGGCGAGGACCAGGACGAGGACGAGGACGAGGACCCGGACGAGGACGACGACGACGACGACGACGTTGATGAACGGAAGAGCGTCTTCCACATACGCACAAGGTCGGTGGACAGTATAAATTCCGTGACAGTTGCTTTTTTGGCCACACCGCTAGGAAAGGTTCGGAGGTTTGGGGGTGAGATCGCATTGGAACGAAGATCCCCCCATTGGGAAATCTGGTACGGTTTCGTGTTCGTGTCGTGCGTGCGGGCGAGGCGAAGATGCGCGGGCGCGCGAGAGGAATGATGCTGCCGTGGCTAGGGGCTGTGCAGCTGGTTATCCGCCCCTCTCCCCCCAGCGCGCGGTGGCCAGAAGTGTCCCATCGGTGGCGCGTCGGTGTCCTGTCGGTGTCCTGTGGTGACCCGTGGTGAGATCGATAGTGAGGCCGACAGTGGGATCGATAGTTTGATCGGTCGTGAAAGCGATAGTGAGATCGATGGTGAGATCGGTCGAGTGAGATCGATAGTGAGGTCGATCGAGTGAGATCGATAGGGACATCGAAAGTGATATCGATTGGTGTCTCGATGCTGAGCCGATGGTGTCCTTCGGTGTACCGTCGGTGTCCCGCGGGTGTCCCGTCGGTGTCCCTTCGGTGTCCCGTCAGAGTCCAGTCGGTGTCCCGTGGTGACCCGTGGTGAGATCGATAGTGTGATTGATAGTGGGATCGATATTGAGATCAATGATGATATCGATCGTGGGATACCAGTGAGATCTAGAGTGACATTACAATTGAGATCGATCGAATGAGAGTGATGGTGGGATCGATCTACTGGGGCCAATGTTGAAATCCATAGTGAGATCTCGACGCAGCATCGTCACCACGCGTCGTCAACACCTCGAGGGCGCATCTCCAACACTGTCGGCATCACGGCTCTCGGAGTTGTCGTCAGTTGGTATTTTTTCCCCCCGCCACTTTTCTTATCACCCGCAGGTGGTCGTCTGGGTATATTATATGAGTTGTTTACTCATGATCGTGTCGGGCTTACGCCTCCAACATCAGCACATAGTACTAGTGTGTCCTCCTGTGCCCCACGAACCCCAGGCGGTGTTTCATACCTCGGACCTGCAGGGGTAGGGTTCGCATGTTGTTGCCTGCACGCGTGTCCGTTCAGTTTATAGGTGCCATGTAGATTTCAGTCGAAACGCCTGAACAAAGTTATTATGTGGTTTGTGAGGGTTTCTTGTAGTCGAGCCGCTCCATCGGCCGAGGTCGGGGAACTTGTCCGTGGCCCAGGCTCGCCAGGGCTAAATAGGCTCGCATCATTCCTTATCAGCGCTTCCTATGGTCCAGGCATGCGTGAGAAGAAGGACGAACACTTTCCAGGGGTTCCCTTGCGGCCTCGCCTCTTCGGCCCGTCCTTTGCCGTTTTCGCTGGCAGGTCTTCCAGGACAGCCTTGGGGTCGGCGGCGTTCTTGGACTTCGCTGCCCGACGCGCCCACTCGGCAAGGACGCGGGCTGGTCGGGGTACCCCTGCGTCCTTGGGAATGCTCTCGCGCGCCGCTCCCAAGCGTCAGCTTTGGCGTCCAAGAGACTCGCGTCCTTGCCGCGCGTTCTTATTCAGAGCCAGGATAATGTCCACTATGCTATGCAGTGCTCGTCCACCACTTGCGGGCAAATGGTGCCCAACCACAGTGTATACATTATGTTCAACACCGGCCGCCTAGAACACCGGCCGGAATATTGTACATTCTACTTCGTCTTGCGGCGTTTCTGCCAGGGTTTGTGGGGCAGGGCCCAGCTAGCTTCGTGTATATACTTGCGGTTTCCCTTTATCCTCATGTGATCGACGCAGGAAAGGTTTCGATGGAGCGGGCATTCGCGCGCAGGTTGCTCGCGTAAGGTCGCGCGTGCTCCCCCCCGTTTCCAACGTCTAATGTGGCGTGCCGCGCTGTCGGCCTGCGTGAGCCACCGCGTAAGGTCGCTAAGTCATCTTGCGTCGGAGGGGCTGGATGTATACACGACGTCGTCTCGTCGGCCAGGGAGGCGAGGAGCTCGGCGAAAGCAGCCGGTGCATAGACGCTCCAGCCTCACACAGGTCAGGCAGCTGGGGCGTCTGTACACACCGAGCTCCCTGGCCGACCAGCTGACGTGGTGTGTATATCTCGGGCCGGACGAAAGGGGGGGATTGGGAAAGGGGGGGGTACGAAATCTGCTGCATGCAGCAGGTTTCGGCCCCACCGAGGGGTCCATTCCTCAATACATAGCCGCCTGCAGCGCCGGGAGGCGCCAGGAAAATTAGCTACGTGAGCTGATTCTCACCCCCCCCCCTTTGTTATCCCCCCCTTTCGCCCGACCCGAGTATATCGAGCCCCTCCCATCGCGCGGGTCGTCGCTCCTCTGACTGCCCCAGCGCCCCCCTGCTGGCAGCCCCCTGGCCGTGCCGCCGCTGCCGCTGCCGCCCCCGCTGCCGAGGCCTCGGCCTCGGCCTCGGCCGCGCGGGCGGCGCGCACGCCCAGGCTGGGAGCGGCTGCGCAACGAGCGAGACCTCCGACGGGAGCGCCCCTCCGCTCCTCGCGAGCGGCGGGCCTCCTCCTCCTCCTCCTCCTCCTCCTCCTCCTCCTCCTCCTCCTCCTCCTCCTCCCCCTCCGACGGGAGACCCTCAAGCAACTGCGAAGCGTCTTGGTTTGCCTGCAGGTGTGGGCCTCCCAGACGGGGTCGGAGGATCGCGCCGCATCGCCGGTGCACCGCCGATGCGGCTCGGTGTGGATCCACTTGTGCTCCACGCCGACGGCGGCGTTGCCCCAGTGCAATGCATCGCCGATGCATTGCCGCTGCATCGCCGATGCAGCGGCGATGCGGCGCGATCCTCCGATCCCATCTATGTCGACCCCATCGAGGAGGCCTGCACTATAGGGCGATCATAAAGTGCCCTAAGAACCTTTTGTGGTTTACACGACGTGTTCTTAAAGCATTTCTGGCATGGATTGGCTTGTTTTAACACATCGGCTTTATGTTCGCAGAACTCTGTGTTTGTTCAAAGAACATTTTGCGGTAGGCCGATGGGAATGCCAGGACGGTCGGTCCCTGCTCAACATCCGTACCCGCGCTCTCGCTGTCTGTCCCAGGGGCCCGGCCCGCGAGGCTGCGGATACGGATACGTGTTCCGCCCACGGCGATCCTTTCCGCAGCGGTCGCCGCGAGGGGTCGCCCGCTTTGCGTGGCGGGGCGGTGGCAGGCGGGTGGTGAAGATCGGGGGCGTCGAGGAGGAAGCTGAGGACAATGAACGGTCCAGGGAGGAACAGATGCCGACCTCGCTGCTCGTCCTGGGGAGCCTTCGCCGCCACGGCGGGATCCCCTGTGCAGTCCTGGTCAACACGCAGCCAGGGGGGGGTGATATTCAGAGGAGGGCCACTGGACGGCGGTGGCTGCCCTTCGGGGGCCTCCCCGTCGCCACGGTCGGACGAAGCTCGGACAGCTGGTGCTCTTGGACCCCGGGAGGGGTCCCGGGACCGATTCGGAGGTGCCGTGGTCTCAGCTCGCGGTCCACGCCGCACCCGCACCGTGCCCGGGGGGGCGGAGTCAGGACATGATGTGCAGAGGTTCTTTGGCGAAACGCCGAGGTCGCCCCACCACCACGTCTGGTGGTCTCGCATGTTTTTTATGCTCGATGCCTGAGATGCGTGTTCCCACTCGGCACGTTTCTGGTTGCTCAAAATGAGTGGTCCTGCTGCAGAGGTGGCCTCATGCCAGGATCAGTGCTTTGTTCCTGTCTTTCAGGGCGGCGACTTCGCCCCAGCGCGGGCCACGTTGCAGGATCCGGTTCTGCCGTCGTGTTCGCTCCCTCCTTGCCCCTTCTCCGCGTCCCCCTGGTCCTCTTGTTCTTCCGCTGTTCCTGCCCCCTGCTCCTGCTGCTGCTCCCTCCTTCCTCATCTGTCTCTTTTTCTTCCTGCTCGTCCTCATGATCATCCTCCGCCTCCTCCAGTGTAGGGTTCTTTGATTGCGTTTCGCACGGTGGAGCAATTCATGTTGTGGACCTGGGTCCACTAGGACAGCCATCGGCGGATAGGGGGCACGTCAACGCAGTGGGAAAGGAAGTGAGTGAAATAGGATATCGGACATGGCTCGCGCGCACCTAGCTCGTCCCCCTCCTCTCGCCTCGCTCCCTCCCCCGCTGCCCCATTCCCTCTTCGCCGCCCCTCGCCCTCGCTCTCCTGGGCGGGAGGCCTCGGGGCAGACGGCGCGAGAAGGCGGAAGGCGGAAGGGAGTGGCTGGAGAGGTCGGAGGGAGGGGCAGGCTGCTCCACGGCCCTGCCAGCTCTCTGAGGCTTGCCCCTGGCGACCGCACGTCGGGGCGTGTGGGGAGCAGGAGCACCGACGACGGGTCCCGCGGTCCAGGGGCCCGGCGAAGGCCCCCAGAGATCGGACGTAGCCAAAAGCCGTCCGTCGGGTTTCTTCTCCGACGCGGGGATGCTCGGACCAGGCGCGCAGGTGTTTTCTGCAGGGCATCCTCCCTTCTCCTCCCCCTCGCCCCATGCCTCTTCGTGCTCCGTCTGGCAGGAGGTGCTGCAGGAGGTGCAGAGGCTCCAGGCTTGCCCGCCCGCCCTTGCTCGCGCACGCAGGCGGGGTTGACAGCCTACCCGCTATCCTTTTGTGTATGGAATGGCGCCCGTTATGTCGGCATTGGAAGAGGCGATTGGCGTCAAGTAGTCGGGATCGGTCCCTTGTGGCTACGGTCGGGCGCCATCCCGCTACCAGAGGTGCCCTTGGGCCCAAGGTGCGCCCTTGGCTTTTCGCGGCGGTTTGAAGCTCCCAGGGCCTTCTGGGCTTCGTGCCTTTGAGGCCGCGGGGGCCTCCATTCAAATCCGCGTATCGGTCGCAGTCAATGTCAGCTTCTTCTTAACAATTGCTGCCCCCCCTCCCATGGCGGATGAGTAGAACTCGCGGGGCTCGAAGCTGTTGTTTTTGTTTCAATCACGCGCGCCGGGGGTCGTCGCGTGGGCCGGCGAGGGGAGCGTACACCCCCCTACACGTAAAGTAATGATGCTAAGGATCCCCTCAGGCTGATTACATTAATTCTAGACGCTTCCTGCACCCCCACCAGCCCATCCAGAACCGATGCCTGGCAAGTTACCCTGATCAGGGATGTGCAGGAGCATGCACTGGAGTAAAGGGCTGGCCGTCGTACCCCAAAAGGGGGAGGATGTGGGATGAATCGGAGGAGGAGGAGGAGGAGGGGGAGGGGGAGGGGGGGGAGGGGGAGGAAGGAGGGAAGAGGAGGAGGATCAGGCGGAAGAAGAGGGGTAGGAGGAGGACCAGTGTAAACCCAAGACCCATCAACGACATTGCCATACACCCTCCCACCAAGTTTCCTCATAGGCCCCTACAAGGGTCCAATTTCATTGAGGGAAGTGCCCAGTTGGAAAACAACCGTTTGAACACCCAGAACTGTGCCAGAACACCACTCCTGGGAGTTCAACTTCGCGAATTACCCTGACTGTTGCATCTTGACGATCCTGAATCGCGCCAGAATCCCATTCCCTTGACTTCAGCACCGCGAATCAACGTGACTACTGCGCCCTGGCATTCCGATGTCGTGCAACAAACAGTCCCTGGGACGCTCACCATGATGATTATTGACATTGTTGCACACTTGTCAAACGAATTTACGCGGCGTTACAGTGAGAGCCAGATGTTGAAAGTGACACGCCTTCCCGTGAAACTCTTGCACACTTAATCAGATGGGTGTGCGCGCCGCTGAAGCGAGAGCCACAGTTTTGAAACGATGCGCCCTCCTTCCGTTAATTTGTTGCACATGTGTTAAACGAATGTGCGCGGCGTTAGGCGAGAGTCACAGATTGAAGACGACCCGCCCCCCATCCGTGAAACTCTTGCATTTGTTTAGGACGAGTTTGATCCTCGCTAAGGCGAGAGCCACATTTAGAAAAACACCCGCCCTCCATCCGTGAAGCTGTTGCGCATTTCAAGTGTAAGGATCATACATTGTGAGGAAGTCTCTAGCGCAACGCCCGGCCTCCCCTTTCGACCAGTCTTTGAGAGAGGAGAAGGAATGGAGGGGGAGCAGAAAGGCTAAAGGCGCCTTGCGTGCCTCCCAGAGCCTCTTCGGATGTCTTTGATAGCTTCTTGGTGTCCTGGGGCGTCTTGGGGGCCTCCTGGCTATTTCGGTGGCCTTCGGAGCGACTTGGGCGATACCATAACGTTAACTCCTGCTTGCTTCATGTTACCACCCATCCGCCCGCCTCTGCGGGCGTCTTGCTCAAACTACATCTGCACCGCAAAGGAGGTGATAGGCGAACCTGACTGTGGAGCGCTGGCCGCGCTTTGTGGGTGGTAGACGAGGGATCGTCGCCCTGTCGTCGATCAGCGCGGAAGGACATACCATGCACAAGATCCTCTCGAAGAGATCCCCTGCGCTAGGATAGTCTGAAACAGATACATCACCATGGTTCGGCTGTTTTGCAAATGATGAAGAAACCTGACCAACACATTCTCTTAGGGCCACTTGGAGGTTTCTTGCGAGCCTCTTGGGGGCCTTTGCGGCCCGTGTGGGTGCCTGGACCACCGTGGGGCCATGTTGGCGGAGCTCGACCAAAAGAAGGGGGGGCTACTCAGCCGCCCCCTCTTGGGGCCCTTAAAATCGCCTCTTGGATCCTCTTCGGAGAACCATTCGGGCGCTCTTGGGCCTCCTCGGGGGCTCCCTGGGGATTCTTCTGCGGCTCTCTTGAGCCTTCTTGGATTGATCTAGATGCCCAGGACTACCACCGAAAGTGAAAAAGCGAGACGGCAAGACCAGTGTGGCCTCTTGGTGGGTTCCTCGAGCGTCTGCGTAGCCAGTTGAGGCTGTCTTGGGTCGGTTTTGGAGCCTTTAAAAATCGGAGCAGCAATCTTGATGCTTCCTGGGCGATATTGAGCATTCTAGGAGGTCACCTTCGGCTCCTTGGCGCCCTCTTGGAGTCATCTTGGACCACGTTGGACGCCCCAGCGCTTCGCGAAACCACCGGTCCAGGTCCTGGGGGGTGGGGTGGGGTGGGGGGTGGGCGAGCCCCTTTTCCGAGTGGGCAGAGGGAGTTCTGTAGACCACGTCCGCCCAGAACGCTGTTGCGATGCTGCGATAAATGACGAACCCACAACATTTGCTGTCGTCGCCGCCGCCGCCGCCTCTGGCGTTTTCGTCGTCGTCTTCGTCGTTAGCGGTTGTGGCCGCGGTGGCGTGGACGTCGGCGTCGGCGTCGACGTCATCGTCGTCATCGTCGTCGTCTACCCTCCCCCCTTTGTGGGGCATTCGAAGCGCGTCGTCGTCCGCCGTCGCCGACGTGTTCGTCGAGTACAGCGGGCCTGCGCACCCCCCCATCTCCCGAAGGGGTTATCCGCAGTGGGTCGTCGTTGTCATCGTCTTTGTCCCCGTCGTCCATCACCCTTCCATGCGTCATCCAGAGCGCGTTATCCTCCGTCGTCGTCGCTGTCGCCGTCGTCGTCGTCGTCGTCGTCGTCGTCGACTGCACCAGGCCCGCGCACTCCACCACATCGTGGGGATCTGCCGTCCGGCGTCGTTGTCGTTGTCGTCGCCCCCGCCGCCGCCGCCCTCGTCGTTGTCGTCGTCGTGGTCGTGGACGTCGTCGTTGCCGTCAGCGCCGTCGATGTCGTTGTCGTGTTCATTGTTCATGGCGGCCTTGCGCAGCCCGCACCCCCCCCCATGGGGCATCCGCATCGCGTCGTCAAGCGTCCGTTGTCAACCTGTCGCCGTCGTCGTCGCCTTCGAGAACAGCGGGTCGCCAGTGCAGCCACCGCCCCCCTGGTGCATTAGCAACTCACGTCGTCGGTCATTCCGTTGTCGCCCTGTCGCTGCCGTCGCCGATTACAGCGGGCTTGGGCAGCACCTTTCCCCAGTGGGTATGTTGGAATACTGTATTGGAAGAGATGGTGGAAGGGGAGCCCTTGCTCCTTCCTCCTGTTTTAGCCCCTGTATCCATTTTTGTTCCACTTCCCTTCTGTAGCCGAGGCGCTAGGACTGCTGCCTTTCTCGCTGAAAAGGGCGCCAGTCGCGTCGCGCCTATCGCTTGCCAGCTGATGGCCGCGTGTCGGCTTTAATCACGGCGCCGCCGTGATGTGTGTTTCCCTCAGGCGGGGTTCCCGCCGCGATTCGCCCACGCTCTTCTGAATCACAGTATGACATGGCTGGTGACTTTCCAGCTGCCTGGGGGAGAAGGAGGAGGAGGAAGAGGAGGAGGAGGAGGAGAAGGAGGAGGATAATGAGGACGATGGAGGAGGAGGAGGAACATGACGAAGAGAAGTACGAAGATAAGGAAGAACCTTCTCGCCATCTTTCCTCCTTGCCCCGTCCCTCCTTCCCTTCAGCCTCCCTCCTCCTGGTGGCTGTTTTTGCGATGCCCAACCAGTTGGGGATCTCCCGGTCCTACAAAAGGCGTGTCGTAATACAGTCCTCCCTCTATCATGCTCCTCTCCTTCCCACTTCTCTTTTCGCCTCATCCTCCTTCTTCGCCTCCTCGTACTCCTTCTCCCCCGTTTTCGTCCCGCTCCCAAGCTTGACGTACGGGCAACAGCTTGCTCGTTTGAATGTCCCTGCGTTGTTTCCGGCCCTTTGCTCTTCGAGCGGTCCCTCCGTTCGTGTGTGTTGTTGGCCTTGGCCTGGTTCGCTTTTCGGGCCTTGATTCGGTCCCCTCCCATTGCGCTGCGCCTGTGTAGCTTCCTTGGGAGATGGGGCGTGGCGGTAAACTGCGTCCAAATGAAGGCCATTTCCCTTTTCCTCCGCCTTTCCCCCCGTGTAGCGGCGTCACTCTAGCGCACCTGTCTGCGCAGCCGATAACAATGATCAGACCGCACCATTCCAGCGACGGTTTACGCCATGTCGTTGCACTCATACTCTTCAGCATGCAACCCCACTCGTCGAGCAGATGGAGGGTTCATTCCCTCCTCTTGCCCCCCCCTCTCCCTCCGATTGCTCTTGCCCAGCTCTTCGGGCCGCGATTGTGCCCCCCGTTTGGAGGGCCGCCCCGCCCCTCTGGGAGCGCTCTCCTCGGGGGCCGCGGGGCGCTCAGCAGCTTCGCTGGCGCCTGCCCCCCACCCCGACCTTGCTTTGCGCCGCGGCCCCACGGGCCACGAGCGCGCCCCCCACCCCCCTTGGAGGCTCCCCCCCCCGCCTGGAGCGCCCTCGTGGGGAGTCCCTCCTCCGTCCTCGCCGCCCCAGGAACGCCTGGACGCCCTGGCGGGCCAGCTGGCCGCGGTGGACGACGGGCCTCTAGAGGCGGAGAGCCGGTGGCCGAAGGGTCCGAGGACGACGACGACGACGCCGACGCCCACGCCTACGCATACGCATACGCCGACGCCGACGGCGACGGACGGACTTCGACGAAGACGACGACGACGACGACGGACCGCGACGAGGACAACAGCCAAGTTGACGACGACGATGTCGACATCGACGGCGACGGCAACGGCAACGGCGACGGCGACTGTAACGGCGACGACGCTGACGGCAATCGTGGCGACGGCCATATCGTTGACGACGGCGACGAAGACCACGAAGTGGACGACAGCGATGACGACGACGACGACGCCGACGACGCCGACGACGACGACGACGACCACGACGACAACAACGACGCCGACGACGACGACAACGGCGATGACGGCGGCGTTGACGACGACAACGGCGGCGGCCGATTGCCGACGGAAGAAGGACGCAGATCTCCGACGACCTGTGCTTTGTCGATGCCAGTTCGTCTCCTCGAGATCGGCCTCTGGGGCCCGTCCTCGGGCCGCGGGGCCAGCAACACACGGACCCGGGGGCCCGACACCACCCCCCGGGGCGCGGGTCGAGATCTCGGGGGCCTCACGCCGAAAAGCCACGTCGTCGGATGCTTGGGGAGACGGAGGCGACGGCGGCGGCGGTCGCGGCGGGGCAGGACACTGCAGCAGGGCTGCACCTGTTCGACTCCTCCTACCTCCGGTTCATCCTCCACTTTGTCCTCCTCCTCCTCCTCCTCCTCCTCCTCCTCCTCTTCATTCCCTTCATCGTTCTCCAACGCTGCTGCTGCTACTCCTACTCCTCTTCCTCCTCCTCCTCCTCCTCCTCCTCCTCCTCCTCCTCCTCCTCCTCCTCCTCCTCCTCCTTGTGTTCCCCCTGATCCTCCTCCTGCCAACCTTGCCGGTGCCAGGGAAATCAGAGGAAGCTCCCCATGCCCTGCTCCCCGTGACTCCCAGCGCAGCAGGTTTTCGTGTATCTTCAATTTTCCGCCGTCGGCATGACGACGACGGGTGCGCCCCACTGTTCCTCCCCCATCCCCCCCCCGCCACATCGTCGTCCCGTTCCTCGTCCTCGTCGTCGTCCTCCTCGCGGTCCTCTTTCTCCTCGTCCTCCTTGTCGTCCCCTTGTCGTCCTCTCCGCGTCGCCATCGCCGTCGCATCCTGATCATCGTCTTCTTCCTCCTGCCGAGACTCAGGAGGGAAAGAAACCCACAGACACAATTAATCGTCCATTCCCAGGAAAATACGGGAAAATATGGGAAGTGGGGGGGAAGACAAAAAAAACCCAAAATATGGGAAACTATCGGGAGTATTGTTATTTGTGTGTAGTTATTTGTGCGTCCCAGGACCCCTTCAGAGACTTCTCCCGCCCCCCCCCCGACGGCGAGGCGCTGGGCTGAGGGGCCCGCGCGCGCTCTGCGGCGGGCGGGGCCCTGCGGGGCGGGGAGGGGCAGGGCCAGAGGGGGCAGCAGCGGAGGTTGCTCTGGGGCGGGGAGGAGGAGGACGAGGAGGAGGAGGATGGAGACGAAGAGGAGGAGGAGGAGGAGGAGGAGGAGGAGGAGGAGGACGAGGTTGGATGAGATGGGCGAGGACGAGGAGGAGGAGGAGGAGGAGGAGGAGGAGGAGGAGGAGGAGAGCGAGGACGAGGAGGAGGAGGAGGAGGAGGAGGAGGAGGAGGAGGAGGAGGTTGGAGGAGATGGGCGAGGACGAGGAGGAGCAGGAGGAGGAGGAGAAGTAGGAGGAGGAGGAGGGAAGGAGGAGGATAAGACGCGCCGGCGATGCTGCAATGCACCCTCCCTCCGAGCTCCCTCCTGACTGGTTCCTACGATAATGTGTTCTCACTCTTGGAAGTGCCGCTTTGGAAGACAACCGTCTACGAATCGTCAATCATGCCGAAACCCCATTCCAGAGACTTCAACGCCTCGAGTGAGGAGGAGGACGACGAGGAGGAGGAGGGGGAGGAAGAGGAAGAGGTGGAGGCTGGTTTGGGCGGTTTTCGGGCATCCTTACCATTGTGCATTGCTCTGTGCCCTAGCGGGCGTCTCTTATTTTTCAGTGTTGTTCGCCCTTATATTCCCCATCGTGCTCGCAGTGGTTTTACAATTATGAGGTTGATCAAGCGTTGCGTCCCGATCCGTTGTTTCTCAGATCGCGGCCATCAAGACGGGGCGGCTCACGCAAGCCAGCGTTTGCCGAGCGCAAGAAGTTCATGAAGGAGGAGGAGGAGGAGGAGGAGGAGTAAGAAGAGGAGGAGGAGGGGAGGAGCAGGACGACAAAGATGAGGAGGAGGAGGATGAGGCGGAGGATGCGGAGAGGGGATACGCAGGAGGAGCAGGAGGAAAAGGAATAGGAAGAGGAGGAGGAGGAGGTTGAGGAGGAGGAGGAAGGGGATGACGAGGAGGATGAGGAGAAATAGGAACATGAGGAGGAAGATGAGGAGGAAGAGGAAGAGGAGGAGAACGAGGGGGAAGAGGAGGAGGAGGCGGATGAAGATGAGGAGCGAGGACCGAGGAGCAGGACGACCAGGCGGCCGAGTCGTGCAACCACTGACGGGAGCACGGGCCAACATTGGGCCAAGCTCGCCAGAAGACGGGCCAGGCCATGCCAACGCGAAGCGTGGCGCAAAACTATTGACCAACCCCGAAAGGCATCTCAGCCTTGGGATGCTTGCCAGCCCGCACGCGCGCTAGACACGAAGAGCTTATGTCCGCTAGGGGCTGGGGACGCCCAGATGGTCCTAGGCAACGACGGTCTTTACTGAGCTTACAGTTGGCGGCCTGGCCAAACTCACATTCGGTCGGAGCCACACAGGGTGCACACCAGCGCACCACGGGTCATCAACACTTGGTGCTCAGTGAGCTCGACGATAGCTTCATCAACCGGCGCATTGACACCATCGGGCCCCTGATACGCATGATCGGAACCGCCGACGCCCAGGAAACCATCAGAAAACTCCAACGCAACCTGCGCGGCACGAGTGCGAAGAGCAAGCAGTCTGAAGCTAGAGATCCCCGAGGGCCTTCAGCCTTTGTTGGGTCGTGGGCCCAGAAGCCGTGAGCAACATCTTACGTAGGTTCGCTGGGGTACTAGCTACAGACTAGCACCCTCCACATTGGAAAAAGCGCCCCCCGCCCCAGCCTCGTGAGCGCTACAGTGACCACGTGAGCCTGGACATGTGACACACGCGCTTGCCGATCACGCAATGCATGGCGACGTGCCGTGTTGCACGCGCGCCGTGCCATGAACTTAGCCTCCATACGAGCATCACGCAATATTTAATCGTACGACATCACGAGCGAAGTGACCACAACAGGAGTCAACGCACTAGCCTTGGCGAAATACTCAGCCCATCCATTGCCAAGGAGATACCCCTATGGGTGACTATCAATTTCCAAGAACTCTGCCTCAGCCTTGTGGGCAGGGCACCAGTAAAAACTGGGTGGTTGTCGCCCTTGCATCAAAGTGAACACTGGACGCCAGAGGCTGGCGTACTGAAATTGGGCGTCGGCCTGCTGGCCAGCCCATGTACTGTCATCCTGAGCCATGCCCGAGAGGTCCGGCACCACCAGCGAAAGTGCGGGTGGTAGTTTGCCAGCAATTAAAGGGGCCATGCGCTCTACTCTGCCCACCGTCTGGATTGGCCATTATCACCCAATTGGCAGAAACACCACCAGCATCTACATAGCTCCGGCCATGACGGGGCCATCCCAGACCCGTCAGAGCACACCACCGTCGCCCAGGTAGTCTTATCAGACCCCCAATCTCCCAAGAACGAAACCGAGGCCTCTCGAGGAAGACGCATGAGGAACTTCGGGCGCAAAGGTGTACACACGCAGATTGTATCCAGGCCCAGTCGGGAGGGCTCGACTTGAACCCGCGGTTTTTCAGGTACTTGTAAGCGCGGTCCATCTTGGGGTTCCACTGGAGGTCTTCGTAGAGATTCGGCCAGTCAAAGAACTCGTGCCCGAACGTGGCCTCGTCAGCCGAGCACCGCGCGCGCTTGGCCCAGCCTGGCGCTGTCCGTGTCTGGTCTAGACCGAACCTGGCCAGAGCTTGCGAAGAACGCCAGTGAAAGGGGGGCTCCGGACAGCAGCGCTGCGCCTGCCCACGCACATACGTAGCAGGCGCACCCGTGTCCACTCATCCCCTACCGAGATATCACCATGACGTGCCACAGTGCATCGACCTTGCCACCGCTCCACCCCCTGCCGGACGACTTTGCAAACATATTTAGGCGGTAGTCTCCTCAATAGCGTATCTCTCATCATCAAACCACAAAGCACTAGAAACCTTCCTCCACCCGATACGCCCTAGCGACACCCAAGTCGCCGCCACAGGCCCTTGCACGCTCGACCAAGCTTTACCGCCCATCATCTTCTCCGCCAGACAACCCCATGCCCTCTGCAGTTTGTCTAGCGACACTCGTTGGCCCCATGCAAAGGTAGCGCATGCTTTGACCGGCCCCGTAGAGCTAGCCGCCCGCCCACGCAATTTGCCGGCCGCACTTCGCCGCTGGGTAGGCTCGACTGGACTGGCGCTCGACACAGCCGCCCCATGGCCCGCGGCAGGAAGCAGACCCGCGCACCACAAGGTAACCTCTAGAAGTTTTTAGTTTTGACCCCCCCCCCCCTGTAGCTCTAGGCGGCGAGCGAACTGGCCCTCCCTCTTCCCTCGCCCCTCCTCCTCTCCCTCCTCCTCTTCCTCCTCCTCCTCCTCATCCTCCTCCTCTTCCTCCCCCCCCCCTTCCCCCCTCCCCCCCCCCCCCCCCCCCCCCCCCCCCCTCGGCAGGAGAGGCGGGGGGGGGGGGGCATGAGGGGGCTCCAACCCGAGGCCTTGACGCTCCAACCTCAGGCTCCAACTTGAGGCCGCGCGGCTCTCTCGAGGCTCCGACCTGGGGCTTCGCGACCCCCTCGAGGGAAGGCCCGATGGGGGGGTGGGCGGGGAGGGGGGGGGGGGGCAGGGTGCGCGAGGGGGGCGCAGGGGGGGGGGCGGGAAGAACGAGGAGACAGGAGGAGGAAAAGAGAGTAGTCAGGATGGGGGCGAGGGAGGGGGGAGGGAGGGAGGGAGGTGGGAGGAACGTGGAGGAGGAGGAGGAGGAGGAGGAGGAGGAGGAGGGAGAGGAGGAACATGAAGAGAAGGAGCAAGAGGAAGCCCCAACCTGAGGCCTTGAGGCCCCAACCTGGGGCTTCAACCTGAGGCCGAGAAACTCTCTCGAGGCCCCAACTTGAGGCCTCGCGGCTCCCCTGAGGCCCCTCGGCGGCATGCCTTTCTACAGCCATTGCGGCTCAAACCTGGGCCCGTGAGACCTTCTTGAGGCCCCCCAGCTGACTCGCGACGCCGCGCCAGCGCGCGGCTTGGCGCCGAGGCCCCGCGCGGCGCTGAGGAGGCGGCCGACGACGACGGGCGACGGCGACGACGGGCGACGGCGACGGCGACGGCGCGGGGCGACGGCGACGGACGAAGGCGACGACGGACGACGGACGCCGACGGCGACGACGGACGGACGACGGCGACGGCGACGGACGACGACGACGACGGACGACGGCGACGACGGACGCCGACGGCGACGGACGGCGACGGCGGCGACGGACAAGGGCGACGACGGACGACGACGACGGCGACGGCGCTGGGCGACCGACGACGACGGACGACGGCGACGGCGACGACGACGAAGGCAGATGGCGACGCGCCGAGCAAGGGCGACGCGCTGAGTCAGGGCGGCGACGCGCTGAGCGAGGGCGGCGGCGAGCCGAGCATGGGCGACGCGCTGAGCGAGGGCGACGCGCTGTGCAGGGGCGACGCGCTGAGAAAGGGCGACGCGCTGAGCAGGGGCGGCGGCCCGCCGTGCAAGAGCGACGCGCTGAGCAAGGGCGGCGACGCGCCGAGCAAGAGCGACGCGCCGAGCAAGGGCGACGCGCTGAGCAAGGGCGGCGCGCTGAGCAAGGGCGACGCGCTGAGCAAGGGCGACGCGCTGAGCAAGAGCGACAGCGCGCTGAGCAAGGGCGACGCGCTGAGCAAGAGCGACAGCGCGCTGAGCAAGGGCGACGCGCTGAGGAAGAGCGACGCGCTGAGCAAGGGCGACGCGCTGAGCAGGGGCGTCGCTGAGGGCGACGCCATCGTTGACGTCGCGGACGTGGGCGCGCCGGGGCCGCCCGTGGCGACGACGACGGGGCGGCCCCCAGAGGGCCCCCACGGGGCCCCGAGAGGACCCCAAGAGGACCGCGCTGCCTTGGCGGGGGGTCACGGGGCTCTCGGGGCTGCCGGGCCTCGGCGGGGGTTGCAGTCAGCGAGCCGAACGAACAGGCTGCGAGCTGGGGTGGCCCAAGCAGAGGGTCCCCATGTACACTTCCGCGCCATTCGAGGCCAGCGCGCCGCGGCTGCTTCCTCACCGATCTCCTCCTCCTCCTCCTCCTCCTCCTCCTCCTCCTCCTCCTCCTCCTCCTCATCTTCCTTCTCTCCCCCTTCCTCCTCTTCCTCCTCCTCCTCCTCCTCCTCCTCCTCCTTCTCCTCCTCCTCGCTCTTCTCATCGAGGACGCCGGCGGCGCGTCGCCGGCCGCTCCCGTGGAGTTTGCCGAAGCGGTGCGCGGCGTCGAAGGTCGCGGCGCGGGGCGCGTGCCAGCTAGCCAGCTATCAAATGGCCGTCGGCCCATCCCGCGACCGCGCTTTGGTTTTTGGTCGGAGTCCTCACGTGCGCTTCCTGGTGTCTCGAAAGGGCTCTCGGGGGCCTCTGCGGGGGAGTTTAGGGAACCTCATGGGGGCCTCCTTGGGGCTTATTGGGAGCCTCTTGGGGCCTTCTTAGGGGCTCTTGGGGGCATCTTGGGGCCTCTTGGGGGCCTCTTCGGTCCTCCTGGGGGCCTTTCGGGACCGAAAGCTCGACATGTCCGTTCGGGTCCCCCGTCCGGGCCCCCTCTTGGGGCCGTCTTGGGGGCCTCTTGGGCCGCCCTGGGGGCCTCTTGGGCCGTCTCGGCGCCCTCCTGGGCCGTCTTGGAGCACCCTTGGGGGCCTCCAGGGCCGTATCGGATTGATTTTTGGAGCCTCTTGGGCCGTTTTGGAGCGCGGGCGAGCCGACATGGCGAGAACGCGAACACGTTTCAAAAACCATTGAAAATTACATGATTTGGGGTTCTTCTGGGGGTGCTCATGGAGGCCTCTAGGGGCGTATTGGATGCGGCTTGGGCCGTCTGAAGGCCATCAATGGCGTCTTGGAACGATCTGGAGATGTCTGGGGTCTCTCTTGGACTGTTCGGACCTCTCTAGGACCGGCGTGGGGCGCTCTTGGGTCGCCCCCGTGGCGTGCTCCTCGCCTTCCTCGTCCTCCTCCTCGCCCTCCCTCTGCTGCCCCCCTCATCGATCGACGGGGCCGGCGGTGAAAACAGAGGCCCTTTTCTGTATCAGGCATGCCGCGGAGCGAAAACTCGCAGCGTCAGCGAACAGAGGAGGAAGAGGGCGAGGAGAAGGAGGAGGAAAATGAGGAGGAGGACGAGAAGGAGGAGGAGGAGGAGGAGGAGGAGGAGGAGGAGGAGGAGGAGAGGAGGAGGAGGAGGAGGAGAAGAGAAGCGAGGAGGAGGCCCGAGGAATTCAGAGGCCCCCGAAAGGTTTCCGAGGGGCCCTCAACAGAGGCCCCTCGCCTTCCCCCGGGCCGCGCCCTCGCCCCCCCCCCCCCCCCCCCCCCCCACGGCCGTCTCCGCCGCCGCCTCGTCGCGAGGCGCGGGCCGCCCTCGCCCCCGAGGGCCCGCCCCGCGGCGGTGTAGGCGGACGCCGCAGGACCGCGGCCAGCGGCGCGCCCGCCCGCCTCGAAAGGGCCCCGCCCTCCCGCCCCAGACCCGTCGAGCCGCGGTTGCGCGCGGGGGGGGGGGGGCGAACAGGGCGCGTCGGGCGTGTCGAGGGAGGGGGGGCGTTTGGGATCCTGGAAGGGGGGGTCTCTGCAAGAACGCGGCCAGAGCGCCGGATTTTGCGGGATCCTGTTGAGCCGGGGTTGCATGGGGCCGGGGTCGCGCGTAGGACCCTGCAGGATCGCGCAGGAACCTGCAAGGCCCGACCGACCCAGGTTTGCATTGACCCGGGTCAGTGCGTCCCCGAAGGCGGGGGAGGGAAACGTATTGTCAAAGGGGGGATTGGCTCAAGGGTCGGTGCGATCGAGGCGGGTGCGGGGGGGAGGGGTAAGTATGAAAACCGATGGCAGTTCCTGCCCATGTTCAACCGGACTCGTTGTCCACAAGACAGGACAATCGCCGCATAGCTGATTCGACAGACGCTGCGTCCCACGCCCAACTTTTCGCCAGTGCTGAGTTGCGGGCTCGCCGTCGGTGTCGCCGCGGGTGTTGCCAATTCGAGACAGAAGGCCGCTTGCCCCATAACGGCCGCTGTCGGTGATGGACAGTGTTATGTTGCTTGGCATTGTGTCCATGTTTTCCGCACACATCTCGAGCGTCCTAAACAAAGGGCCCGTGTGTGTTTTGCGCCTTCTGGTTTGCCGCTGCTCGTGCGGTCCGTGGGCCGCCCGTCCTGCACGGCCTCCACCCCCACCCGCCCTTGGACGCGGGCACCGTAGGACAGCGGCTCGCGACGCTCGCCCGCCTCTCTCGTGGGCCCCCTTGGGAGGCCTCTCGCAGACCTCTTGGGGCGTTTTGGGGGCATTCTGGGCCGTCTTGAGGCCACCTTGCGCGTCTTGCGGTGATCTTTCGGCGATTCGGGGCCCTTTTGGACCGTCTTTGAAGCTTTTTGGGGAGCTGTTGGCCCGTCTGGGGGCCCTGCTGGGCCCGAAAAGTCAAGCCGGAAGCCGCGACAAGCCCGAGATGATTTGGCAATTTCGGGTCTGGGCCCCTTAGAGAATCATCAGGAGCGCAGCTTGAGGCTTAAGAGATTCGGCCAAGGACCTGAGGACACGCCAACTCGTGCCTCAGGGCACGGAGGCGGATCGTTGCGTGATATCCGACCCAGAACAGAGTTTCCTGGTCGGGTCTGGAGGTCGCCAACGTGATCGCGGCGGCCGCAAATCGGGGCAAGGCTTTTGCCAAGGAGCGGCATGCCCCTCCCCAGCCCTCTCCGTCTTGCGATGTGGACGTGGCGCGCGGCTCAGAATACTTCAGAATCTGGCGACGGAGAGCTGTCAATGCGTGTCCAATGAGGCAGCCATGCTCTTCTG
Organism: Prorocentrum cordatum; assembly: GCA_963575745.1. Taxonomy (NCBI): domain Eukaryota; class Dinophyceae; order Prorocentrales; family Prorocentraceae; genus Prorocentrum; species Prorocentrum cordatum. The sequence goes on along the minus strand of CAUYUJ010016405.1, from coordinate 80,830 downwards.
GTCAGGGGTCCACGGTTACGCAACCGCCGTACGTGCAGACAGCCGGGCACTCGTTGGCGAGGGCCGCGCGGTTGGCGCGCGGATGGTCGCGCTCGGCGCGGCGAGGCGCGCGGAGTTGGGGGGGCCCGGAGCTGCGGGCCGCCCCTCGAAGTCCACTTTGATGCAATCGGTGCGACTCGATGTCGGTTCCAGCCGGCCCGAGCTGACTCGAGTCGATGCTATATGATGGCCTTGGGCCTATCCCCCTCAAGCAGCGGCGGAGCGTCCTGGCCTGCTCACAGGCCCACCACTGGATGTTTTTAGACCTTTTGGTGGTTTGCACGAAGTGTTCTTCGAACATGTCTGGTTGAGACCTGCTTGTTCTTTTACGTCGGACTTGTGTTCTAAGATCATGGCTTGTGTTCTTAGAACATGTTATGGTTCTGGTTCTAAAAACATTCCGTGGTAGGCCTCTCGGAATGTTGGGACGGTTGTATCAAGCGATGGTAGCACACGAAGTATCCTCGGGATGTGTTCGATCGAACTGATTAGTTTGATAATCGTATCAACTCGTAAGATACGCAACCCTTTAACTGACGCAGGGGCCCCTGAACATCAAATGGCAATGGTACAGACGTATGTGAAACAACTGCTTGCAACACACCTGCTATGCTGAAACTGCTGAGCTGTGCTAATACACAAGACAACGTACACGTAACTCGGTATAACGGGGGTTATATTGACAGGGGCGGAAAAGGAGTTCGCACAGATCCGCACAAAAACGCATATTGCCACGGTCAGGGCTCCCCTGGATGTTACCAGGAAGCGCGGAAACGGGAGCAGGACCGAAACTAAGATAATAAAACTACGGCAACACCGCTGGTTCCCACCACAAACCAGTCTGACTCGAATGTGAAACTCACAGGCGGTCGCGACAGCGACGCCAATATCTGTTTTATTGATCAGCACGCCGGGCGATCGGTCTATTTCGCCGGGCAGAAACATGCACAAAGTGTGTTCCTCGGAGCACTCACGTACGAGTCGGCCTCGCCGACCAAGTCACTCATGTCGGCCTCACCGACCATGTTACTCATGTCGGCCTCGCCGACCATCATGCCAAACTGGCCTCTCCCCCGGCTTCTGTGAACCCCTTCATCCCGTCACGAACGCTCCGTGAGCGTATTCGGGCAGCGGCTGGAACCTCGGTGTTTGGTTTTTAGTTGTAGCGACACTGCGACTGGACGAGCACGTTGCGCGTCCTCTCCAGCTTCATCGGCCTCGTGTCCGTCCCGGTTGTGGTGGTCGCGACACTGAGCTGCAGTGGCTCCGACTTGGGCTCGCGCATCTCTTTGATCTTCGTGTCGGGCTCGATTTGCTTGGTCCAGGACGCCCACTATACTCCAGCACGGAGCCCCCAGTAAAAGGTCACCATAAGTCCCAGCACGAAACCGAAAACCAACATCATCAGAATCATGTCGTTCCAGTGAGCCATCGTCGGTGGACTGAACAGCTCAACTCCGTTGGGCGTGTACTGAGTCACCTGACCTGCCGCACTGCTGCCTGCGCCAGCTGCCAATGCTGCAGCCAGCTTCGCTCCACCCGCGCCAAAATGGCGTTTAGTCTTGGCTTTCGCCGTCGCCTTCGTCACAGGCGGTGTCTCGAGGGTGTCATGTAGTGCTTCGCTGGCGTCATCCAGCTCCTTCTCGCGTTGCTCGATGGCTCTCTTGGATAGCTTCGTGCTGGCCGCGAAGCCAGGACCATACCGTAGCGCATGCACCCCACGGCGCACCACGTCGGCCATCATCTGGCGGGTCGAGAGCTAGGTAAGTTCGTCCGCCATCGGCTGCTGCGTTTTCGCCCATTTCCAGGTGGCGCCGATCTCTGCCATCTGCTCGCTCACGATCTTCACCTCGATGGCCGTCCACTTCTCCGCGATGCCCAGGCCTGCCGTCGCCGAGCGCGACGCGTCGTAGAGACACTTCGCGTCAGTGATTAACGGCGACCCCCCCCCAGGTACACCATCGCCTCTTCGAGCTCCAGGTCGGGTCGCAGGCTCCACGCCATGTAGACCTTTACCCACATTAGCGAGTCCGCACCCAAGGCTGCTGCCTGGGCCTTTGCTGACAGCGAGCTCTTGCACAGACGCTGCAACTTCTTCGAGACCCACTCCAAGGCCGCAAAAGATGCGGGGGTGCCGGCGTCGAGCTCGTCCGCGGGGCCAATGAAGATTGTATAGCCTCCTGGCGAGTTTCCGTCACGTCGGCTCGCCCAGTTCGCGTGGGTGTAGCTGCCATTTCGTAGTTGACTCCAGGCCTTGTCGAACCCGAAGTACAGCCCTACGCCGGCGTTGGCCTTCGGAAAGCGCAAGTCTTTGTTCTCATCCAAGAGATCCTGCACGGTGGCTCGACCAGTCGCCGAAGCTCGGAAGGACACGGTAGCCGCACGCTGCTATGATCACTCCTTGGACTGCCGGCCACTGCGATTGTCCATTCACGGTCCTGAAGTTCGTCAGCTCCTTCGGCGACAGCGCATTCGCGGGGTCGGGTCTCCGATGCTTCTCGACGGTGATCGGCTTCACCGCGCGCAGGTACTTCTCGGACTTCAGGGTCGCGCCGTAGGTGCTCAGAGACTGCTCCACTTCGCCTCCAATGAAGACCAGACTCTGTCCGTGCTCCCACTTGCCGAACCTGAACTTCTCGTTGAGCACCCCTAGCCGCGCCTGGAAGCACTCGGTATCGTCGAGCTTCGCGTGGAGGTCCTGTTAGTTCGTCGCGCCCTCGCCGCCCCCGACGAAGTCGTCCACGGGCTTGCCGATCAGACAGTCCACCGCGCAGATCTGGCCCAGCGATCGAGGCCGCGCGCGTCGAACGGGTCGTCGTCGACCCTCGCCGGGCGCAGGGGCAGCAACGGGTGACCCTCGAGCTCGCGGTTCTTGAACCCGATCTCCCCGCAACTTCGTCGGAACGGTGGCGCGAGAGCTCGGGCGACCGCGGGTCGCCAAAACGCGGCTTGATGATCTAGAGCAGTTGTCCAGGTTGCAGGCCGATCTGGTGAGAGAGCATCTTTTTTCATGTCCATCGCCGGGGTCGCATGCAGCATGAGGCCGCGTGCGCTCGCGTCCTCAGCCTGTGGGAATGTGGACTTGACGTCCGCGCTGAGCAACCTCCACTTCCTTAGGGACGCCCAGAGCATGACTTTGCGTCTGCCAAGCCTGCTGAGTGTCGGCGCCTCCTTGTCGAGCTGGCCCTCAACGTCGTCGCGGCGCTGGAACCTTCGGTTGAGCGCGCGCGCGTTGGCCGCCGACTGCCCATCCTTCATCTTGCATGTGAGCAGGAAGCGTAAGGGGGCAGCAGGCTACGGGATCCACGCCCGCCTCGTCGATGGGCTTCCAGCCGTCGTTGCCATTGAAAGCTTCGATAGCTTCCAGCTTCGCCGCGTAGAACTGGCCCTTCTCCTCGGGCGTCAGCCTACCCTCCACGATGGCGGGGGCTTTCCCCTTAAGGCCAGCATGCAGGGACTCCTCCAGCAATGGCATCTCGTCGCCCACCTCGTCGGCGAGCGCAGCCTTCTCGCGCTGCGGGGCGAGCTTCGCCCGGCCGGCGGGATGCCGCCCAGCGCAGCGCTGCCGGACGCGCCGGCGCTGGCCGCCGCTGGCCCGCCGTCTTCGTCTTCGCCGGCCGTCGTCGGCTGAGGGTCTCCAGGAGCCACCGCGGCAGCTGCTCCTGTCGGGCCGTCGGTTTCGTCCGTCTCCGTGGGCGCCTGGCCGCGTGGCGGCTGCTGCTCGCCCGCGTCGCCCATGCGGTCGTCGCATTGGGGCGGGCGCCCCTCCTCGGCGAGGTCCCGGTAGTTGCAGGTTCCCCTCGTCCGTCTGGGCACGCGCCTGAGCTTCCCGATCGCGCTGAGCGGGCTGTCGGGGCCCTCGCCGCGCCCTTCTCGTTCGCGGGCCTCGCCTGGCAGCTCGGGGCGAAGCTGCTCCACGGCGCAGCGGTAGATCGCGCGCCCGTGAGTCACCCACACCACCGAGGCGTGCATCACATCGTCCTCGTTGACCTTCGCCTCCACTGCTAGCTCCAGAGCTGGGCCGTGCCAGTGGCATTTCCCCAGCCTCTGCGTCTGCTCGGGTCTCCAGCAGTAGACCCATTCGCCGATGTCGCAGTTCCTCCCCATTGGCCTGCTGCGCGCCAGCAGCGCCGCTCGCGCAGCGCGCGAGCAGTTGGCCTCGATGAAGGTCGTCGCGGCAGCCGTTTTCCTGATCATCATCTCGCGCTTCTCGCTCTTGGAGTCGACCAGCGCGGCCTGCTCCGACAGGCCGAAGTCGTCGTCGTAGAGGGCGCCAGGGGTCTTGGGCTGCGCCCCCAAGACCAGCGCCGCTGGCGAGAAGCCGCGCGCGCCCTTCAGGGCGTTCCGCCTGAGGGCTGTCTTGAGCCTGTCGTCGGGGAACTGCAGATGGCACTTGCTGAGCTGCCCCTCCTGACCGCGCGGCTTCGCCCCATTAGGCCTAGCTTGTGGCGCGCGCCCTTCGGGGCCAGGTCGAGCTTGATGCCGTGATTGCTCATGCAGTCTTAGGTGTGCAAAGCCAGAGCCATAATTTATGGTTTGCATGCGTGTGTGTGTGTGGTTTTTGTTGTGTTGTATGTGTTTATGTTGGTTCCGTCCGGTAGTTGTTGGCGTTTTTGCATGTGTGTGTGTGTGCGTGCGTGCGTGCGTGCGTGCGTGCGTGTGTGTGTGTGTGTGTGTGCGTGTGTGTGCGTGGGTGTGTGTGTGTGTGTGGGCGTGTGTGGGCGTGTGTGGGCGCGTTTGGGCGTGTGTGGGCGCGTGTGGGCGTGCGTGGGGGTGTGGGTTTGTGTGGGCGTGTGTGGGCGTGTGTGGGTGTGCGTGGGTGTGTGTGGGTGTATGTGGGTGTGTGTGTGTGGGTGTGTGGGTGTGTGTGGGTGTGTGGGTGTGTGTGTGGGTGTGTGTGGGTGTGGGTGTGTGTGTGGATGTGTGTGTGTGTGTGTGTGTGGGTGTGGGTGTGTGTGTGTGTGTGGGGGTGTGTGTGTGTGTGGGTGTTTTTGGGTGCGCGTGGGTGCGTGGGTGCATGGGTGTGTGGGTGCGTGAGTGTGTGGGTGTTTGGGTGCGTGGGTATGCGGGTGTGGCGTGTGTGCGTGGGGGTGCGTGGGGGTGTTTGGGTGTGTGTGGGGGCGTGTGTGGGGGTGTGGGGGGGCGTCAAGCTAGCCAGCTCGAGCGAGTCAAGCATGGCATGCCCATTCCCACCCGCCCTCCCACAACATGAGAAACAGTGATGGCACAACGGACAGGCTGCTGTCTCCCCCCTCGCCGTACCCCTAAACCCCCAAATCCGTTCCGAAGGAAGCCTTCGGACTCCTCCCGGGTCCAAACGCACAACTTTTTCGAGTCGCGACCAGCCGTGACTTAGAGGAGGGCCCCGAGGGCCAGACAGCTTCGAACACCGATTCTCGATGCAACGGACAGGCCGCTGTCTTCCCCCTCGCCGCACCCCCAAACCCAGATCCGATCCCAAGGAAGCTTTCGGACCCCTCCCGGGTCCAAACGCACAATTTTTTCGAGTCGCGTCCAGCCGTGACTTAGGAGAGGGCCCCGAGGGCCAGAAAGACTCGAACACCGATGCTCGAGGCGCAAAGTTCGAGCACCTCACTGAAACACTCCCCCTCGGCGCGCCGCCGACCATGACCTGTGGGCGGCGCCGGCGCCGTGCCGCCGCGACGGGCCCTCCCGGTTCGGGCTTCGAGGCTCCTCGGAAGCTCTCGCGGCACTTGGGCCCACGTCCCCGACGATAAGATTTTCTCCGCGCTGGCGTTTTTCCGTCGACTTCGCACGTTTTTCCTCGACTTCGCCCTCCAGGGAACGGTTTTTGGCCCCCCGGACCAATGAGAAAATATCCAGGACGCAAAACTGCCCCCGAGAAAGGGGTCGAGATCTTCGAAAGGCTCGGGACAAATTCGCCGGCCCAGCGGGCCAGAGGCGTGCAAAGATCTCCAGCAACTAGTTAACAGTCTTCTACTTCGCGCGCGCGGGGCGACCCCTGGGGGGGCCCTGGGCGAAAGGTGCCCCGAGCAGGTCCCGGGCCAGCCAAACGGGCCAGAGGCGTGCTAAGATCTCCAGTAACTAGTTAACAATCTTCTAGTTTGCGCGCGCGGGGCGGCCCCTGGGGGCCCCCGGACGAAAAGAACCCCGAGCAGGTCCTGGGCACGTCGGTCCCAACGATGGTTTTCTTATTCGGCGCTGACTTCCAGGTCCCAGAGCGCCCCAGGAACGCCCCAAGAGAGCCAAGACGCCCCCGAGACGATCCGAGGAGCCCTGAGTCGCCGAGAGATCGTACCAAGACGCCCAAGATGTTCTCCAGACGGCCGAAGACGCCGCCAAGAAACCGCGGGGAGCCTCTCGAGGTCCTCCAAGAGCCTGAACAAGCAAAAACCTCCTAGGCATTCGTCACCCCAGGGCCTCCTGGAACGCCCCGGCGGCCAATGAATTGGCGAGCTAAAAACGTGCGCCGAGCCAGAGCGGGAGCGCAACTTTGAGAAAATGTCGCTCGGCGCCCAAGCGGGAAGGTCATTTCATTCACTTCGAGCGGGGGGGGAGGGGGTGTACCGCGCCCAATTCTTGCCATGCACTTTTGCGGGGTGGACGACAAGAACAGCTATGTGGGCAGGGAAAATCAACATGGCATTGCTTCTGACAAGTAAGGTGGCCCCTCCCGCCTTGGGGTTGCCCTAGAAGTCCGCGCGCGCTGTGCGCCGCGCCCCATTCCTGCCACGCATTTCGCATCGTCGAGGACAAGACAGGCCATGATGAAAGGAAAAACGGCAATTCGGTATTGTTTTTTACAATCAGGATGGGAGGGCCCGCGGCCCGCATGGACGTCCGCGCGCGATGTGCGCCGCGTCCCATTCCTGCCACATAATTCGCACCGTCGGCGACAAGGGAGGCCATCTGAGAGGAAAAAACGGAGACTTTGTATTGATTTTTCACAGTCAGGTTGGGCGGGCCCGGATTGACGGCCGCGCGCGCGATGTGCGCCGCGTCCCATATGTGCGCCGCGTCCCACTGCTGCCACATATCTCGCACTGTCGGCGACAAGGCAGGCCATGCTGACATGAAAAAGCGAAGACTTTGGATTGATTTTTTGCGGGCCCAGATTGACTGCCGCGCGCGATGCGCGCCGCGTCCCATTCTTGCCATGCTGTTCGCATCGTCGACGACAAGAAAGACAACGTTGAGAAGAAACACAGCAACTTTGTATTGATTTTTTAACAGTCCGGACGGGAGGTGGACCCGGATTGGGTCGCTATCGGCCGGAATACGACGTAGGTGGGGGCATATTCTAAGAAGGAACAAGGATGGGGGTGTGTGGGGGTGCGTGGGTGTGTGTGTGGGTGGGTGGGTGGGTGGGTGGGTGTGTGTGTGTGGGGGTGCGTGGGTGTGGGGGTGTGGGGGTGTGTGTAGGTGGGGGGGTGGGGGGGTGGGCGCGTGGGCGCGTGGGCGTGTGGGCGCGTGGGGGTGCGGGGGCGTGGGGACGTGGGGGTGTGGGGATGCGAGGGTGTGGGGGCGCGGGGGGCGCGGGGGCGTGGGGGCGTGGGGGCATGGGGGCGTGGGGGTGTGGGGCGCGTGGGGGCGTGGGTGTGTGGGTGTGTGGGTGTGTGTGTGTGTGTGCTTTTGTATGTTTTGCTGCGTTGTGTTGTGTAGATTGTTGTTTGTTGTATGTTTTTCCGTGGGGGGGATCTGCCGCGGTCGATCGCCCGGGGGGTTCGACTGCCGCCCCTGCGCGGATCGCCCCCGCCAAAGTTCCTCCGAAAGAGGGAGCTTTGGCGTTTTTTTTTTCCGCGGGCGCCCCCGCTCGCCTGGGGCGCGCGCGGGGGCCCTGGACTGCCAGAGGGGGCTCCGGGGCGGGCCGACTCGCCCGGGGGGGTGTCGGTCCGAGCGGTGGAGTCGCCCAGGGGGGGTCTCCGCCGCTCAGTTTCCGCGCGAGTCGCCAGGGGAGGTCTCGCGCAGGAGCAGTCCTCGCGAATCGCCCAGGGGGGGTCCACGGGGGCTAGGTGGCCCGGGGGGCGCCTCAGAGGACAGTTCACGGCGCGAAGGATTTCTGCGTTTTTCCCCAGGACTCTCGCGAATTTTTCGCGGGGGGCCCGGACTCTCGCGAATTTTGCGTGGGAGGCGCAACGGTCTGGACAGTCGCGCAGGAGGGGGGGCGAAGAAGAGAGCAGGGGGGGTCCGACACCAAAGCCTCGAGGGCCACCTCTGGGGCCGAGCGAATGACGGACAGTGGGGGCACCGAGCGGCTAGGGATAGAAAAGGGGGGCGAATGATGAGAGCGGGGGGGGAGCGCGAGCAGCGCACAGGAGCAGAAGCGGAGAGAAAGGGGTATCTCCGGCTGATCATGCCAAGAAAAGAGCGAGGTTGATGACTAATTTCAGGCTCTAATTTTGCGCGCAGAACCAGTCAGTCGTGCGCGCTTGGCCGCGCGCGAGCCTTCCATGTCCATGCGCGCGAGGTCGATTAATTTACGCCCCTTACTTTGCACGCGCAACCAGTTGTGCGTGGGCTTGGCCGTGCGCGAGCCTCCCATGTCCATGCGCATCGTCTCAGGCTTGCCGGCCCAGCTGATCCACAGCCTCTTCCACAGCTCGACTCCTTCAGAAACGTCTTCTTCGAGATTTGATAGTCAACATCGTAGCGCGTAAATTCGTCCATAATGGCCAGGATCTTCTTCTCCTTCTTCCTTCGCGCGATGTAGTAGACGTCGGTGCAAACCACCTCGTGGAACCTCTTGGCCCCTGGCAGCACTGCGACGCGCACCGCTCGGGGCCTCTGCCTGCTTAGGCAGATCTCGCACTGGGAGAGCCTGGCGCACTGAGCCCTCTCTGCCGGGGCACCCGCATGCTGCATGGCGACCGCCAGCGCTGCGTTCGAAGGGTGACCCAGGCTGACATGTGCACGCTTGACTGTTCGGATCGTCGACGCGTTGAATCGCTTCATCAGCTCATGCACCATGTCGGTGTACTCGATGGCGTCGATGTCCTTGTAGACCTCCTCGGCCGCGCTGATGTCGTTGATGTCGCCGGCCACGCCCTGGTAGGCGATCAGGCAGGCCATTATCCTCGCCATCGGTCTCGGGTAGCTCTGAGCCTGCTGGGCGAGCCTGCCCCGCAGGATCACGTGATCGTCCGTGCACGCGCATGCCAGGGTCATGTGGTGATTGAGCTCCTTGTTGGTCGACTGCAGTCTCGTGGGCTTCTGGCGCGGCATACTTCTGCCCTAGATCGTGTACTTGGCTCCTAGCTTGCACCGGTCGAGCCTGCAATATCCTGGCAGCTTCTTCCATGTCTTCGTCCGCCAGTGTAGCCCCTGCCACGGGCCTTCTACATGCGCGAGTCGGTTTCCGTTCTGCTGCTTCACAAACGCCGTCAGAATCATCTTGAGAAACGCCCTCTCTTCTCGCTCCCTGGCTCCATTGATCTCCCTGGCGCGCCCCTCAGAGATCTTCTCGTTCACGTGCTGCCAGGAGCACCAATGCTTGCACGGGGGAGCGAAGAAGATATCGTCGGGCTTGTCGTTGTCGATCTTGTTCGGGAAGTCGCGGATCACGGTGGGCTTGGAGAAGTCCCAACCGTCCGCGATCCTGAATTGGATCACCTCGATCTGCGGGAACAGGAGCAGCTCCTGCGACAAAGCCCCCTGGTCCACGAAGACCTCCCAGACCAGCCTCCTGCGCGGTCCGCGCAGCGTGTCTTTCATGTCGGACGATGCCTGCTCCAGCGCCAGGACCAGGTCCGAGTAGGTGTCCGCATCCATCAAGTGGCGCTCCGGGCCCATGACCTCCTCCGCGGCCAGGATCTCGTCGTCGCTGCCGATCTCGTAGTACTCCGTCCGCGTCTCGAGGTAAAAGGCGTCGGGGTCAGGTGTCGACGTGTCTCCGTCGTCGCCATCATCGCCTCTGACCGACTCTCCTTCGGTGTCCTTGTCCGTCGGGTCGCTGCCGTTGCCATCGCCGTCGGTGGGGGCTACCTCGTTCATGGCATCCTCAGCGTCGCGCCCAGCTCCACCCAACAGGTCGATCATGAAATGGCCCTTCTCGTCACGCTCGAACTTCATCCAGCCCATGTCGGAGAGATCCTTCCTCGTGAACGTTCCAGCACGGTAGTCCTGGATTAAACTCCACTCCTCCGCACAGGGTCGCGCGATCAGCAGTGCCGCCCAACCGCCGACGAGATGGATCGCGAACTGCTTCTTGACGCCGAACGGCCACACCGTCAGTGCCACCGCTTGCTTGGCCTCCAGCTTTTTGCCATCTCCGAATCGAAAGCGTCGATCACCCTTGCTGCACTCGACCTCATGTAGCATCTGTCTTGCACGAAGTAGCTCCTCCCACTGCGCCCACACTCAGTCGCCCACGACGGGCCGTGTAGCGCCTCCATCGCTGATACCCTTGCCGATGGTAAGCAGGAAGACTTCCTCGGTCGAGTCAGCACACTCCAGCGTCTCAACATCCTCCACCACGCGGGCCTCATCGTCGGGTTTGGTGGAGCCTCCGTGCCTGAAGCGCTTGAACCTCGGGCCGTGCCGCTGGGCCGCACCCGATCCTGCCGACCCCGCTGACGATGGCGCACCCATGCCAAACGCTCCCTTCTGAGGCCTGAAAGCTTCTCGTCGTGGTGGGCCGAATCCTTTGCCGCGTCCTTTTACCTTTGCCACGTCCTTTGCCTCTGCCCGTGCCAGGCCTCGTCGCTCTCGTGGGTCCTGCGCGGCCGTCGCGTTGGTAGTTGTTCTCGGTGGCGAGGGCGACGATTGGTAGCATCCTCTGGACTTGGCGATCTCCGCCACTCGCTTCTTCGCATCCACAAAGCCGCGGCAGGCCTCGTCGCGCGCCACTTGGGCCTCCTCGACCTCCTGCGGTAGCTCTTCCGCGACGTCGGCCCCCTCGTTCTCCTCGTAGTCGTATCCCTCGTCGTCCTCGCACTCTCCAGGTACGAGTCTTCGCAGCTCAGGCCACGCTCCCACTCGCAATCGTTCGTGTAGTTCACATCGTCTTTCAATATCTGATCGACCAGCATTTTCTCCTCTCGTTTCACATCACGCTTGTCAGGCATCGCTTCGGCTCCGCGCGTGTCGAGTAGGGCTTTCCTTACCTAAGGCCAACAGAGGCCGTCTGCGCACTGCTAGCCGCTCGTGTGAGGAGGTGTCAGCCCGCCAGCAGATCTGGGATCTCCATCCCAAACCTCCTTGAGCTTCCCGAGCTTTCTCTTGTGGCGCAGGCAGTGCAGTTTCATCGTCTGCTTCTCCTGGCGAGCGAACTTGCCAAACAAGAGATTTGTACGGGCTGGCAGCTCAGTCTGGTTGTCGTACTTGTAGTACTCGTCCAGCACCTGGAACAATGGCCTGAACGCCTCCTGCGTCTCTGGCAAGTCCAGGTCGATATCTTCCGTAGCCTCCGCGGCCTCACCCTGCAGTGAGACCAGAAACGCTCCCTCACTGACAGCGGTGGTGCCGCGCTTTTTGCAGCATCGCTCGAAGACCTCTAGCTGACGTCGACATGCTCGATAGCCGTCGGTCCTCAGCAGCTCGTAACCCGCCGCCGTCTTGGACAGGCTTGCGTCTAGGCCTCGTCCTCTTCCGTCCCAGGTGGAACTCTCCGGACGATTCCACGAGCCCTGTCAGCCGTTCCAATCTGCATAGTTGGCCCCGTCGCTGTCCACGCTGCTCGGCGGGGTGCGGCTGCCTTCCGCGCCGGTGTCGGCGGGAACGGTGGGCGAGGCTGCCGGCGGGCCGCCAGGCGGCGGCTTGGCCAGGGGCGGCACGCGCGGCGTGCCGTCTGGCATGGCGGCGACGGAGGAACCCGAGAGAGTGGATCTCCGGCGGGCCGCTGCCAATATCAACCGATGGTAACACACGAAGTCTCCTCGGGATGTGTTCGATACAATTGATTATCTGGATTATCGTACCATCTCGTGAGGTACGTAACCTTTAAAACTCACCCAGGGGCCCTTGAACATCAAATGGCAATGGTACAGACATATGTGAAGCCACTGCTTGCGACACACCTGCGATGCTGAAACTGCTGAGCTGTGCTCATACACAAGACAACGTACATGTAACTCGGTATCACGGGGGTTATACTGACAGGGTTGGTCCCTGTTCAAGTCCCGCCACTGTGCCTGGTTTGCGGGTCAGACCTCTGGGATGTTTCTTGGGTTTGTTGGGGAGCGCTCGCGGGGCCTCTTGGGGCCAGTTTTGGGGCGTCTTGGGGTCCTCTGGGGGGCCCCTGCGGGCAATATTTATATCCACAGCCACTGCGTCTGGGACTTTCTGAGGGGGCCAAAAGGCGGAGGCGCAGTGGAAAAAAACATCAAGATTTGGCAGCCTGGGGCCAGATTTAGTCATACCCACTGCACCTCTAGTTTCTGGGGAAGGGGGCCCGAAACTCAAAGGCGCAGTCTATGTAGAAACAAATCTTGCGCCCGGATATCGGTCGTCTTTCGCGCCGGCGCCGTCTGGGAATGCCGAGAAGTGGCTTTCTATCAGCCGGCGCAGGCGCGAATCGTGACGTGATTCGCGAATTATATTGGGCATCGGGTTCCCGGTTTGATGCTTACTGACCTTGCGAATCCTCTTCTGCGTGATTTGTGATGCTGGCTCACGCGGCGCTGTGTGAGCGCAGTGCCATCCATATGTTGCACGTGCCGAGCCATCGCGCCAGCAGGCGGCGCTTCCTCAGGTCTGACCCTGGCCACATCGAAGGACACCTTGATACGGTGTAGACTTCGATCGCCTCTGCAGCGGTACGTGCCTCCGCCTGGAGCTCCCACGCCTCGCCTCCGCGCCGCCCACCTCCGCGCCGACGCAGCGCGGGGTATGGCTCGGCGAAGACCACCCGCTGCCCGCGAGAGCACGTCGCGCGCCCCAGAAATCTGGAACGGGGCCCGGGAGTCTGTGCGCTATGCTGGCGGCGCCCACAAAGGGGGTAGCCCGAGGGGGGTAAGAAGACGCCGAGGCCTCTTTCGGAGGCAGGGGCCTTCTTCAAAGGGCATGGCGGCTTCTAAGAGGCCTTCTTGGAAGCATCTGGTGCGTTCTAAGAAGGCCCTGTCGTCTAAGAAGCCCGGTGTCTTCTTAGACGCCAACCCCCTGCGCGCTAAGTATTCCCTTTTGGGCCGTCTGCAACTATCGTCAGGGGTAACGTCGGAGCAGTTTCGGATCGCGTCTTAGCAGCTTTTCAGCCTCGGAGTGCTCTCCAGCAGCTCTGCCTCGCCGGGAGCGTTCCAGAGGTGCCCGGATCGGACCGAGCGGCCGCGGAAGAGCAGAGCCCTGTCCCGAAAACCAGGGGACAACAGTGGGGGGGAGAGGCTCAGGGGGGATGCACTAGCTTCATTTTCGAGGGGGGGGTCCTCTCCGATCCGTGGATCTGGTGCCCATGCGCCAGATCCACGAATCTCTCATTCTCTCCCCGCTTCACTCAAGAGGCTTAGGCCTTTCCGCCGACCCCCAGACGAAGTGAGGCTTTGTGCGCGTCTCGGTGGGCGTCTCGAAGCTTGGTCTGAGTGTCCTGGGCGCTTGCTGGCTGTGTCTTGGACGCCGTCGCGCGCACGGGATGCCTTCCAGTTTCCGGGCGCGTGGGAAGGGAGGCCCCCGCGCCGTCGCTGGTCCGCGCATGGAGCTCCCTTCTTCTGCGCTTCTCGGGAGGGTGCACTGAAATATGTGGTGGCAGCGAATGAAGCGATGTGCTCCCAGAGTGACGTCGCGGATGGCCTATGACCCCCTTTCATCTTGGGATTCGGAAGGAGTGAGGGGCAAGGAGGAAAAGGATGAGGATTTCGAGAGCATCAGGAGGATCTGTGTTGCTGTCTGGGCTCTCTTCGAGGCCCCCCTTGTGCAGCTGGGGGGTGTCTTTCGGGGTTCTTGGGGGCATTCGAGGGGGGTTCATTTTAGCATGTTGGAGCCTCCTGCAGTTTTATGGGGGCATATTCGGGGCCTGCTGGCGGCCCAGGTGGCAGCCTCTTGGAGCTTTGTCGAGGCTCCTGGGGGGTTGGGTGGCCCTTTGGGATGCTTTCTGCGGGCCTCTTGAAGCCAGTTGATGATCTTGAGGGCAATTTTCTGGGGGAGACTTCCCAGGGCCTCTGCGGGTTCCCCCTCTTGGGCCTCTCTTGGGGCCACATTAAAATTTTTCGTGTCGTACGTCATGGGGGCCTCTTGGGCCGCCTTAGGGCCCTCGTTGGCCGTGCCCGGACCGTTTTGAGGGTCTTTTGGATTGCCTTGGGCTAGTCTGGGTGGCTTCGTCTTGAGCGCGCAGACGCCAAAGAACCGAAAAAGCGAAAGTCATGCAACAATTCATGGGAAATCAATGTTGTTGGCCTCTTGAGGTCCTTTGCGGGGGTCCTCATGGGGCTTTCTTTCGGCGTCTTCGGCCGTCTTGAGACTATCCTGGGTGTTCTTGAGGCCTCTAGCATTTTGGAGCTCTTCTGAAGCCATCTCGGAAAACATCTTGAGATCTTGGCGGCTCCCGCACCCCCCCTCTCAGGTTGGACCCTGGGAGGGGAAAAAGGAGAGGGGGACAGCCAAATGCTTCACAAGCCTTCGGGAGAGTCGGGGGACAGACAACCCTGACCAGGCCAAAGAGGACGTGGTTCCCTCGAGCGAACGAGCCCTGGCCCCCCCTCGAACGGGCTGGGTTTGAGCAGGGCGGGGGGGGCAGCAGTAATTACAGACGAGAAGGGTACGCTGATATCCTTGCTTCATGGGCCCACCTTCAGGTACGGTCTGACCGAGGTATAAGATCGAGGTCGGTTCGGAAAATGTACCCGTATCTCTTCGTGTTTGCTGGATGTTCTTGTGCATCCTGGGGGAGGGTACCGTCGAATGCTCTTCAGTTTGGCCGGCAGAGACCAATTTTCTCGAAGGATGTTTTTCTGTCCCAGGTCAAGCCGTAGTCCGTAGCCCGAAAAATCAAAATTGGGCGTCCAATGGGCTTGCACCCTCACGGTGCCTCCTTGTTATACTCGTTGGCTGTATTCCACGCCTCCCTGATGTGGCCGGGGTAGACGCAGTCGAAGGATCGGCACGCATCGCCGACGCGACGTGATTCGGAACCCCATCTTCTCCATCGCTCAAGGGCTACGATCGGGGGGAATGGGCTCGGGGGGCGGTGCACCGCCCCGCAACTGCCCCTTCTTTGCCGATGGGGGCCCGAGAGCCCACCTGGCCCAAGAACGTGCGGATTCGTTCTCGGGGGCGTGTCGCCGACCCTGCGGTGATGCATCGCCGATGCCAGGGCGACGCTCCCCCCCCCGAGCCGGTCCTCCCCCCTGCGGCAGTTTCCCCTCTCCTGTGGCCAAGCTGGCAGACTCCCGGGACCCGTCGGACGCCCTTCCAGTAATTTCTTCTGTGTTCGAACAGGCGGGGGCCGGGCGCGCGCGGGAGGGCGGTTGGGTTGAGACGCGGACGAGGACGAGGACGAGAACGAGGACGAGAGGGAGGACGAAAGGGAAAGATGGAGAGGGAGGAGCAGAGAGAGAGGGAGAGGGAGATTGAGAGAGAGAGAGAGAGAAAAAAAAAAAAAAAGGGAAAGAACCAGAGAGAGAGAGAGAGACACACACACACACGCACAACTCATGATCGGAGGAGGTGGAGGAGGGAACAGCAACAGTAGAGCGGGGAAGGGGATGGAGGGGGACGACCAGGAGGACGAGGGAGAAGAGGAAGGGGAGAAGGAGGGAGGGGGGAGGGGGGAGCCCCATCGTGGCGTCGCAGAAGGCAGGTTATCAACAGTGTCTGCCGAGGGCCCACGTCTGCGAAGACGCCCTCAGCGGCAGTCTGCAGGGAGGACGAGGACGACGACGAGAAGGATGAGGGTGGGACGAGGCGGAGGCGTCGGCTTGTGCTCAAAGGCACGCGGCTTTGCTCTTGTCGCAGAGCGGGCGGGCCGACCGCGCGCAGCGTTGAATTTATATATATATATATATATACACATATATATATAGACATTCATGCATACAGACATACATATATAGATACACGCATCTATACCACACATAACATGTGTGTACACATTCAGAGTTACCAACTATAGTTACACAACAAGTTTTATGCATACAAATATGTATATACGATATACATAGTCTGCATATTTATATTCATATATATACACATATATCGAGAGATATAGGGGGGGGGCTCTCCAGGGGCGTCCTCCACCTCGCCCACATCTCGTGTACGCTCATGGTACCGCGCTTCCCGGCCTTCTGGGGAGCCCCCACAATGCCCAAGACAGCCCAAGACGACCCCAAGAAGCCCCCAATACGTAAAAGAATTGCTCAAGACGCTCCCAAGCAACCCAGGATAGCTTTCGGGCGGCTCTCCAGGCTCCCAGGAGGCCTCCAAGAGATTGCAAGAGAGCTCCGAGAGGCCTCCCGAGAGCGCCGGGAGAACCTAAAACCGTTGATGTTTTTTATGTTTAAGAGTTTTTGGCTTTCTCACCATTTCATGCTTCCAACGCTCCAAGATGGCCAAAGAGGCCCCCAAGACCACCCAAGAGGCCCCCAAGACGGCCCCAAGATGGGCCAAGACGGCCCCAAGACTGCCGAAGAGGCGCCCAGGAGAGCTCCAGACCACCCCAGAACAGGCCCAAGATGAGCCCAAGAGCAGGAGCAGGAGGCCGCCAGAGACCTCCGAGAGGTCTCTGGGATCCCCCAGATGCCTCCAACACATCCCAGGCCTTAGAGAGGCCTCCCAAAAAGCTCCGACGAGACCCCCAAACAGCCCAAGAGAGCGTCGAGAGCCGTCCCGAAAGAGCCCGGACAGGGTCAACACGTTGATTTTCATTTGACTCTGTATAATTATTGTCCGCCTTCTCATGTTTTCCGGCTTCCAACGCTCCAAGACCGAGGAATCCGAAGCAATGTGGAATTTCAAATAATTGTTTTTTTACCCCACATCCATAGTGGGGTTCTTGTTGTCTCTGGACACCCCGCGCAGGAACCTCCTCACCTCACCCCCTCTCCTCTTCTGTCTTCGTGCGCTCACTCACTCACTAGCTCACTAACTCACTCACTCACTCACTCATCAGCACTCACTCACTCACACGCTCATGAACTCACATATGATGATGATGAGTGTGCGCGTGAGAGAGCGTGATGATCATCACCATCACCAGTCAGTCACTCACTCACTCACTCACTCACTCACTCACTCGCCTTGGGCTTCGTCTGTGAGTGAATTGCGAGGAAGTCTCAAGCGGGAGCCCCCTCCCTATGGGGCCCGCGGATCATGTTATCAATCCGAGCGGGTCATCCAATTCCTATAGCTGTCGC
Organism: Prorocentrum cordatum; assembly: GCA_963575745.1. Taxonomy (NCBI): domain Eukaryota; class Dinophyceae; order Prorocentrales; family Prorocentraceae; genus Prorocentrum; species Prorocentrum cordatum. Next base: position 63,536 of record CAUYUJ010016405.1, on the reverse strand, counting down.
CACTTTTGGGCTCTCGCGCTGCCAGAACGCCATTCCCAGGTCACATGTGTGAGTGAATCGCGAGGAAGTCTCAAGCGGGAGCCCCCTCCCTATGGGGCCCGCGGATCATGTTATCAATCCCAGCGGGTCATCAAATTCTTGTAACTGTCGCCACTTTTGGGTTCTCGCGCTGCCAGAACGCCATTCCCAGGCCACAGTTGTGAGTGGATTGCGAGGAAGTTTCAAGCGGGAGCCCCCTCATATGGGGCCCGCGGATCATGTTATCAATCCGAGCGGGTCATCCAATTCCTGTAACTGTCGCCGCTTTTGGGCTCTCGCGCTGCCAGAACGCCACTCCCAGGCCACATGTTGAATGCCCGGAGCCAACTGTAGGCCACTTCGTGTTCTTCGTGCTCCCAGAACACCATTCCCGGGACACAGTTTGAATGCCCGGAGCCAATTGTAGGCCACTTCGTGTTATTCGTGTTCCCAGAACACCATTCCCGGGCCACTTTCTGAATGTCCGGAGCCAAAACAGCAGGTCGAGGTGGGGGGCAATGTAGGGAGCGGGGGGAGGGCCCGCGCCAGGGCGAGAATAAATATACGCAGAAGAGACAGCCAGGACGCCTCACCGACCACGAGGACGACGGTGAAGGCTTCTTCCAGATTCGCCCAGAGGATTCTCATGTGGGGTCCTTCCGTCGGAGTATTTTTTTTGTGGAAATCAACAAATGCGCGCCCCCTCCTCCCGGGGGTCTCACACCTTCCCGGAACATTTGCGGAACGCTCGCGGTACCGCGCTTCCCGACCCCTTGGGGAGCCCCCAAAACGCCCAAGAACAGCCCAAGACGACTCCAACTCCAAGAAGCCCCCAGAACGTCAAATCAAGGCTTACGACGCTCCCAACCAACCCAGGATAGTTTTCGGGCGGTTCTCCAGGCTCCCAGGAGGCCTCCAAAAGACTTCAAGAGAGCTCCGAGAGGCCTCCCGAGAGCGCCCTGAGAACCTCACATCGTTAATTTGTCTGTTTGTGTTCAAGGTTTTTGGCCTTCTCACCATTTCATGCTTCCAACGCTCCAAGAGACCGCCCAAGAGGCCCCAAGACGGCCCCAAGACGGGCCAAGACGGCCGCAAGACTGCCGAAGAGGCGCCCAGGAGAGCTCCAGACCACCCCAGAACAGGCCCAAGATGAGCCCAAGAGCGGGAGCAGGAGGCCGCCAGAGACCTCCGAGAGGACTCTGGGATCCCCCAGAGGCCTACAACACACCCCAGATCATCGAGAGGCCCCAACAATTACCGACGAGGCCCCAACAAACAGCCCAAGAGACCTTCGAGAGCCGTCCCGAGAGAGCCCGAAGAGGGTAAAATCGTTGCTTTCCAGTGGTTCTTGTCTACGTTTTTCGTTTTTTTCACGTTTTCCCGCTCCCAACGCTCCACGACCGAGGAATTTGGAGAGAAGAAAAGGGAATTCCAGATATTCCCTTTTTTCAAGATGGGACCCTTACTCCCTATCCTCCTCGAATCCCATTAAGACTTCGGGGTCACATGCAAAAGTGTTTCGGGAATGTTGTTGAACTCTCTGACGCTGTCTTGGCACTCTCTTGGATCGTCTTCGTGTCCTCTTGGCTGCCCTTGAAACCATTGTAGAAATCGAGATCCCGTTGTCCCATGAGTTGAAACATTGCAAGTTTAGACATTATTTTTGGTCAAACTCACCCCCTGCTTATTTTTGCACGAAGACCCCGAGAGGCATCCCAACATACCGTGGCCTGCATGCAGAAGGGGTCTAACCCACAGCCCAGGGCACTTCAAATTAAAGAAAGGAAGTCCCACAAGTGGGTGTTTTTGCCCAGGTCGCCCCAGTGTTCATTCTTGCACAACAGACCACAATTAAGGCCCTAGAAAAGAACCCAGGAAGCCTTCGAGGGCCACCATATCGTTAAATACCGAACGGCGATTGATGATTTGTGCATTTCAGCAGGTCCCCTTCTATACGATTCCGAGGCCTGCGCAGGGCCTCCAAGAGAGTCCTTGGATGCAACAAACGACAAGGATGATATTCCATGTGCTCGCCCATCAAGCCGAGCTAGAATTTGAGCGCGCGCGAAGCGCGCGCGATGTTTCTAATCAATATATATATATATATTATATATATATATATATATATATATATATATAGTGTGTGTGTGTGCATATATATATATATATATATATATATATACATGTGTGTGTGTATGTATGTATCCCCGTGCACGAGGCCCGGGCGCCCGGGGCGGCGACCCCGATGGGGCACGGGGGGCCCCGGCCTTGGGGCCCCCCCGAGACAGCCCCTGACAGCCCCGAAGCGACACCCGCGGGTCCCAGGTCTCCGAACGTCCAAGAGAGCCCAGAATCCCCGAATTGTCGTATCAAGACGCCGAAGATGGCTCCAAGACGGCCTCTGGGATCCCCTAGGACGGCCCAAGAGTCTCCCAAAAGGACTCCCAAGAGCGCCTCCAGCAGCAGAAGTGGCCCCGGTCCTGTGGAAAACGCAAGTTTTACAGCATTCACATCTTCGGCGTCGACCGCGTCGAAGACGGCCCCGGGAGCCCACAATATCGTCCCAAGACGGCCAAAGAGAGTTCCAGGAGGCCTCCAAGACAGCTCCAGAGGAGCCCTCGACTATCCAGGCGGCCCCCAGAACGGTCCCAGAGGGCCCGGGGGGGCCTGTGAGGTCCCCCCGAGACAGCCCCAGACAGCCCCGAACCGCCACCCGAGAGTCCCAGGGTGGTCTCCAAACGTCCAAGCGGGCCCAGAATCCCCGAATTGTCGTATCAAGACGCCGAAGATGGCTCCAAGACGGCCTCCGGGAGCCCCCACGATGGCCCAAGACGAGCCACCTGCACAAGGGGTCCCAGCGCCCCGGGGCTGGGGCCCCGAGCGCGCATGGGGCTGGGGCCTCCGAGTCCGCTCCCAGAGCACCCGGGAGGGGCCGTGGAGCCCCCAGATTGCCCCAGAGAGTTCCAAGACGCTCCCAGAAGCCCACAGGGCACATCGACCAGCCCCTCCAAGACAGCCCAGATAGCCCCAACGTGGCCCAAGATGGGCCCCTGATCGCAAAGACACAGCTCAAGAGGCCTCCAACAGGCCTCAAGAGAGTTCCGAGAGGCGTCCCGAGAGAGCCCGAAGAGGCCCAATTCGTTGATTTCCATGTTTTTTGTTCCCCCTACCTAGGCTCTGCCTAGAAGGGTTCTTACTCTCTGAGCTTGAAGGGCCGGGCAGTGCTAATAGCCCTGGGCGGTTCCCCCGGTATCCCCCCCGCGGTTCCCCCAGTTACGTCCCCTTAGCTTAGCGTTGCTTATCTCATCTTTGCTCAGCCTAGCTTAATTTAGATTTGCTTAGTGAGCTTAGCCTAGCCTAGCTTAGCCTAGCCTAGCTTAGCTGTGCCTAGCCTAGCCTAGCTTAGCTCAGCTCAGCTCAGCTCAGCGTTGCTTAGCTTAGCGCAGCATCAACATAGCATATCATAGCATGTCATATCATATCATATCGCAGCATGGCATAGCGCAGCATAGCATAGCACAGCACAGCATATCATAGCATATCATATCGTAGCTTAGCTTAGCCTAGCACAGCGCAGCATAGCATATCATAGCATAGCATAGCATAGCGTAGCGCAGTACACCATAGCATAGCATGGCATAGCGCAGCATGTCATAACATAGCATAGCATGGCATTGCGCAGCATAGCATTGCGCAGCATTGCATATCATATCATAGCCGAGCATAGCATAGCATAGCACAGCATATCATAGCGCAGCATAGCATAGCATAGCATAGCATATCATAGCATGGCGCAGCATAGCGCAGTATAGCATAGCATATAATAGGCTAGGATAGCATAGCGCAGTCTAGCATACCCTAGCATAGCATAGCATAGCATAGTGTTGCTTTCCTAGAGGCTCCAACTCCTAGGTAGGGTCGCACTGGGATAATGTATGCTTTTCGGTGTCTCGCGCTTTCGAGCTTCTGACGCTCCACGACGGCCGACGACGCCCCCAAGACCGCCCCAAGACCGCCGAAGAGGCCCCCAACAGAGCCCCAAGACGGCCCCAGGGAGTCCGAAAATTGTCCGGGAGGAGCCTCAGACGGCCCAAGAGAGCCCCAGGACAGGCCCAAGCTGGGCTACAGAGCGGGAGCGGGAGGCCCCAAGGCGCTCCAAGATGGCCCAGATGGTCCCAACGTGGCCCCATACGGGCCCAACACGGCCAATACACAGCCCAAGAGCCTTCCAAGAGGGCCCAAGAGAGCTCCGAGAGGTGTCCCGAGAGAGCCCGAAGAAAGACGATATCAAATGTAATGCCGCGTTCTTCGACTTCATGTCGAGCGGCAAAGTAATATTGGTAGACGAGTCGGAGGTGGACCGCCGCCGGGAGACGCCAGGGATTAAAGATCGATCCCAGCCAGCCTTTCGCCGAGCCCTAGCCAGAAAGTCCTGGATCACTTGGAGAGAGTACCTGGACGAGTTCGCTCCTCCTGGACTGGTCGGCGGCGGTGGTGGTGGTGTCCTCCAGTCGTCCCTCTTCTCCTCCTCCCCCCTCCCGTCATCATCCTTTAGCTCTATTTTCCAATAGTCTGCTTCCCTACCTCTATCTCTGTTCAAGCTGCTGCTGTTGCAGTTCTAGGGCTCGCGGGTCCGAGCCGGTCAGACCCGCCATTGCGTAGCCAGTGGACACGGACCTCTGGAGAAGTTTTCCGGGGACAGCTAAACTTGGAGAGAGTTGGACCCATGTTCCAGAGGACTATATTTCGTCGATAGGTTTATCTTTTGTGTTTCGCTCCAGGGACAGATGGTCAGAGATCCATCTTGTGTGCGTTCTTTGTTTCCATTGTGGCTCAAGGGAAACCTTATGTCTCTTTTCCTGCTGCCACACTGGCGCACCCGATCCGTTTCGATGCCGATTCCGTGCCAATGCGGCCCGATTTGATGCCTTTTCGGGTTCGATCCGCTTCGCCGGTTCTATGCTGCACGATCTTGTCTCCTCCCTCCTGGGAGATCCGCTTGGCATCGCTCGGACGTGTGCATTTTTCCTTCGGCGAAGGCCATCGAGGAGCATCCTCGATCATTTGGCGAGAAAGCCACGCACGAAACCGAACAAAAGCACAGGGAATGGACGTCCGAGCGATGGCCAGTCCGATGTCGTCATTTGTTCAAACGGGGTGCCCGGACAAACCCACCACTTCCCCAGGGCCAGCGTTTTGCCACGCGTCGTTGCTGGACGGTCGCGGGGCCCGGCTCGGATCCCAGGAGGCCGAACACAACAACAAGAACAGACCGCACTGTTTTCCACTGCGGTGGAGGTGTCCGTTCACCTCAGTCGCCTCCCTCTAGGCCTCCTAGATGGGGTCGGAGTAGATGGGGTCGGAGGATCGGGCCGTATCGCCGATTCATCGCCGATGCGGCTCGATGTGCAGCCCGATTTGCCTCGCGTCGACGTCGCCGATGCATCGCCGACGTCGCCGATGCATCGCCCGTGCATCGCCGATGCATCGCCGATGCATCGTCGATGTATTGGCGATGCGGCGCGATCCTCCGACCCCATCTACTCCGACCCCATCTAGGAGGCCTCTAGGTGAGCAGTGAGCAGTGAGTCTGGTTCAGTCCGGCCTACTCTGCATTCGTAGCCACCGCCTCGGGCTGAGTAGCCCTGGATGGTCCCCACGAAGACCACCCAGGAGTTGTTGCTCCCAGCTCCTGGCAGCTCGTCTTGCATTGCTCATTCGGAGGACCTCGTCATCCATGTAAGTTGCGGTCTTTTCTTATATTCGATGCATGGTCGGCGCGGATTCAGCGTTGAATCGGCTTGGATACGACGTGCATTCGACGCGCCCGACGTGGATCAGACGCGGATGCGACGCGTAATTATAGCGGCGGGACGGGACAGAAAAGTTCCCCCCGACGATGCAGCATAACTCGTCCGTCGCCTCCACTCCCCGAGAGGCGAGCAGCGAGTGTCGGGGCAGGTCCCTCCCACTTGGCATGGTCATCGCCAATCAGGCGGGCCGCTCCTCCCGCCAAGGGACACCCGCTGCTGGGGGAAAAAGCGCAGGATCACAGGGCCGGTCGAGACATTGGCTGCCCTTGTGCTGCCAGTTGCTGCTGCTTGCTGACGGGTCTCCTTCCTTTAACGCTCGAAGGAATACTTGCTCGATCATGGATTTGCGACCGCTGGCGGACCCAATACCCCATACCCCTACGGGTCCAATCGACCCACATGCAGGGGTGGGACACCTCCGCTGGGTCTCATGCGGCTGCAGACATCCTTCGAGTTCTGAGACGCAGCCGGTTATTCTTGGGGTCTGACCCGTAGGGGTAGAATGCACGTGCGGAGGCCTATCGTTTCTCATTTTTCGAAGATCGGGAATCGAGAGAGCGCCCGCCCTGCCAAGTCATTGAGGAAGCATGCACCGGTTCATTCGTCATTGACATTCGCAGTGCACTTGGGTTGTCCCCGTCCGTTTCGCTAATCGACGTGTGATATTGCGCCCTGCTGCATTCGGATATTCATCTTCGGGCATCGTATAGAGTTTGCGTCAACAGACACTCTTCGGAGATGGACGTCCGAACGATGGCGAGCTGGATCCGTGCTGAGACTCGCATCTGCGGGATACCAGGAGTGCAGTGCCCTCGCTGCGGGAGTGAAGCACGCAGGAGGAAGGGGAAGGGGTGCCCGTCAGGGTACATGCTGGTCGTTGAACGTATGCACATTCTGATGTCCGGATCCCAATTCATTTTAGTAGCCTTCCTATTTCAAGAGTCGAGCGGCCGTCCCTCTTCCTTCCTCTTCAGGGGGCGGGCGGAAACCCAATCTACTTGCAACGCCTTCCTACTTCCTGTTCCTACCCACCTCTTCCGACCGGCGGGCAATCCTCAAAGGCAGTCCGTCCATTTCGTGGGGTGGGGGAAAGAAGTTCGAGCGCGATCAGCATGGATTCCATTCCCACGAGTGTTCGCGGTGGAGGGAGGGAGGAAAACAGTAAATGATGGCAGTAGGCGCCTTAAGGTCTTGAAGGTCTGAGTTGTGGAGGTACGTTGACACCCCTCCCTACGGCCGTCTTCGTTTGCCGAGGGGCCGTAGGGAGAGCCTCGGCCCCTCTATTGGCAATGGCGCCGTAAGGTGTCAATGTCATGAAGGGGAGCGGTACCCCCGGCAGCCCTTATGATGGCAGCTGCCGAGGGGGTGGGGCCCATGATGGTCCCCACCGGAGTGGCTGAGGCCTATGAGGGTCCTCGCCAAGGAGGAAAGGGAAGAGAGTCGCCCAGTCGCCCGGGTGGGGCGCAACGACGATGCCGTCCGCGATGTGCCTTGGTCCTGAGGCGGGAAATCCTGAAAGGGAAGGGGTGATACACAAAACCGGCATACACAGCTTCGACACCGAAGCTAAGTAGGGCCTGCGCACTCGGTATCCCAGGAGGGGATAACGAGTGCAGGCGCAACGCTCAGGTACCAGTTTGTTGCGCTCCCAGACCCAGGGACAGCTGCGCCCCGCCGAGAGCAAACCCGAAGAGGGGCAGGCACCCCCCGAATCAAAGTCCCCGACGAACACAGATTTTGTACATATTAGGCGGTTTCTCACGCGCCACACAGCACGGCACGGGTGGAAGCCAGCATGTTCCGACAGGGCTCCGCCGGAACGTGCCGCGCACATTGCTGGAAAACCAAGGCCCGTCCAGACAGTTACTCTATAGAGACGACACGGGACAACGGGGACAAGCTGGACGCACAATTCCCTCAAGCAATTCAATGGGAGTCTTGAGAGCGGAATTCCCCGAAAAGGGGATCAAGAATTTGGGCGAGCATCGATTTCTCACACCCACCCCCGCACCCCAGAGGAGGGCGGAAGGGGGACGGAGTGGCTGGTTGCCCCCCGTTGACCGCGACGGGATGCTCCTGCCTTATATTTTCAACAACGTGCGTTCCTCGTAATTGCAAAGACCCTCTAGCGAACCGAACAGGGTGCCCGAACAACTGTCCTGGCAGGAGAGCTGAAGATTGAGGCTGGTTTGACGGAGTAAGCCCGCCCCAGCCACTCCCGCCATCCCCCTGAAGGGGAGGATGGAACAGAGAGGAAAAAGCAGGCCAGGCGGAGAGGAAGAAGAGGGAAGAGGGAGGGGAAGGGAACAAAGACACAGAAAGGGGCGAGAGAGGAGGGGGAGGGGGGAGAACAAAAAAGGGAAGGAGGAGGGGAAGGGGGGTGAAAAGGAGTGGGGGAAGGACGGGCAAGTTGGGTTGGGGACTGTCGGTGTTGTCGCGCCCCAGCCTGCGGTTTGCAGTCCTTGAAGTATTCGGGTAAGGGGCGGGGAGCGGGAACGACCACATGAGTGACGCCACGGCCGCCCATGTGACGCCGCGGACGCACGGATCGAACCATCATCAGGGTCGGGGTTGGGGAGGGGGGGCAACCGCATGAGTGACACCACGCCGGCACATGTGACGCCGTGGCGGCATCGGCCGACCTGTCACCCAATTTGGCATGTTGGAAAAATGGGGGGTGGCCAATGCACCATAATGCGGAGGTGAACTGACGTTGACAGGCACAATCAGCCGGCAGGGTAATCATCCCGTTCACGGCCCTGAGAAGGAAAACAGTGAATGGTGGCAGTTGGCGCCTTCAGGTCTTGAAGGTCTGAGTTGTTGAGGTGCGTTGGCAACTCTCCTTACGGCCGTCTTCGTTGGCCGAGGGATCGTAGGGAGAGCCTCGGCCCCCTCCATTGGCAATGGACGGAAAAGGGAGTTGGCAGGGATGAGGGAGGCGTGAGGTAGGTTTGGAGGTAGGGATGGGGGAGGAGGAGGAGGGAGGAGGAGGAGGAGGAGGAGAAATGTAAAGAGGAGGAGTACGTAGGAGGAGTAGGAGGAGGAGGAGGAGGAGGGAGAGGATGGAGGGAGGAGGAGCAGGGGGAGGGAGGATGCATAGCAGGGAGGGTGGGACAGAGGAGGGAGGGACGAGGGTGACTGAGGAGAGGGGAGCGAGGGGGGAGCCCTTTACCTCTCCATCTCCCCCCCCCAGGGCCAGGCGTATAGGGAGGCCAGCGCCAAGGCAGTAGATGAGGAACCTATCAATTCAGACGGCAATATTTAGAAGAGAAGGAGTGAGGGGAAAGGAAAGGGGCGGCAAGGGAGGGAGGAGAGAGACATGAGGAGGAGGGGGAGGTGAAGGAGGAGTAGGAGGAAAAGGATGAGAAGGAGGGGGGCAGAAGGGAGGGGAGAAGAGCGGAGGAAGGAGGAGAAGGTGGACGAGGAGGAGGGTTGGAGGTGCGAATAGAGAAGGGGATAGGAGGGGGGTAGAAGGAGGAGGAGGAGATCGCGGATTGCAGGAGGAGGAGGAGGAGGAGGAGGAGGAGGAGGAGGAGGGAGGAGGAGAAGGTGGAGGGATGACGGGACGCAGGGAGGAGAAGCAGGATGGGAAGGAACGCGACCGCAACCCCTCCCTTCCCTCCTCCCCCGTTCCCTACCTCCCTTCCCTCCATCCATCCATTCTCTCGCCTCCTCCTTCCCTCTTGTCCTCTGTCTTCATTCTCCACACATTCTCCCTCCGCCGCCTCCTCCTCATCCTCAGGAGCACCTTCTCGCCCAAGTACGAAGGTCGCTCTGAGCATGTGCTCTCGAGGTCGAGGTCAAATGCAGAGGGACGTGTCTGGACGCCCACGCGGGGGTGCGACACGCGCAGCGAGAGTAAGACTGCATGCGCCCAGCGCAGAGCCGAGCTGAACCTTCGCTCCCTCCCTCCATCCCTTCTCTCGCCTCCTTCTTCCCTCTTTGTCACCTTCTCGTCCTTCCCCATCCTCCTGCTTTCGTTGGGCTAACTGCAGCCACGGAGCTGGAGCGAACCACGGGTGAAAACACAATGCGCGAAGCCAGCTTCGGCAAAGCGCGAACAAATTGGGCGAGGCCAGCGCAGAAGATTGAACGGACAGGGCAACAGAGACAAGCTGAAGAGGTAGGCCCAACAGCTTCCCCCTCTCCTCGTCATCCTCCCGTCCCTCAGGGACCCATCCTGGAGCCGCCGCCAGGTAGCTTCAAGCTCGGGCGCGCACGCGCTCCTCTCCGTGGCGCAGCGCGCGCTGGCGTCGCTGGGCGTCCTCGGGCGTCGGGATGTCCCCGGCCCGGGCGGCGGCGGCCAGGCGGCCAGGGGCGTTGCTCGGGGGCACGGGCGGCAACGGTGCGGTGACCACGCCGCGTGGTGAGCCCAGTGGGGACTGCAGGCCTTCTCGCCTCGGGATGCGTGCCAGCAGCCTCGCCTCGCCGAGGGCGTCCCTGCCCAGATCGTCCCGCACGGCCGCCGGAGACCCGAGCTATGTGGGCCGACATGGACCAGGCCACCACACAGGCGAGCCTGGTCCTCCTCCTCCTCCTCCTCCTCCTCCTCCTCCTCCTCCTCCTCCTCCTCCTCCTCCTCCCCTCCTCCTCCTCCCCCTCCTCCTCCTCCTCCTCCTCCTCCTCCTCCTCCTCCTCCTCCTCCTCCTCCTCCTCCTCCTCCTCCTCTTCCTCCTCTGGCCCAGGAATTGGACATGCGGAGGCGGGCCAGCGTGGCGGGTCGGCACCGCACGGTTCCAGGACTCGCGCCGCTCTCCGAGGTTCGAGCCGGGCGGCCGTGCGGTGCCTTGTTTTGGGATTTCGAGGCTGCCGCACGGTGTGTCGCCGCACCCGCTCGGGGATCCCCCTTGGGTGCAGGGCGGAGGCCCGGGAGGGGGAGGGGAGCGAGCAGGGAGGGAGGAGGGGGAGGAGGAGGGGCAGAGGAGGAGGACGAGGAGGAGAACCCTGACATCCCCTCGTTGCGACAAAAGTCTCAATGGTTTGGCACTGGCAATTTCCGGCCTGCTGGGGCCCTCGCCAGGCCTCGGGGGCGGAAAAGAGGGGGGTGATGACTAGGGGGGGGGGGATATCATGGCGGGGGCCATGATATTTCCCCAGATCTCATGGCGCCTCTTCTTATGCCGCCGGTCATGATTTGCACACACCCCTCTTGGACACCCCCCTCTTGGCCGCTCCCGAAGGCCCCAGGACCGTTAAAAACTACCCGGGATGAAAAGCTGGTCCCCGGGAAGGGGTCCGCGCTGCAAAAAAACACGGTGTCGGATTCGCGCTTCCTTATTGCAGGCATGCCCCCCGCCTTCGTTTGCAGGTGTGTCTCCTCGTCTACCTCTGTCCTTGCACATTCCCTGTCATGATCCTCTGCTCGAATTCGCTTTCTTGAGGAAGTGGTACCTTTGAAGCGCTGGGCAAGCCTGCGCGCCCAGAGCGGTGGGGCCACCCGCTCTGATCGCGAGTACGGTAGGTCCCTGTCGTGTTGATGCGGCGACGCCCCCTCTGTGGGCGTTCAAGGTCGAACGCCGCCAGAGGCCCAGAACATGCCAGTAAAACCCACCGATCGTTCAAGGTTGAACGATCCACGCGGTGCCAAGAACCAACGCCAGGGTCGCCACGACACGAACTTGCAGTTTGTAGCCCCAGGCAGCGAGCGTAGAGAATGATCAGTACGCTCCCGTTGCGGGTGATGTGAACGGCATACCATCAAAACACCCCCCCGTGTTCTTGCCCGTCCTCTATACCGATCGAAGCTCCCGGCCTCCTTGCCAGCTCGTCGTCCGATCACGCAGTCGGGCCATGGGCTGGGTGTCTTCTACGGGGGAGCACAGACGGGCTCCTGCAGCCGAACTTGATCAGCCGCCCAACCCTGCCAAATCAAGGGCGACCGTGTGTCCCGTGTTTCGCGACCAAGAATCCCTTGCAAAAAAACGGGACGAAGTGCACGCGCGCGTCGTCGCGCTCGCATGCCGAAATCCTTTAAAAACCTTCGGTTTCGCAGGGATTTCAAAATCGAGTATCCAAAACGCATAAAAATGTTTCGCAACACGGATGTTCAACAACAGCGTGCGCGCGCGTTCTTGCATATCCTTAAGAAAACCATAGTTCTTCAACATGTTTCATAATAGTGCTACCAAATGGGCTTCGCGCGCACATGTCGAACTCGTTCGAACGCCCTTTGCGCGCGTGCTGGGGTGGTACGATCCGTATCAAATAATATCATGCGAGCCACTATCGCGCGCTTTCCGCGCGCGCATTTGGAATTTCTGTGGAAGCCTTCGTCACCGACGCGAAGACGCCGTCATCGTCGTCGTCGTGATCGGCATCGGCGCCGTCACTGGCTGCCCCGTCGTCGCTGTCAGCATCGCCACCAGCATCGCTACTATCATCCTCGTGTCTACCGTTGTCGGCGCTGCCATGATACCGCGCCCGCCCAAGTCACCCACTCGCACTGAAGTGCCCGCTGGGACGTGCCGAGCGGTCAGCGCCACCGCGTTCGCGTCGATCGCGCCAAACTAGCTGGCCGGTGCGCGCGCGAGCATGCGCGGGCTAGCGCGGCCGCGGAGATGCACCCGCCAACACCCAGCACTGATCGCAATCGCCCCCGAAACTTGGTTTTGCAAACCAAGTTGCGGGTGGGCGGGTGAGATGCTTGCGCGAGCAGTGGAGCTGACAACTTCAAGTTCGGCAACTGATTTTTTTACACAATATAGTTTGCACACTTAGCTTGCACCACGTATGTGCCAACGCGCAGCTCACACCTCATAGCTCACACCACAGATCTTGCGCAACCTAGTGATACCACATAGTTTCCGCAACTACACGGTCGCCACCGTGGTTTTACAATTACCATACAACACAGCTTTCACCATATAGCTCAAACGGCACAATTTCTTTACATGGTTCACATAACATAACTGACACCACAAATTTACACCACATAGCTTCCACCACGCAGTTTCCACCGAGCCGGTTACACCACATAGATTTCACCACGTAGATTGCACAACATATTTTGCCATTTCCATGGGACAATAGCTTACTGTTTGGGGACCACGCGGCACTTTCAGCCGCCCGCGGTCGGCTCGTGAAGTGTCGACGCGGCAACAACCCCGCCGCGGGCGTTTAAGGTTGAACCACGCCACTGGCACATAATCGGCCAACGTGGAACAATTTGGCGATCACAAAGCCGCTGATTGTTCAAGGTTGAACGCCGAAGTTATCACGACACGCATGTGCTGTATGCCCGAAGTCGGGACGACCGAAATGGGTCTGGAAATAGCGGGTTCGAAAGCCGTCAGCAGTTCTGGATCGTTTGGGAGAGGACTTGCTGTCGTAACCGCTGTGGGCGATGCCCATTTGAGGCAAGCAACCGCCTGCCCAACAGCCACCGCTGTCGGTTTTGGATTCCGTCTGAAGTTGGGCATCGCTCATATGTTTTGGTCCGTACCCGGGTCAGGCGTGTCAACCAAAGGTTGGCGGGATTTTTCTTGAGAAGAAACAGAAACATAGGCGTAGTGTTTCGGAGGTCCCCCTGGAATTCTTGAATTCGCGCTGGCCCCCCCCTCCCTGGCGCGCGGAGTGCGCCGAGGGTGGCGCCAGAGGCGCCGCCCGGGGGGCCTGGGCGCCGAAACTGGAGATCTGCGCGGAGCGTGGAAAACATATGTTTATGCAGTTGTTCCCCCATCGATTTATCGGTTCTTCCTGCCCGTGCGCTGATATATCCGTGGTCGAGAACTGGCCTAATTCTAGACGCTTCGCGTATGCCCCGTCTGTGCCGACATCATTACGGCTGTGGTACCCTGGTACTACCTGCCCGGGCTAGGTCGGCCGCGCGGATTGGCGCCACCAGGGCGACTCTCCGCTCCTGAATGTAGAGCGTGTTGCTTATTGCACGTGCGCTTGTTTTCATTGCATGGTCTACTAGAGTTGCTTCTGTTGTAGTTATCCGAGCTGGCCCGCCGACGCTGGCGGCCGTGTTCGCAAATTCGCACCGTTCCGCCGCCTCGGACGTCGCTCCCGCTCCCTGGCCGTCGCCTTGGAGCCGCTAACCAAAAAAAATATCCCTACCAACCCATCCAGAAACGACGCCCAGGCGAGTAGAGGGTCGTCCTGAGGGGTTTTTCGGCGTCTTGGGTGCCTCGCGGGGGCCTCTTTGGGCCGCTTGGGATCCTCCTGGGGGCCTCTTGGGGCCTCTTGGGGCCTCTTGGGGCCTCTTGGGGCCTCCGGGGCGCTTCTTGGGGCAATCTTGGAGGAACTCGATCAAAGAAGAGGGAAGCTTCAAGTAGGGTTGCCCCCTCAAGAGGCCAACGTGGGGCAAAAATATTGGTAACATCAATGGTTTTGGCTTCCTCGCCGAGGCCGTTTTGGACGCTCTGACCGCTCGCGGCCCCCCCCCGTCCAGGTCCACGTGGAGGGGGCCGGGGGAGGGGTAAACCCCTCCCCGAAGGGGAAGAGGGAGGGGTGGAAAAGGAAACGCCCTAAACCACCGACGCCCAGAGGGCTGGTGGGATTTGGCAAAGTATTTCTTAATTTGGCTCATGCCCGTTTTATCATGTCTAATACAGTGCAGTCCTTTTTGATTTGGTTTAAACCCTGGCCGAATTTGGCCCAATGGCTCCCTAAGTGGGCCGTGTAGCCCCTAACTCGTTCTTGCGAAGACCTCCCAGGAGTTGCCTCGTAGAAAGGGCTGGCGTGATCCTTCTCCCTGCCCGTGCGTTCGGTAGCAAAGCATGGGAGCCTTGCGCGTCCTCTAGCGCCTGACAATCGATGAGGAAGCTTCGATGTTGCGTCGACTTAGCGTTGACTCGGCGTCGATTCATCGCCGACTCGGCGTCGGTCAGCGTCGCCAGGCGTCGGCCCGCAAGAGCTAGCAAGATTCCATGGGAGGCCCCTGAAGAGCTGCCACCGAACTCTCTCTCTCTCTCTCTCATTATCCTCGACTTCGTGGTCACCGCGTCACCCTTCTCTCTGCTGCGGTCATCTCAGTACCCCGCCCGTTGCAGATTGTGTCGGCCACTGCGCAAGACGCTCTGTCGGGTTGCGTGTGTGTGGTTACTCGTTCGGTGGTGTCCTACTTGTTCGCATGTGCCCGCCCCCAGCTTGGGAGGACAAGGCCTTCGCTTGACCAGCGGTTGTCCAAAAGCTGTCGGTGAGAAAGTGTACGTGTGCGTGCGTGCGCGTGCGCGTGCGCGTGCGCGTGCGCGTGCGCGCGTGCGCGCGTGCGCGCGTGCGCGCGTGCGCGCGTGCGCGCGTGCGCGCGTGCGCGCGTGCGCGCGTGTGTGTGTGTGTGTGTGTGTGTGTGTCTGTGTGTGTGCGTGTGTGCGTGCGTGCGTGCGTGCGTGCGATGCGTGCGTGCGTGCGTGCGTGCGTGCGTGCGTGTGTGTGTGTGTGTGTGTGTGTGCGTGTGTGCGTGTGTGCGCGTGCGCGTGCGCGTGCGTGTGCGTGTGCGTGTGCGTGTGCGTGTGTGTGTGTGTGTGTGTGTGCGTGTGTGTGTGTGTGTGTGTGTGTGCGTGTGTGCGTGCGTGCGTGCGTGCGTGCGTGCGTGCGTGCGTGCGTGCGTGTCTGGTTGTCTGTCTGTCTGTCTGTCTGTCTGTCTGTCTGTCTGTCTGTCTGTCTGTCTTCCTGTCTGTCTCCGTCCTGGCGATTCCCTCTTGTCATGGGAGTCCTCCGAAGAGCTGCCTCCGAACATGCGCACGTCCTCGCCCCTCCCCACGCGGCGCTCCGCCCGCCTGCGGTCGCAGGCCGCCGCTGCGACCCTCACCGCCGCCGCGCCTGTCTCCGTGCCGGCCCCGGCGGGCGCGATGACGCTGGCGAGCCCGTCCCCCCCCGTAAGCAGCAGTCAGAGAGCAGACAACCGGTAGAGGAGCGTTCGGTGGCAAATCACGGGAGCCTGGTATGCCCTCTCGATTTCATCTTTGGCGTCGATTGACGTCTGGAGCCGATGAGATGGCGCCGACTTGGCGTCGGGTAGCATGGATTAGCTTCGATGCAGCGTCGATTCGCGTTGATTTACCGTCGGTTAGCGTCGGTTCGCAAGAGCCGACCAGACGATACGGGAGGCTCCCATGAGTTGCCACCATAATGGAGACGGAGGATGCGGAGGAGGCGGGGGAGGAGGAGACGCGCGGGCCGCACGGAGGTGTCTGGGATTTCTTCCCTGCGCCGCCCTCGGAGGCAGGATGCGGAAGGAGTTGGCTCCAGCGAGCAGGAAGGGAGGGAGGCTCGAGGCTCTGGCGTCCAGACGTGCTTGTTTCCTTCTTCTGCCTTCAGGGGCTGTGTTCGGGGTTGGTTTAAGCGGGCAGGAAGGGGAGGGGAAGAGGCTCGAAGCTCTGGCGGCCAGACGTGTTTGTTGCGTGCTGTTGCCTCCAGGGGCTGAGTTCGGGCTGACGGGCCTGGTCGTTGCCGACGTCGTCGTCGTCGACGTCGTCGTCGTCGTCGTCGTCGTCGTCGTCGTCGTCGTCGTCGTCGTCGCTGTCTCCCGGATGAGCACTAGAGGCTCCCCGGGGGGTTCTCCCGCGCTTGCGCTCCGTGCAGCGCAGGGTCCGGAGCGCTGCAGTCGAGTCGGCCCGGCCTGGCAGGCCTGGCAGGTCCTTGCCCTACGAGTGAGGGCGCCTCATCGTCTCACTCTCCCATTTCTCTCCCTTCTCCCTCCCCTCTCCCCCCCTCCCTCCCTCTTGGGTCGGGCTGGGAGTGCGAATCTGGGGGTGCGCCTGCCTAGAAGGCGTCCCTCGGCGTGGGACGAGGGGAATGCTAGTGGTGTTCTCGTTGCCCCAGGTGCTCCTCCACTGCAGGCAGGATGCATGCAGGGATCTGTCATGGGTGCTTGCGCTGGCGTCCACCTTTCAGTTCGCAGCCCCCCAGGGAGCCGCGAGGTCTAGTCTGGGTATGCGTATGACGCGACTCCGCTGGGCCTGCGTTGGGCATTCCGCTGGACCTCCCAGGAGCCCACGAAAATAGTGACTGTTGCAGAGTGCGCAGCCACACAGGGAGCAGCTCAGGTCCAGGAGGAGGCAGGAGGAGTGAGGCGGGGTAGGAGGAGGTGGGGACCACATTGCTCTATGCAAAACGAGAGCCCAACGCAGGAGGGTTTGTGAAGAACAGCTGTTTCAGATCCCTTTTTGTCTGAAATGCCCACGCACACACTTCAGCGTCTCTGCTGGCGTGCCCCGCAGTGCGCCTCTGCCTCCCCCCATCCCTCGCCCTCCATTCCCGCTTCCTCCTTCCCTTCCTCCACCTTTTGTGTTGCCTCTGGAGTTCACAGCGACTTCATCCAGGCCCTCAGAAAAGTTGCTGACGATAGGATGTTGGCTACAGCCCCCCCCTACCGTGGACTACCGACCTAACGTGACACGGACCTCGGTGACACCGAGCCCGCCCGCGCGGAAAGGGCGGAACGATGCTCCGGCTTTCGCGTGAGGCACATCTCTGATTAAAAATGTTGTTGCCGCCCAGGTGCCAGCGACATCCTTCAATGAGAATGTCGTTCTCGCCTTGGCGCCATCCAAATGTCTGATTGAACAGATTGCTGTCGCCTACGCGCCGGCGGTATCCTTCATTGAGCATGTCGTTCTCGCCTTGGCGCTGGCTAGACCTTGGATTGAAAATGTGGCTGCCGCCGAGGCGCCGGCGACATCCTTCATTCAGCATTCCGCTCTCGCCTTGGCGCAGGCCACATGTCTGATTGAAAATGTTTCTGTTGCCTCACGTGCGTTACTGCGAACGTCACTCTCGCCTCAGCGCCAGCCACATCCACGACTACGACGGCTGTTGTCGCCTCAGCGCTGGCCACATCCATGATTGCGAGTGTTGCTGTCGCCTTGGCGCTGGCAACATCCATGATTGCGAATATTGATCGCCTCAGCGCCAGCCACACCCACGATTACGAAAGTTACTCTCGCTTTAGCGGCGGCCACGTCCAAGACTGCAAATGTTGCTCTCGTTTCAGCGCCGGCCACGCCCATCATTACGAGAGTTACTCTCGCCTTAGCGCGGGCCTCATCTATGATTGCGAAAGTTGCTCTAGCCCTAGCGCTTGCCTCATCTATAATTGCGAAAGTCGCTCTCGCTTCAGCGCCAGCCAGTTTTTGCATTGGAATCTAAGAGGGATCAGCGATACAGTTGACATGCTTGCATTGTATGTTGCTGTGCCGCCCCATTCTGGTACATCATTTGCTACAGCGCGCGCGTGACACAGTGGTGTCGCCAAGCCGTTGGTCACGTTAGCTTGAATGGGTCAGGTTCGCTTTGGCGCAGTGTCGACAGGGCCTGGGTCAGGTTAAGTTAGGGAGGGGCTTGTAGTGACATTGTCTCCTCTTCGTCTGCTGATGCGCGTGCCTGGAGTGCGCTGCTTGCCCTCCTCCGCCGGGCTAGCCTTAGCACGCGAGTTCGAAAGACGATACGTATATAATATGACATGCGTGCTGCAACTCGCTACGTTGCTTGCTTCTACCCTTCCTCTTCCTCTCTTCCGCGCTGCAGTTGCGCTGCCTGCTCGCTACCTCTCCTTGCCTCGCGTGATCATCTGCGTGCGTGTGTGTGTGTGTGGTTTTCGTGTGGTTTGTGTGGTGTCCGGTTCTTTCTCGCCCGTCGTTCCCGCCTCGTTCTCTTGTCGTCTCGCTGCTGGGCTGCAGCTTCGGACGATTTCGTGTTGGACTTTTCAGCTCCTCTTCCATGGTGCGCCTGCACTTTTGGGAGATGGTTTCTACGTAGCTGCTTTGGGCCAGGTTTGAGGCTTGGCCCGGCGATGTCCTAATCGAGAACGAAGTATGATAGGGAGGATTTTTCTTAAAATCCGCAAAGCTATCCACATACACCACTGGGGGTGGGTGAGTCCCCCTGGGGAATAACTGTATGAAACCAGCGGGAGGCGAATGCATGACACCGGGCTGGCAGCACATCAGCGAGCGAGCACCTCACGAGAGGTCCGCTGTGGGTGCTGACGGTTGGAAGCCCGCCAGACAGAAACCCACAACAAGTGAAAGAACACAACAAGTCCATCGGTCGGCGCCAGAGTCCGAAGCCGTCTGGAAGCAAACCTTCACACACCGCGTCTCCGCTGCCGTGCGCTCTGCCCCGATTCCGAAACAGATGCACGCGCCTCCTGCGGGTCACCCGCAGCTTCCTCTCGGGCCGGGCGAAAGGGGGGGATTGGGAAAGGGGGGGTTACGAAATTTGCTGCATGCAGCTGGTTTCGGCCCGACCGAGGGGCCCATTCCTCGATACATGGGCGCCTCCCGGCGCCGGGAGGCGCCGGGAAAATCAACCCGATCCTCTCAACGAAGGGCTGTCACAGCGCGGCGGGTCGCCAGGGCAGGGTCGGGATCACTGCGGGCACCGGCCCTGGCCGGCCCGTGGTGCGGGCCGGGAGCGAGGCTCGGCAGGGCCACGGGCCACGGGCTCCGCGGTGCCGAGGTCAGTCCCGCGCGGGTGCCTGCCCTCGAGCACTTGGTTTCTGACCGCACTTCGGGGGTGGACAGAACCCCCAACAGTGACACGTCGATTAGTGGATTGTCCGTTTTCGGCTCTCGAGAGGGCGCCGTGGCCGTTATTTTCCAGGCGTGCGCCCGCCAGGTTTGGGCCTCAGGTCGTTTTCACTAAACCACGTTTTACTAAAGGGGGGTCTGTCCATCCCCGAGTACTGTCGGATGTGGGCAGACCTCTTACCTTGACGCGTCGACTCAAGAATTGGCCGTTTTCGGTTCGCGAGAGGGCGTCGCGGCCGTCCTTTTTGCGGGTCCAGGTCCGTCGGTTTCGGTCCCAGGCCGTTTTCACTAAAGGGAGGTTTGCTAAAGGGAGGTTTGTCCACCGCCGATACTGCCGTGCCGAGAAATTGGTGGTGCCTCTGCTGGCGAAGCTGCTCTTCGCGAAGTTCCCTGATGGAGGAAGGCACCACGCCTCGGGCACGAGAAGCAGTCCGTGCAGTCGGAGACGTGAGAACGAGCTGGACTGTGGCCCAGGGCCTCAGCAGCAGCCATATCATGCTGCACTCGGGCCGCTGGCTGAAAAGCAACACCATCCAGCTTGAAGCGAGGCCAGTGGTGCAAAAGCTTCGCAGCCGGACGATAGACAGCACGCGTTACAGCAACGGTGGAATCCAACGATTCATGCGCATCTGTGGACGCAAGGGGGTTGGGTTAGGGCACCTATCTGGGCGGCAGTGTCGGCACATCCGTTACTTTAACGCCTCCACGACTCGCTCTCTTCGATCCCCTCTTCGTGAGGGTCTAGGTGCGCACGCACCTTGGTGAAGCTGGCATGATCAGAGCAGGCGTTGATACACTGAAACTGACCAGCATTTTTACGGCGTTACAATACTTACGCAGGACGAAAGATTTTCCTCATGAGATGAAAATGGCCATGAGGAGTTCGCGAGACAACGTCGGCGCCGCCGAACGGACGGCGACCAGACGAGCTGTTTGCAGCAACCGGGGTGAGAGGGATATGTATTCACGTTGAATGGGGCCCGCTCGCGCGGGGAGTTGATCGGAGTGCGCGAGACGACGCAGCGCCCATCGTGGAAAGTTAATTTCCGAACCCTCCATCCCCCGTAGAATCTTGACACGGGCGGTCTGCGGGGTCCGGGGATCCGATTTCTTCCGGCTCCCTGGTTTAATCCAATAATATAAATTCCAAACAGGGTAGAAATCGGACCCGCCGTTAAAAATCAAGACCGAACACGGATCCAGCAAATCCGACATCGGATCCGCGCGGATGGAAATCGGATCCACCGAAACACAAACCAAAGCCCCCCAAAAATGGACCCGCGCGGACTTCATTGAATCCGACGGCGGGTATCTCACACGCGTCTGCTTCAGACTTACAGACCTTCGCTCCGGGCCCAAAAGGAGAAAACTTTCGGGCCTCTTGGGGGCCTCGGAGCCATCTTGGAGGAGATCGATCAACGAAGGGGGGGTCCCTAATTACAGCCCCCCCCTCAGGAGCCACGATCCTCGTGAGGGGTGTCGAATTTTAGCCCTCCCAGGGGTCGATCTTGGGCGCTCCAACGCGCCGCGGAACCCCCTGTCCAGGTCAGCGGGTAGGGGGTAGGGGGAGGGGTAAACCCCTCCCCGAAGGGGAAGAGGGAGGGGTGGAAGCGAAACTCGTTAAACCACCGACGCCCAATGGGCTGGTGGGACTTCAAAACTGCGAAAACTGTCAAAACTGCCCATCTGTTCGTCCAACCCGACGGGCGCGGCGGAAGATGCCAGCCAGCATGAGGAGCTATAAGCAAGGCGGGGCGCAGGCGACAAGCCAAACGCGTCATCATTCATGCTTCCAAATCCCGCGGCCGTTGGGCCGCTGTCAGAACTCACCAGCGAATTAACATATGATCGAAGATCGGCGATAGAGCAAACCACACGCTTCACAATCTGGGCTCGATCGAGATCGTTGCTTGGGGGGCGAGGCGGGATCGCGGAGGGAGCAGACAGAGACACCTTGTCCATCCCCCTCCCCATTCTTGGCGGCATCGCGCCGTTCAAAAAATTGTTGACGCTTCGCTGCTGACCCATTCCAGCCATTCAGGCAGGTTTTCGACGTCACCTCGGCAGCTTACCCCACCTAGCTTGCACGCCGTTGGTTCGGCCCTGGACCTGGCGCCCCGCTGGCGACTCGTTCATCGTTCACCTCGCCTGTGCGAACTACAGGCGTGTGAGGCGCGTAGGCATCAGCGCGTACGTCCTCGCGCTCTCTGAGTGGTTCACGCCGCATGGCATACACCGAATTTTCTGGTTTTTTGGTAGACTGCACGTTGCCCGAGCTTCCCTGGGTGCCCTCAGCCTGTCAGCTTCTCCGGGCGGCACAGCAGCTGCTTTGTGAGCCGGCCCGGCCGGCCTGCGGCGCTCCCAGTAGCTAATCAGGCCCGTTTCCGCGCCCCGGACCGCTTCTGACTCCGCCTGCGCCTTCGCTTGCGGACGCGACCGAAAAAGAATCCCCACCAGCTCATCCAGAAACGATGCCCCGAATAATTGCCTCGATCAGGGAAGTGGGCAGTACACAGAGGAAGCCATTATGAGACATCTTGGGATATCTTGAACCATCTTGGAGGTCATCTTGGGCTCTCCCAGGCGCTCTTGGAGTCATCTTCATCAGTGCCCCCCCCAAGAGGCCAATATGTGGCTAAAACCTTTTGTGAAATCAATGATGTGGCATTCTCGCCGAGGCCTCTTGGAGCATTTTGGGTGCCTCTGGGGGGTCTCTTGGGGCCTCCTGGGGGTCTCTCGGGAGCCTCTTGGGGGCATCCTGGGGGCTTCTTGGGGTTTCCTGGCCACCTCTTGGGACCCTCTTGGGGTACCCTTGGGAGCCTTCGGGGCCATCTTTGGGCCATCTTGGGTGAGATCGATCACAGGAGGGGGGGGTACTAATTACAGCCCCCCCTCAGGAGGCCAAAATTGGGCCAAAACCATAATACAACCAATGATTTCGGTTTCCTCGCCGAGGCCTTTTGGACGCTCCGACACCTCTCGAAACCCCCTGTCCAGGTCCATGGGGAGGGGGTCGCAACCCCTCCCCGTAGGGCAAGAAGAAGGAGGAGTGGAAGAGGAAACGCACTAAACCACAGACGCCCAGAGGGCTGGTGGGATTAAGCAGAGGTAGAGCCCCCTTGCCTCCCAGACCGCCGGCTCAGCAGGCAGCGACAGAGGCAGGGGGGACGGCCTCACTCCGTCGACCAAGTGCTGCATCAGCACGAGCCCGTACATCAGCTCCTCTTCCAGCGTCTGCTCCAGCAGCGGGTTCACCAGCAGCTTCGGGGGCAGCGGCGCCGGGGAGGTTAGATGTCGACCCGGCGCCGCCAGAGGCACCTGCAGGAGCAGCTTCAGCGCCTCCATCGGCATGAACCTCGCCACCATCACCTTGACTCTTCTTGCCAAGACGCAGCACGTACTTGGTCTGCTCCTCGCGGATCTCCGCCGCTTTGCCAGCAGCATCCGCGAAGAGCTTGGTGCAGACCTCCTTAATCTGATTATTGAGCTGATTGCGCCGAGACTTGTACTGCTCATCCGCCACCTTGAGGCTGTCACGCGCCTCGGCTGCCTTGGCCTTCTGCCGAGAGACCTGCTCCTCCAGCTGAGTGAGCTTGTTCAGCTCCACGCCCAGCTTCCACTCCCAGTGCTGCACCGAGGAGTGAGCCTTGGCCGCGCGCTCCTGGACAGGGACTGGAGCACAGCCACGAGTGAGACGGTCGAGCGCTGCCTTCTGCTTGGCCACGCCCGCGGCGTCGCCAGACTTCTCGCACAGGGAGACCATGGTGCGGAGCTCGTCGGCCGTGAGGGTGCCACCAGTGGCAGCACCGCCACAAGCCGCAGGAAGAGCAGGCGCAGGAGGCGGCGGGGGCGGCGGGCCTCCGCTGCCGTCGAACCCGAACCAGTTGGCCTCGCGGTCGTACTCCTCGCTGTGGGAAGCCCTGGTAGCACCGCAATGCTTGCACAGGTGCCACGAAGTCAAGCTCTTATTGCATCCGCACTGCCCGCAGCGCCAGCGGCGAGAAGTTCACTCGCCCTGGAGCTGCGTGGACGGGTAGCGGTCCTGCGCTGTTTGGCCGCCCACCCTGCGCGAGCCTGCCTGGGCAGGGTACTGGCACCAAGGTGCGCGGTCCTGGCTATGATTGGACCACCAGCCTCCTGCCTGCTGGCGAGCGCCATCCGTCCTGGCCATGGCGGTGCGTAGAGAAAGCCGAAAGCCTTGGCTCGCACACGTAGTGTGCTGCCCTGAAGTTGGCGCGTGCAATGCCCAAATCGCCTGGGCACAGGACAGCTAGGAGGAGGAGACGGAGGAGGAGGAGGAGGAGGAACTGGAGAAAAAGGGAGGGAAACGATGGAGTGGAGGAGGAAGAGGAAGAGGAATGAGAGATGGACGGGAGGAGTAGCATAGGTGGAGACTAGGAGAGGGGGCGGTGAGGAGAGGATGAGGAGGACTGAGGGAGGTGAGGAAGAGGAAGATGGGGTAGAGGAGGAACGGGGGAGAGAGGGAGGAAGGAGAGAAGGATTGCTGGAGAGGAGGAAAGGTGGAGGAGAGGGGGAGAATGGGGAGGAGGGGGCCAGAGAGGAGGAGAGGAGGGGAGGAGGAGAGGGGGAGAGGAGGAGTGGAGGAAGGGGGGAGGGCGAGGGCACCGAGTCCACCGCCATTGCGAGGCCGACGCCGTGCTGATGCTGGCGCTGGCCGCGGGCGTCGTGCGAGTGCTGGGGCCGACGCGGTCCGCCACGCCCCAAGCGGGCACCGTGCCCTCGCCGCCGTCGTCGTCGCCGTCTCGGACGACACAACGCGGCAGGAGCATCAACGGTCGCCCCACCCCTCCTTCCTCTCCTGAGCGGGCATTGCAAGCTTCATCAGAACGATCGTCTGCGCCAGGTTTCGGGCCCTGGGGCCCTCACAGTTCGATCCGGTTCGAAAAGTGCAGCAGGAGGATGAGGTCGATGGCTCCGCTGGCGACTTTTTGCGATATTGCACTCTTGTCGCAACGTTGGATCACAGGGTCCTCATCCCTCGTCCCTCCATCCCCTCCATCCTCAGATTTTAGTGTTCGTGGGCGCTTCGAGGCCCCAGCCAGCATAGATCTGTTCGACTCCAGTCGCCAGTTTGAGTCGAGCTCGATTTTAGCTCGGTTCTACGGTCGGGAACTTTTGGATAGCGTGTCGCTCCGCCGGCTCTGGCCCACCACGCTACGGCCCGACACTCTGTACACTTTCCAGTCCCCAGGCTTCAACGTCCACAGCCTTTCCGAGCCTCCCGCCCCGCGGAGCGGAGCGTGTCGCTGTGGCCGCCTCCGCGACACGCTGAGCAACAGTTTCCGACCGTAGCTCGACTCAAGTTCGACTTAAGGTCGTCTCGAGTTCGATTCAAGCATGATGGCCCCGGTTCGCCGTTTCGGTGCGATTCGGTATGGGTCGGCGCGTTTTCGGGTCGATTCGGCCGGTCCGGTTCAGATCGCCGTCCAGTTCGGTCCAACCAGTCCGCTTCGAGTCAAATGGCCGGTCCAGTTCGGCCGGTCCAGTTCGGCCGTTCGGTTCGGCCGGTTCGGTCCATTTCGGTTCGGCCAAGGGTTTTTGGTTCGGCTGGTTTGGTTCGACCGATGCATGTATCTCAAAGCCACCCGGAACATGCCAAGGTGAGGGACGGCGAGATGGGGGTCAGGGAGGAAGAGGAGTGGGAAGAGGAGGAGGAGGAGGGGGAGGAGGATGAGGAGGAGGAGGAGGAGGAGGAAGAGGAGGAGGAGGAGGAGGAGGAGGGGGAGTGGGTGGAGGAGAATCGAGGAGGAGGGGGAGAGGATGGCGATGGCGACGACGACGACGACGACGACGACGACGACGACGACGGGCAGCGCCCCCTGGAGCGTCCCAGCAGCGCTTCGACGCCGGCGCGGTGTTCACTTCTGGGTGTCTCGCCGCCGCCGCCGTCGTCGCCGCCGGGGGAGGGGGCAGGAGGCCGAGGGAGGAAGGGGGGAGGGGCGAGGGAGGAGAGCCCAGGAGAAGGGAGGGAGGAGGGCCGCAGGAGCGAGGAGGGCCGAAGCAGGGAAGGAGGGGGCGGGAGGCCGACGGAGCGGGCGGGGGGCCGAGGGGGCAGGGAGGCGTGGAAAAGGGCAGCAGCTGAGGGAGGGGGCAGAGGACCAGTTCGCCAGAGGACCGGTTCGCCGAGGACCAGTTCGCCAGAGGGTTGGTTCGCCAGAGGACCCATTCGTCAAGCTTGGCTCGTCAGAGACCGGTTCGCCAGGCCCAGTTCGCCGCCAGGCCCAGTTCGCCAGGCCCGGTTCGCCAGGCCCGGTTCGACAGGCCTGGTTATCGAGGCCTGGTTCTCCAGGCCCGGTTCGCCAGGCCTGGTTCCACAGGCCCGGTTCTTCAGGCCAGGTTCTCCAAACTTGCAGCGGGACAGTGGATGGTGATGATGATGATGCTGTTGCTTGTTTACTTGCTTGCTTGCCTGCCTGCCTGCCTGCCTGCCTGCTTGCTTGCTTTCTTGCTTGATGATGATGAGGAGGAAGAACAGGAGGAGACGGTGAGGAGGAGGAGGGGAAGGAAAAAGAGAGGAGGAGGAGGAGAAGGGAAAAAGAGAGGGGGAGGAGGAAAGGATGAGGAGGAGGAGGAAGAGGAAAAAGAGAGGAGGAGGAGGAGGAGGAGGAGGGGAAGGAAAAAGAGAGGGGAGGGAGAAAGAGACGAGGGAAAGGAGGACGACGAGCAAGGGGAAGGAGGAGGGGGATAACAAGGAGCGAAGGAGGCGTGGACGCTCCGGGGGGCTCGTCGTCGTCGTCCTCGACGTCGTCGTCGTCGTCGTCCGTCGCCATCTGTGTGAGAAGTCCGCTCATTTCACCCTTCTATCTCTGTATCCTGCTATCCCCCCGGCTCAGGTATTGGATTGCACTCGCGCCGCCCATTCCGCGGTGCATGGGAAACATTTTTTCTTTGGTCTCTCAATCATCCTCTACCTACGGACCACACGATAGGTTCGACTGTTTGGTTGTCAATTTCCGTACACAGGTGATCCGATTATTTTTTCACGCTCTCTGTTGCGGCACCCCGCACCGCCTTTGAGCTTGCCGCATGGCGCTGGACCCCAGGGGACCACTACCTCTATGCGCGCTGGCTCTTGGACGGCGCGTGGGCGCCGAGACGCCGCGGAGAGGGCAATGGGACAGAGTTTGATACAGCAGCCCCCCTTACCAGGTCAAGGCAGCGTCGACGTGAACCTGAGCTTGAAGCAGTCACGAGTTTGTTCCACTCCATTTGTGCTGGCGCAATCGTACACCCCAGGGCTTGGACTTAGCGTGCATTCGACCGTTGAGTAACCTGACGCCAACATTCGTGCAGAACCCTCGCCAGTGGGAACACCCGCGCAGACCTTCGGAGCCACCGCTGGATTCGCCACCCCAGCCGGTGGCGCGAACGAAACGTCTCCTCCGAGCGCTTTCGCGCGACACCGCCAATGGGGCGCCCGACATCCCATGAACCCCACCGCTGTCTCTGTGTCAGAACGCGTGCGATCCATTGAAGATCGCACTGGACAGACCCCGCAGCGAACAGCCCGGAGCGGTATCGTCTCCAGTCTCATAATAGGGACAACAGCCGCAGCCCCTCCTAGAGGCGTTCGCGGGAGGATCCCTGCGGCGCGACATCGCGCCACAAACATTGTTATCCGCCGGTGAATTTGCAGAGCTCAGAGACCATGTTCAAGTTTACGCGACCCAACAGTTACCAGGTCTTGCTGCGCTGACAGCAAATTCGAGGCAAGAGGTTCACAAAACTATTGCCCGAGTCGACGCTCGAATCGCCGAGGATCGATCCATCCTCAACCAGGTCCAATATCAAGTCGACCGGTTGGAGCCACACCGAGATGCCGACTCCATTGCAAGCCAGACGCTGAACGACTGCCTTCTTGCCGTCGGGGCCCATCTCGTGAGCGCCAGGGATACGGGCATTGCTGTTGTCACGACACTACGCGATGAGCTCCTGACAGTGCGGCAGGTTCCAGCTACCGAGGTACACGGACTTACGGATCAACAGTTCCGCGACGACCGCATTGATCTTCGCGATCACGTTGATGTGACCACTGCCAACCTACATCCGCCAAAATACCGCAACCACGTCCGAATTGCACGGCGAGCTGTGTAATGCCGAGATGGCTATTGCTCAACGTTTTGAAGCTTCGGAGAGAGGCGTGCCAGCGATTGAGAACCGAGTCTCCACGGTCGAACAGCAGTTACATGATCTACAGGCTGCACTGACTGAGTTGCGTCTTGTGCGGGCCCAGACTGGCCAGCTGGGCACCCCGGCTTCGGTTTGCGATTTCGCCGCCGAGATGGCCGAGGTGCGGAAGGCGGTGGACCACGCGCAGCGCCCACATATCCCA
This sequence comes from Prorocentrum cordatum, assembly GCA_963575745.1. Taxonomy (NCBI): domain Eukaryota; class Dinophyceae; order Prorocentrales; family Prorocentraceae; genus Prorocentrum; species Prorocentrum cordatum. The sequence goes on along the minus strand of CAUYUJ010016405.1, from coordinate 35,877 downwards.
CGAAAGAGAGACTGAACAGGCACGGGCCGAGGAAGCCTTCACCCGTTTGGAACAAAAGCGCGAAGCACACCGCCGACGCAGCCAGGACTTGAAGCTTCGGCTGAACCGGTTCCCCCAGCGAACCCACGACACCAACGACGAGGTACAGAGTGGCAACATATGGTCAGGGAGAACTTCGGCATCGCCTCAAAAAGTCCTGCCCAGGCATGCGCTTCCCTTTGCGTCGCCGGACAACCTGGCACTACATCTGAAGACTTACAAGACAGTGGCGACCTCGAGAGCATCGGTTGCAAGCTCGCCGCTGGATTTTCGGCTGCCCACACTATTGAGCTTCGTCGCCGGATGAAGAACCCCAAGGCTCAGGAACACAACGACGGCCGCATGCTGCAAGGTAGACATGTCTACTGGACAACACGGAAGTCGACGACACCGCGCGCGTCTAACGATATCCAACAGTTCATTGTGGATTAGGACAATTTATTCTTGGGGCGCCGCGACCCATCAGACACGGAGATGCTCGAGTCGTTGTTCCGAGCTCAGGTCTGCAGGCACCCAGGGGCGAAGCAAGATGGGCGGTCTTTCTTCTGGGCGTCGTCGCGTAGTGCCTCTGGCATGCCGACGGTGTTCTTCTTGGCTTCGTGGCCGCTGTATGCGGCGTGGTCAGCGTTGCTGCCGGTCTTGGGTTGGTTGTTGGTCGACATGTCGATTGTTTGCTTGGGGCTGTCGCTGGTGAGTAGTGGGTCTAGGTGTGGTGGGCCCTCTTTGGCTGCGGATGTAGTGATGCTGATTGTTTGTGCGTGGGCTGTAGTCGTTGCCTCTCTTGTGCTGTTGCGAAGTGCGCGCGGGGTTGAAACTGGGCATCTGTGCGTCTGGGCGCTGCATAACATTTGCGGCCTTTACGCTGCAACGTTGTGTTTGGGCCTGTGCCGCGCGTCTGCCGATGGTGGCATGTTCTCATGTTTTTGCCTTTGGCCTGGGGTGCTTGCGCGTGTCCGCGCGCGTCGTTGATTTGGCAGCGCGTGCTTTTCTTCGCGTTGCGCGGTGGTCGCTGTGCACTGCGATGACGCTTGAAGAGTTGTTGTGTGTTTAGAATGTGTCGCTGAATTGGTGGGTCCTGTGGCGATCTTGCTGGTGCGATGCGTAGTTGCGCGCGCAGCTGCTCTTTTCTCCGGCGCCACGGTGGATTGGTAGCTGCGGTCGGAGTCGCGGCGACTGTGGTCGGCTTGGTTGCCCGCGTCGATGCGGGGCGTCGCCCGCCCGCGCCAGCGTGCTCGGGCGTCTGATGCCGACGTCGACATAGCGAACCCTTGCTGGCGCCACGCTCGATGAAAAGGAGAAGCAAGAGACAATACGTAATAAGTATACTGGGTGGGAGTACAAATAATGCGCGGCAAAAGGTGCAATGAAGAAGTATGGGAATAAGATGGAATATGGGATGGCGGGGAATCGCGGCCGATGGATCGGCGCGCTGCCACTGGCGCGCTTCAATCGCTTGGCGGTTCGCGCCCCCCCCCCCCCCCTGCCCCCTCCCCCCGCCCCGCTTTTGCTCGGCGTCCTCTTCGCCCTCCCCGCCGCTCTCGCGCAGTTCGAGAAAGCCGCATAGAGCGCGCCTCGGGCTCGCGGCGGGGGTGCTCACCGCGCGCCAGCGACAGGCGGTTGCAGTTGCGCACACCCGCAGCTGGGCTGAACACACATCACATTGTTGCAGTCGCGGTTGCACAGGCAAGGCGAAATACATCGCCAAGTTGCACAAGCGCGTTGACCTTTGTCACCTAGTCACAGTTGCAGCTGCGCGCGCAAACATATTGAAATGCGTCGCTTGGTTGCAGTCGCGGTTGCGATTGCGCGGGCGGTCAGCAATTCGTCGTTTGGTTGCGCTTGCGGATGCGCGGGCGGGTTGAGATGCGTCGTTTGGTTGCGATTGCGCTTGCGTTTGCGGTTGCGCGGGCGGGTCGACATGCGTCGCTTGGTTGCGGTCGCGTCTGCGCGCGCGGGCGGTGTAAAACGGGTCGCATGGTCGCGGTTGCGGCTGCGCGGGCGCAGGTGGGTTGAAGTTGCACGGCCGGATTGAAATGCTTCGCTTAGTTGCGGTCGCGGTTGCGTTTGCGCGGACGGGTTGAAATCTGTCGTTTGGTTGCGGTTCTGGTTGCGTTTGCGCGGGCGGGTTGGCATGCGTCGTTTGGTTGCGGTTGCGTTTGCTCGCGCGGGTGGTTTGAAATGCGTCGTTTGGTTGTGGTTGCGGCTGCGTGTGCGCGGGCGGTTTGACATGTTTCGCCAGGTTGCGGTCGCGGTTCCGCGCCGGCGGGTCGACGTGCGGCGCAGGGTTGCAGTCGCGGTTGCGCGGGCGCGGGCGGTTTGACATTGCGCGGGCGGGTTGACGTGCGTCGTTCGGTTGCGGTGGCGGTTGCGTGCGCGGGCAGGTTGAAATGTGTCGTCTGATTGCGGTTGCGGTTGCCGTTGCGCTGCCGGTTTGAAATGCGTCGCTTGGTTTTGGTTTCGGTTGCAGTTGCGCGTGCGGGTTGACGTGTTTCGCTTGGTTGCGGTTGCGGGCGCGGTTGCGCGGGCGGGTGGCAATTTTGAGACGGCGAAGACCCACCCCCACCCACAGTCCCGACCCCATTTCCGAACCCGCGATCCAGGGGGTCGGGACTGGGGGTGGGTGGTTTTTCGGGGCCCAGGAATTGAGAAAGCGCACCCCACCCCCAGTCCCGACCCCTTGAATCGCAGGCTCGGGGGTGAGCGTCGGGACTGGGGGTGGGGGTGGGTTTTCGCCATCTCAAATTTGTCGCCTGGTTGCGGTTGCGGTTGCGGGTGCGCGGGCGGGTTGTAATGCGTTGCTTGGTTGCGTTTGCGGTTGCGCGGGCGGGTTGACATGTGTCGCTTGGTTGCGGACGCGTTTGCGGTTGCGCGGGCTGATTGAAACGCGTCGCTGGTCTGCGGTTGAGGTTGCTGTTGCGCCGGCGGGTTTAAATCTGTCGCCGCGGTTGCGCGGGTGGGCGGGTTGAAGCGCGTCGCTTGGCTTCGGTTGCGATTGCGTTCGCGCGGGCGGGTGCTAATGCATCGCGCGGTTGCGTTTGCGGTTGCGCGCGCGAGCGGGTTGAAATGCGTCGCCTGGTTGCGGTTGTGGTTGCGTTTGCGCAGGCGGGTCGAAATTTGTCGGTTGGTTGCGTTTGCGGTTGCGGTTGCGCGGGCGGTTTGACATGCGTCGCTTGGTTGCGGATGCGGTTGCGCGCGCGGGCAGGTTGAAATGTGTCGCTTGGTTGCGGTCGCGGGCACCGTTGCTCTGCCGGTTTGAGAAGTATCGCTTGTTTGCGGTGTCGGTTGCGGTTGCGGGTGCGTTTGCGCGGGCCGGTGGCAATTGGACGCCTGGTTGCGGTTGCGGTCGCGTTTGCGCGGGCGGGTCAAACTGTTTCGTTTGGTTGCGTTTGCGTTTGCGGTTGCGCGGGCGGGTTGACATGCATCGACTGGTGGCGGTCGCGTTTGCGGTTGCGCGGACGGGTTGACATGCGTCGCAGGTCTGCGCCTGCTGTTCTGGCTGCGCGGGCGGGTTGAAATTTGTCGCCGCGTCTGCGCGCGCGGGCGGGTTGACGCGCGTCGACTGGCTTTGGTTGCGATTGCGTTTGCGCGGGCGGGTGCTACTGTATCGCATGTTTGCTTTTGCTGTTGCGCGCGCGAGCGGGTTGAAATTTGTCGTTCGGTTGCGTTTGCGGTTGCGTCTGCGCGGGCGGGTCGACATGCGCCGCTCGGTTGCGGTTGCGTTTGCTCGCGCGGGTGGTTTTAAATGCGTCGCCCGGCTGCGGTGCCAGTTGCGTTTGCGCGCGCGGCTTGACATCTATCGCCCGCTTCCGGTTGCGGTTGCGGTTGCGGTTGTGCGGGGGGCGGGTTGACACGCGTCGCTTGGTGGCGGTTACGGTTGCGGCGCGCGGGCGGGTTGAAATGCGTCGCTTGGTCGCGGTTGCGATTGCGCGGGCGGGTCGACATGCGTCGTTCGGTCGCGTTTGCGCGCTGCCGCGGGCTGCGCGACGCGCGTTGTCAGTCAGACGCGGCTCCTTGGCGTTCAGTCAGTCAGTCACCGGGGGGCGCGGATTTTCACCCGGCTCCGCTGGGAACACGTATAAGTAAATGTTGAGCTCCATGCAAATTCTTAAGCGTCGCCGCCTCTGGGAGTGAGTTCAGCGTGGACTTGCGTCTTCGTTTTTATGTTTTTTTGTTTTGTTTCGTTTCGCTTACAAGCGTCCGCCGATCATGCGATTTGACCGTGTGTGTGTGTGAATACCGCATGCACAATACATTTCGACTCTCTTCCGTTTGCGTGTGCCTTCCTCATCTTATTCATCATTATTTTCATCCTCTTGCCGTCATTATCGTTCTCTTCGTTTCCTTCCCACCGTCCTTTTCTCTGTTAGGGGCCGCGGGGGGCTCCAAAAGGGTGCCAGGAGAGCCTCAAGAGGGCTCCAGGAGGGCCCAGGAGGGCCGTCAAGCAGGCCTGGGGAACCCCCAGAGGAACAAAACCAAAAACAAAAACCCAAACATGTGGGGGCCCAGGTTCGCCCGCACACCTGGTTCGTTGCAGATTTGTTGTCGGCCGTGGTGAGGGTTCTCGAGCCTCTTCCTCCGCCCTTCAGTGCCTCTTCTTCGACGCTTCGCGTATGCCCACCAGCCCAGCCCCAAAACAGTCACCAGGCGAGTTGCCCAGGTCAGGGATGCGTAGTAGCAGCACGCGGCGCCGCATTGAGCCGCATCCGTCTTCGTGGGTTCTCAAAAGGAAGTTGAGAGAATGAAGTAGGACAAAACAGGAGGGATGATGAAGAGAGACACGATGAAAAGTAACAGGAGCACAAGGAAGAATGCGGGGAAGGAGGAGGCGAAACGTGCTAGAGCATGAAGAGGTCAAGATGGAGGAGGCACTTGAAGGAGGTGGGAGGAGGCACGAGGAGCCAAGGGGAGGCAGCCGGCGCACTGGTGATCTGCGTGGATCACCCGTGCTCCGAGCACCTCGGCAAGCGAGGATGTTGGAACATGCCGAGGAGGTGGGAAAACTAGGCGGATGTAGTAGGAAATCGGAGGGGGCAGGGACAGGCAGGAGGATGTAGTTGCAAGGGCGGTGCCCAAACAACTTGCGCTAGTCATGGAGGTGTGGCAGCATGTCTCGCAACAAAGAGGGGGACAACCATTACATTAGAAAGGACAGGAGGGACGCAGATGATGCACCTGAGCGGGGAGGGAGGAGAGGGAACAGGAGGAAATGGAGGAACGGAGGAAAGAGGAAAAGGACGAGGAGCTGGAAAAGGAAGGAGGGGACAAGAAGAAAAACACAACGACGACATGAATCCATCACCGAGGGTGTTGCGTTTTTTTCCGCTCCTGGTGCTTGTTAGAAGCCTCGTGGGGGCATCTTTGGGCCATCGTGTGGCAATTTTGGAGACCTCTTGGGTCCTCGTGGGCCCTCTTGGGGCCCTCTTGGGGGTCTGTTGGGCCCCTTTTGAATGAAGGCCTTTGAGGCCCTCTTAGGGCCATCTCGGAAACCGTCGGTCAAGGAAGGTGGGGTCCCTAACAGGGCCCCCCCCCAGCTCTTTAGACCCCAAAGTCGCTTTTTTGGGCCCTCGTGGCGCCGCTGGGGCCGTCTTGTGCCCCTGCTGGGCCCCTCTTGAGGCCCCTCGTGACGCCAGCTCGGAGCCATCTTGAGGCCTCAAGAGCCCACCGGAAGCGAAAAGGCGAGAAAGCAAAACACATGTAACCACACAATGGTTTTGAATGATTCAGGTTTCTTGGAGGCCTCCTTGGAGAGGTCGAAGGGCAAATGGAGCCATCGTGGGGCGGTCTTGAGAGCTCTTGGAATCATGTTGGAAGTTATTGTGTTGGCCTCCGGCCAGTGCCGCCGATCCGGGGCGCTCCGGATAATGATGGTGATTGATGGTGGTGACGATGGTGTTGACGATGATGAGGATGATGAGGATGTGGATGATGATGGTGATGGTGATGATGATGCTGCTGATGATGATACTGATGATGATGATGATGATGATGATGATGATGATGATGATGATGATGATGATGATGATGATGATGATGATGATGATGATGCTGACGTTTACGATAATATTGATGATGATGATGATGATGTTGATGATGTTTCTCATGGCAATGTCCATGGTGGAGAGCATGAAGATGGTGATGACGACCCTGGTGAAACGGTCGAGAGGTCCGGTGGCCCACATTCCGAAATCGAACCGCTGGGTGTCAGGAGTCTTCCATGCCGTGCTTCCTGATCCACCCATCGTTTTTTCTTTCCTAAACTTGTCGATTGTTCCTGCGGCGGGCCTCCTTCACGCATTCGAAGCTCTCTTGCCGTCCGCAGGGTGGTCACTGGTCCGTGTGACCCTGTGCCGTGGTACCATCGTAATTGTCGCTGCCGCTGCGGCTGTTGCCGTCGACGAAGGGGTGCGGACGGGAGGACGTCAAAGTGAGAGCAGAGAACGTCGGGAGCGCGAAAAGAAGTAACCCCCTGCCCCCCCCACACACACACACACACACACACACACACACACACACACACACACACACACACACACACACACACACACACACACACACACACACACATAGACACATACACACAAACACACACATACACACACACACACCACACGCACATTAAACAGTTAAGAGCAAATAAAGGATTTTGCCTCTGGGAGCCTTCTTAGCGGGGGGGGCGCGGGGCTCTCGGGGAGTCTCGAACATTTCTCGGGCCGTAATCGGGCCATCTTTGGCGTCTCGGGTCTATTTTTTTAGGGTCTCGGAGTCGTTGTGGGTCGGTCTGAGGGCCTGTTCGGGCCCGGTTGTCCCGTCTTGGGCCCTCCTCGGGCTGGGCAAAGTTCTGCGGGAGTATTCCGGGGGCCCCAGAGGGCGCGCGGAGAGGCCCAAGAGATTTGAAAGTTTGGGGCCCGAGCCCATGAAAGATCCACTGGCTTGAGGACTGAGGCTCAGGGGATTGAGCAAGGGGCCTCGGGAAGCGTCTTGGGGTTCGTTTAGGGACTTTTTGGGCCTTGTGTCGGGCCTCTTGAGGGCGTTGTGGATTATGTTGCAGGCGTTTGGGGGGCCTGTTGGGGCTTCCTGGGGGCGTCTTGGCTGCATTGCGTTGCACGGCGGCGAGAGTGGCGTCCCCCCCCGCCCCCTTCCCTCTGCAGAGCGCCCCCCCCCTTCCCTCCAGTTCGTTCTTGAGCACGGAGTGGCCTCGCCCCTCCCCTCCCCTGCAGAGAAAACACCCTTCCCGTTGCCGAGCACTGAACGGCGTAGGGAATGGCGCTCCCCCCCCCCCCCTCCTCGCCCCCTGCAGAGCGCTCAAGTCCACGGCTCCATAGCACTGAATGGCGTCGGGAATGGCATCGGGCATGGGGTCCCCCCCCCCGTTCCCTTGCAGAGCGACCCCCCCCGGCTCCCGAGCGCTGAATGGCGTCGGCGGAGCATTGAATGGCGTCGGGAATTCGGGAATGGCGCGCCCCCCGCCCCCCCCCTTCTTGTCCACGGTTCCCGAGCGAACGCGCCACCCGGCTCCCGAGCACTGAATGTCATCGGGAATGACGCCCCCCCCCCCTGCAGGCCAAACCCCTTCCCGGGGCCCGAGCACTGAATGGCGTCGGAAATGGCGCCTCTCCCCCCCATGTCCACGGCCCCCGGCCCCCGAGCAGCGAACCCCCTCCCAGGTCCCAAGCACTGAATGGCTTCGGAAATGGCGTCCCATCCCACCCTTCCTTGTCCACGGTTCCCGAGCAGCGACCCCCCCCCCTGGGTCCCGAGCATTGCATGGCGTCGGGAATGGCGCCCCCCCCCCTGTCCACGGCTCCCGAGCAGCGAACCCCCCCCCGGGTCCCGAACATTGGCGTCGGGAATGGCGTCCCATCCCCCCTCCCCCTTGTCCACGGCTCCCGAGCAGCGGCCCCGCCCCCCCCCCGGGCCCCGAGCACTGAATGGCGTCGGGAATGGCGTCCCCCCCCGTGTCCACGGCTCCCGAGCAGCGAACCCCTCCCCCCCGGGTCCTGAGCATTGACTGGCGTCGGAAATGGCGTCCCTTCCCTGTCCACGGCTCCCGAGCAGCGAACCCCCCCCTCCCGGGTCTCGAGCCTTGAATGGCGTCGGAAATGGCGTCCCCCCTCCCCTCCCCCGCGTCCACGGCTCCCGAGCAGCGAAACCTCCCCCGGGTCCCGAGCACTGATTGGCGTCGGAAATGGCGTCCACCGCCCCTCCTTGTTCACGGCTCCCGAGCAGCGACCCCCCTCCTGGGTCCCGAGCATTGAAGGCGTCGGAAATTGCGTGCCCCCCCTTTGTAAACGGCTTCTCGAGCCATCTTGGTGCGGTTTTGAGTGTTCTTGGAAGCACGTTGGAAGCTATATTAAACCATCCGCCTTGGGATATCTACACTGATCTTGGAGGACTCTTTGGGTTCCCTGAGGCCCTATTGGAGCCATGCTGAGCCGCATTGGGCTCTCCAACGACACGCGGCCAGCCCCGTCCAGACCCACAGGGGAAGGGTTAGGAGGAGGGGAAACCCCTTCCCCGAAGGGGAACAAGCGGGTTGGAAGAACGCACTCTATAAACCATTCACGCCCTACAGGGCTGGCGGGATTCCTGTTTCCGTTCGTCCCTGTTTTGTGGCGTGCGCCCCCCCACTTCCCCTTAACATTCCCCTCCCTCCCTCCTCCAGGCTCCCCGCGAGGCCAAGTGAAAGCTTTGGGGAGAAAAAGCTCGGCCCGAATACCTCCACGGAAACTTTGTCGATTTTTCTTTGGGCGCACGTGCCGAAAAAAACGCACGCGGAAAAATCTGGAGGGCGTCAGGAACAAAACCACGCGGTTTTCGGAGAGGTTTTTGATGCTGTTTCGGACAATCCCGGAAGAATTCATTTGGGAATCCGGGGCAGTATTCCCAGGCGGCCGCGGAAAAGTCCCACCAGCCTTTATAAGAGCGTGAGTGGTTTAACGAGCTATTTCTTACAACCCCTTTCTTCCCCTTGTGGGAGAGGGGTTCCCCTCCCCCTCCCCTCTCCCCCTGTGGCTGGACGGGGTGTGGCCGCGTGCCGTTGCAGCGCCCAATACGGCTCAAGATGGCCCCAAGGGGCCCGCAGGAGATCCCGAGAAGGCCTCCAAGATCGCTGTAGATATCCCAAGATGAGTCAATATAGCTTCCACATGCCTCCAAGAGCCTTCAAGACTACTCCGGCACGGTTCCAAGTGCCCTTCGACCTCTCCAAGGAGGCTTCCAAGAGGCCCAAACCTTTCAAACCATTGTGTGGTTCAATGTGTTCTGCCTTCCCGCCTTTTCGCTTCCGATGGGCTCTTGAGGCCTCAAGATGGCTTCGAGCTGGCCTAAGAGGGCCTCAAGCGGGGCCCAGCAGGGGCCCAAGACGGCGCCTGCGGCGCCCAAGAGCGCCCCAAGAGCGTCCAGAGAGGGCCCCCAGAGGCGACTTGGGGGGCTCAAGAGCGGGGAGGCCCTGTTAGGGACCTCCCCCTTGCTTGACCGACGGCTTCCAGGATGGCCCTAGAGGGCCCCAGAGGCTTTCACAGGAGGGGCCCAAGAGACCTCCAGGAGGGCCCCAAGAGTGCCCCTAAGAGAGCCCCGACAGGATCCAAGAGGCTTCCAAAACGGCCCCAAGAGGGCTTCACGATGGCTCCGAGATGACCCCAGCTTCCAAGAGGCACCCAGAGCGAAAGACCTGCAATGGCCTCGATGATTGATTCCTGTCGTCCTCCTTCCTCTCCCATCCTTCCTCTTCTTGCTCCTCGTCCTTCTCTTCCCCCTTCTTCTGTTCCCTCATTATTGTCCTACCTCCCCGCTGCTGTGCATCTTCCGTTTCTTCCTGCGTCCTCCTCATTTTCTAATGTAACGGCCCCCCCTTTTGTTGTTGCATTGCGTGCTGCTACACTGTCTTGGTTAACGAAACTTGCCTGGGCATCGTGTTTGCAACTGCCTCCTCCTGCTTGTCTCTGCCCCCTCCTCTTCCTCCTGCCTCCTTCTCCTCCTCCCGCCCCTTCCCACCTTGTCCTACATCCTTGCTTGCCGGGGCGCACACCGCACCAGTGATCCGCGCGGATCACCGGTGCGCCTGTTGCCTCCATTTGGCTCCCCGCACTTTTCCTGCATCCCTCAAGCTCCTCTTCCCCCGTCCGACCTCTTCATGCTCTGGCACGTGTGTTTATTCTCCTAACCACCTCCCTCCTTCTCTTCATCCTTTTGCTCAGGCTTCTCTTCATCATCCGCCCTCTTCTTCCCTAGTCCGCTTCCTCCTCGTTCTACGAATCCGCGAAGACGGATGTTGCTCACTACTGCGCCGCATGCTGCTACTACGCATCCCTGATCAGGCCAACTCGCCTTGTGATTGTTTTTGGATGGGCTGGCGGAGATAAGGCGTCAAGAATTCAGCAAGCGCCTGGGTGTTTTTTTGTCGAGGGCCGGCGTTTCCGTCGAGGCTTCGTGAGCAAGTATGGTTCAAAACAACAGGCGGCGTATTGGCAGGCATTCCCCTTCCTGGAGACACCTGTCCAGTCACAGTGGCCTTTTTTCGTACAGCCTTTGTGTCGTGACTTCCAGTTGGCAGCTCCACTTATGTAGCCCCTGGCTCTGCTCCATGAGACGGTTATCATTCCGCTGTCCTCGTTAAACGTACACTTGTCCGCGTCGTAATACATGCGAAGTTTCCAGTTGGCTGATGATTTGTTGGTTTGATTTCCCGTTGGGGTGCAGGCGGAACGCGGGCGCTAGTTTTGTTGGATTTCACGGGCTGCTTTCCCGTGCTGGCGTCCGCTGTGGATGTTGCACGCCTTCTGCTCTCAGTGAACAGATGTGAACACCGCATTCAATGCGATCTGGCGTTGCTCGGTACGGGGCCGCCAAATTAAACTTGAGAAATAAATAACGTTTCACGCGTTTCTTCTTAGCCATGTGCGGAGCCAAGAACATATGGGAAGCGGGTGGGGGGGAAGACAAACATCAAAAAAACATTGAACATATAGGGGATCCTGGGATGTGTGCGTTCATTTGTGTGTTCCTGGGCCCCTCCCCGATATGCCCCCCTCTCTCCGCCCCGGCAGGTCGGCCCTGGCCGCGGCCCGCGAGAAGGGGCTCAGCGCGAAGGAGACTTCCCCCTCGGGACCTCTGGGGCAGCGCGGCCCAGGCTGGGCCACGCCTCTCCCTTCCTCCTCACCCTCTCCTTCCTCCTAATATTCCTCCTCCTCCTCCTCCTCCTCCTCCTCCTCCTCCTTGTCCCTCCTCCTCCTCCTCCCCCTCCTCCTCCTATGATAGATGAGCAAGTTCACTTCGTCTCTGCATTCTGTCGCCTTGCCATGAAGGTTTTACTGTTGCTCCCGTCCCTCAAGGCGGATGGCGAGATGGAGTATAGACCGATTCTAAAGGACGCTGAGTGCAAAGATGCACCTGAGGAGTGCAACTTTGTGTGGATCGCTGGTCTCTGGCGATGCATTAAGTGTTGTCGTGCTTCGAGGCGTTCAGATTTTTCAACCTCACTCATGAGTGCGCCCAGACCCCCGCCCAGGAGGTGTCTGGGGATTGTTTTAGGCCTGGATCTAGAGCGTGTGGCGAGTCTACGCCACAGCATTGTCTGCTCCTCGTGTTCCGACGGCTCACACCTTTTCATCTGCTTGCATTGCGCCCCTTTTGTCCCCACAGGCACACCACAGAAGTCCAACCTGTACCGACTTCGGTGCAAAGGATTTCGTGACAGCCGACAGCAGTGGAAGTGGAATCGCGTACTCCGAGGTGTCCACCCGCAGCATGGCAAGGATGGGATCCAAGTTTTTATCGAGGCTCCTGAGGACGACGCCCCAGGTAACAGTGTACAGCACCCGCCTGCCGCTGCCACAGCCTCGGGGGACGACGACGCATTCAAATGCAGCCCAGCGCCAGTCGAAGTGGGAGCTGCTGACAGCAAGGCAGAAGCCTTCCCTCTCGACACGGCCAGCAGTACAGCCCCACCTGCCGTGCCAGAGCATCCTATCAGCGTTGTGCGTGCTTTAGGCGCTCGGGAGGAGGATGCGCTGGATCGCCAGGAGGACGAACCTCCGCTAGTAATTCGCTCTGTGCAGTCTGGTCCCTTGGCAGAGGCCTGCCAACCTGGCGCCTCGTTCCACTGGGGGCGAACATCGCCACCTTTGCTTTCTGCGGCGCTGCCTGTCGCGAGTGTGGCAGCCCCACCTTTTGTGCCTGAGCCTCCCGCCCCCCGTGTGCGCGCTGTGGTCAGGTCTAGGGGAACTCGGCCACAAGAAAAAGTTGTGGCTCCACCCACGCTCGAGCCGACTCGGGCCAGTCCCCCTTTTGGCAACATAGTGTTGGAAGAGGCCGCTGCCGACAGCGTGACCTCTGCTCTGCATCGCGTCGACGCGAGCTGTGCAGCCCCTTTCGGTCGTGCCAGAGCATCCTAGTGCTGTTGTGCGGGCCTTGAGCCCTCAGGAGAAGGATGCGCTGGAACGACAGGAAGACGAAGCTCCACTCGTCTCTCGCCCTGTGCGTTCTTCGCCTGGCGAGGCCAGCCAACCTGACGCCTCGAGGCAGAGTGGGCGAACACCGCCCCACCATCGCATGGCGGCACCGCCTGCAGCGAGCCGTGTAGCCCCACCCCTAGTGCCAGAACAACCCGTTCCTGGTTTGCGGGCTGCTCTGCGAAGTGCTGGGGGGGCCCAGGCACTAGGGGGCGAAGTGGCGCCGCTCGGGCCTGTGCCGACTCGAGTTGCTACCTTTCAAGAAAAAGTGCAGCGCCTTCTTCGAGTTGCAGGAGGTCACCCGCCGCCTGAGGCGACGGGGAGCGGGGGGGAGGTCTCGGACGAGTCAGACTAGGCCACGGGGGCGCTGCCCCGACCGTGGTCTAGCACGTTCGCGTGATCCCCTTTGCTCTCTCCTGCAGCAGGCGCTGCCGAGGAGGGCAGCCGTCGCCGCCGCTGCTCTCCCTATTGGACTGCCCTGAACTGTTGGCCAGACGCGGCTGGAGCCCCCTGGGCAAAAAATCCTCCTCCTCCTCCTCCTCCTCCTCCTTCTCGTCCTCCTCCTCCTCCTCCTCGTCCTCCTCCTCCTCCTCCTCCTCCTCCTCCTCCTCCTCCTCCTCCTCCTCCTCCTCCTCCCTCCTCCTCCTCCTCCTTCCCTCCTCCTCTCCTCCTCCTCCTCTCCTCCTCCTCCTCCTCTTCCTCCTCCTCCTCCTCCTCCTCCTCCTCCTCCTCCTCCTCCTCCTCCTCCTCCCCCTCCTCCCTCCTCCACCTGTGCCACTGGGACCCCTTCCCAGGAAAACAGGCGGGTAGCAGCCCGATCGTCACCCTTGTTTGCCCGTAGGGGGCCAAGGGGGGAGAAAATTGCTCTCGTCGCCAGCGGCCACCCATGGAGTGGGTGGTGGGTAGGTTGGGCGTCGGAGCACGGACTCCGGCGCCCCCTACCCCGAACAGGGCGCGCGGAGCACGGTCTGTTTGCGCGTCCTGGTTCGCGCGATTAGCACGCCACGGGGGCATGGCCCAGACCAGACCGTTGGCGCTGCTCTGGCTGCTGGCACTCCCCTGTTGGGGAGGTGTTCTGCCGCTCCTGCAGGTCCCGCCTTGCAGGAGTCAGTCATGCGCGGCGCGAGCGTCGAGCTCAAAAAAAAATCCCCCTCCCTCTCTCCTTCCCCTCTGTTCTCCGTCGCGCCGCTCCCTCGCGGGCGCCGCCAGCTCGCGGCGGCCCCGCCCGTGGTGACCACGCCGCGCGGTGAGCCAGTGGGGGCTCGGAGTCACCGCGAGGTTTTGGCACCCGGGTCGTCTTGCCAACGCTCGGTGGGATCAAATTGTTGGGGCGTCTGGATTGGCTGCGCCACGCAGTGTGAACCTCATGGCCTTCGGCCCATCCCGCCATCGTGGCCAGGCCGCGTGTCAGAGTTGTCAGGGATTTGTTTCCGGGCCTCTTCGAAGCGCTTAGCGGGCCTCGTGGGAAGAGCTCGGGGGCCTCTTTGGGAGCGCATTGAGGAATTATCGGGGGCGTCTTGGAGCTTCTCGGGGGCCTCTTTGGGCTTTTTTGGTGCATATTGGGGCCTCCTGGGAGCCCCTCGGGGCCGAGGGCTCGACATGTCCGTTCGGGCTCCGCATCAGGGCCCCCTGTTGGGGCCGTCTGTGGGCGTTTTGGGGCCGCGTCGGGCGCGTCGTGGGCCGTCTTGGGGCCCTTTTCGGGCCGTCTTGGGGCATGTCGAGTAGGTCAGGCGCTGTCTCAATGACCTCTAGGCGCCTTGGGCGGCGGTGCGCCTTGGGCAGACTGAGAATCGCGCGCCATCGAGAGGGCAGTGAGCATGTGAGCTACCACGGTGTGAAACGCAAAGGCCCCCCGCCTGTGCACTGAGAGCTGCGAGAGGAGAGGACTAAAGACATCTCGACTCCCAGCTCAAGGACGTCCTTGAGCTGCGAGAGATGAGGTTCGTCCTCTCACTTTGGAGAGGTCTGTTGCGAGGGCTCCCGCGTCTGGGCTTACAACCGCCATTACCCTTCCCGTCCGACCTCCCCTCCCGCCGTGCCCCCCTCTTCCGCCTTTGCTTCTCCTTCCCAGCCATCCTGTGGCGTTGGGTCCTCGTTTTGAAAAGAAAGAGAAAAAAAACTGACCCCGAGTTTGCCTCTTCTCCTCTTCTCCTCCGACCCCCCTCCCTCATTCCGTCACCCTCCTCACTTTGGCACACCCCCCCCCACACGTTTCGCGAGCTCCACCGAAGGCCATAGTGGAGGTGCCCGCATGCGGTCCCAACGCCAATTTCGGTACACCCCTCACACGTTTCGTGGCCCCATGACCAGTTTGGTTTTCGACCCTGACCTTACGGATCTGCGTGATGAGCGCCACCGAATTTGAAACATGCTGCAAATCCCTAGTGTTTTTGGACCCTGACCCCGCCGTTCCACGTGAGGGGTGCCAGCGAATTTCAGAAATGTAACAAATTCCTTGTGTTTTTGGACCCTGACCCCGCCGATCCGCGTGAGGGCTGCCACCGAATTTCAGAAATGTGGCAAGTCCCTTGTGTTTTTGGACCCTGACCCCGCCGATCCGCGTGAGGGCTGCCACCGAATTTCAGAAATGTGGCAAATCCCTTGTGTTTTGGGACCCTGACCTCGCCGATCCGCGTGAGGGTTGCCAGCGAATTTTATAAATGTGGCAAATATTTTGTGTTTTGGGACCCTGACCTCGCCGATCTGCGTGAGGGGCACCACCGAATTTTAGAAATGTGGCGAATCCCGAGTGTTTTTGGACCCTGACCCCGCCGATCTGCGTGAGCGGTGTAAATTTTTACCCACCCCAGCAATCCAGAGCACACGCTCAGGGCGTGCTAAACCTGCCCGTTTGGGCCTCCCCCCCCTCGCGCGGTCCATCAACAAGGAACAGTAAGCAGCACGCAGCCGAACGGTAACAGTGGGAACTGGAAGCTGCAACTGGTACAGGAAACTGCGAACCTTCGCCCTACAGCCTGGTGGCCCCACAAAGAGGCCGGCGGATTGTTTCACGGATACAGGTCGGAGGAAAGAGAGGCACCACCACAGCTGGAAGGGGGGACCGCACCACCAATGGGGGCCCCTCCTGGCTCGTCGCTCTGGTGGTGGTGGTGTCGCTTGTCGTTCTTCCTGGCAAGGTTGTGCGGGGAGAGCGGCGGTCGAGCGTCGGCTGCCGCTTCGGCTCAGCATCTTGCTGCCTCGAGCACGGCTCTCGTCCCGCCGAGGCCACAGGGCTCCTCTCCGGGCGCCGCCGCCGAGTCGTGGCCCCATCGCGCGGAGCCCGACGGTCCCGGCGGCGAGGGAGCGGACCAGGCGGAGGGTTGGGAGGGGCGAGGTCACCTGCCGTTCTCCTCCCCCTCCTTTCCCTATCCTCCCTCTCTCCCCCCTCCACGCTCTGCGGCGCCAGCGGTGTCTCCAAGGAAGGTTTCACTCCGCTCTGCCGGCTGAGGTGAAATCGACCTTCTATGGGGGCGCGTGCGCGGCCTCAGGGCCACCAGGGCTCTCGCGGCAAACGACTCCGGCTTTCATCGTCGAGCGATGTGGAAGGTCGTGATTGGTAGTGCACTCACAGCGGTACGCCCTGCCTTCTGAGGCCGTTCCCGGCCTCCCTCTCCTCTATTTCACTCTCCCCCGTCCCTCCCCCGTCCTGTTCCTCCCCCGCCCCTTCGATCCCCCCTTTTTCCTTCTCCCACCCCTGAAGAAGGCCGGCCCCGACGGACACCAGCTCCCCGAGCCCGTGCCACCCTCGTGGTGGCTGCCCCGGGCCCGCGTGGAGGCCCCGGGGACGCCTGGAGCAGGGACGAGCCTCGGGGCCCTCGCCCTTCAGGACCCCCTCCTCTCGGGCCGGACGAAAGGGGGGGATTGGGAAAGGGGGGGCTACGAAATTTGCTGCATGCAGCTGGTTTCGGCCTCACCGAGGGGCCCAGTCCTCGATACATAGCCGCCTCCGGCGCCGGGAAAATCAGCTACGTGAGCTGATTCTCAAACCCCCCCTTTGCTATCCCCCCCTTTCGCCCGACCCGATCCTCCCGCATGCCGAGCCTCTCAGGTGCACCCGAGCCTCTCAGGGGCAGCGACAGGGGGGGACGAGGCACAGGGGGGGGGGATGCGTCGGCCCCCAATCGCCCGCGCATCGTCGACAATTACGGGCCCGAGCCCCGCCCTGCCCAGGAACTTGCGGATTCGCTATCGGGGGCCGATGGCCGATCTATCGGTGATGTACTGTTGAGTCCAGGTCGATGTTCCCCCCCCCCCCCCTGTCAGTCCCTCGCTGTCGTTGCCCCTCAGCCTCTCAGGGGCAACGACCGGGATGGGAATAGGCATACAGTAGTTCGCGTCGTGTCGACTGGCGGCGACCCCGCCGCCGGCGTTCACCGTTGAACGCCGGCGGCGACCCAGAATTGGTCGATGTTGAGAGATCTGACGTCTCGGATTCGGCCGATGGGTCAAGGTTGAACGACCCCCTCCCCGGAGTGTCTATCGCCAATACCAGGTCGATGTTCCCCCCCCTTACGCCAGTCCCCCCTATCATGGCCCCTCAGCCTCAGGGAGGACCCCTGGGTCTGGCGGTGATCTGAGGAATCCGCGAGGACCTCCAAAAGTGCATGGCATGTTTGCGCCGTCTTCTCCTGTCATACAGAGTTTGGCTCCTGCCTCCCCCCCGCCGCCCCACTCTCAACACGACAGCGGCAGAAGCACAAGAATTGCAAAGCAGAGTTAGAGCTTCCTTATGTTCGGTTGCTGATGGTCATTAGTAGTGATTATTGCGTCTACCTGTCTGCTTTCTTTCTCTCCCCCTCCCAGACGCACGACCCCCTGGCTGCGAGGAGCTGTCAGGCCAGCTGCTGCCGCACTACCTGCTTTTCGGGCAGTGCAGCTTCTGGGCGTTCTTCGGCACGCCCCGCCGCAGCCCCTTGTGTCGATGAGGGGTCGGAGCAGGAGGTGTTCCTCCGTTGCCTCTTCTTCTCCTGCTCCTCTAACCTCCTCTAACCTCCTCTTCTCCAGCGTTCTCCTCTCATCTTCCCCCGTCGATTTCTCCTCATCCTTCCACTACAGCCCCCCCACATCACTACGATCACCACTGGCATCATTGTCACGGTCATGGTTATCCCTCCCTCCTATTTCTACGCATCGTTCTCCACTTGCCTCCACCTGCCTTTCCGTAGCCATGTTGGCTCAAGATGCCAAGCTTCTCAGGGGAACAAGTGGACACCGCTATCCCGCAGCTGGCAAGGCTGTTCAGCCTGTGTTTACCTCGACTGCAGGAGTTGGGTTCTGGCTTGCCTCAATTGCAGGGTTGGCCTTCTCTGCAGGACTGGAGCCCCTGCGAGGGTCTGGAGAGTCGAATGTCGTGGCGTGAGCATGCCATGGTGGAATCATGGGCGCCGTGCACACTATGGCAAGAGCTACAGTTATGTTCAAAGTCATCGTTCTGGTGGTAGCGGTGGCAGTCACAAAGCGTGGAATCAAATTATTCGGTGTGCAGCAAGTGCGGTCATTGGGAGTTCGACAAGTATGGCCAATGGGCGTGCAGCAAGTGCGGTGCCGATTACCTGAAAGCCAACGCCAATAATGACGACGACGAGCCTCAGAACGCCCAGCTCGCGAAGAACCTCGCGGAGCTGTCCAAGAAACAGAAAGAGCGCCAGTGGATACCCTCGTGACTGAAAAGGGGGTGGGTGCTTGCAGAGCCCCCCCCCCTTCCCCCCCTTCAAGGGGGGTGGCGAATTCGGACCCCTCCCCTTTCAAAGGGAGGGGGCGATTTCGGACCTCCCCCCTTCCCCCTTTTGCGCAGGACAGGGGGGGCAGGAGGGGAGGCCCTCCCCGCGCCGGAGCGCCGGTGCGGTAGGGTTAGGTTGTTCGGGTAGGGGCTGGGACCAGGGTGGTCGGGTTAGGGCGCAGGGTTAGGGTGCTAGGGTCATGGGGTTTGGCTTAGGGTTAGGGTGTCAGGGTTAAGGTCATAGGGTGCGGGTGTGAGGATTCGGGTGTTACGGTTAGGGTGTTGGGGGGTCGAGAAGTAGGGTTAGGGTTAGGGGTTAGGGCACGACTAGCGTTAGGGTCAGTATTTTGGGTTAGGGTTTGGTTTCAGGGTTAGGGTTAGGGTTTGGGCTAGGGTGGGTTTGTGGATCAGGAGTCAGGGCTAGGGTTAGGGGTTAGCGGTTAGGAATCAGGGTAGGGTTAGGGTCAGGTTTCGGGTTAGGGTTTCAGATTGGGAGTCAGGGGTTAGTGTGTCAGGGCAAAGGTGATGGTTAGGGTTTAGAAGGTTCGGGGTTTGGGTGAGGGGTTAGGGTTAGGGTAGGGTTATTGGTAGGGTCAGGGTTTCGGGTTCGGGATCGGCTATAGGGTTCAGGCTATAGAATTAGGGTTTGGGAGTTTGGATTAGGGGTCAGAATCGGGGCTAGGGCTAGGAGTTAGGATTAGGGGTTGGGGTTTAGGGGTTGGGGTAAAAGGTTCGGGTAAGGGGTAAGGTTCGGGTTGAGGGTTTAGGGTTCGATTTAGCGTGTAGGGTAAGGGGTTCTGGTGTAGGGTTAGGGGTTAGGGTGGGGGTTTGGGTTACTGGTTAGGGTCAGGGTTTCGGCTCGGGTTTGGGAGTTAGAGGTTCGGGATAAGGTAGGGTTAGGGCTTAGGGCTTAGGGCTTAGGGTTCGGATAGAAGGTTGGGGTTCGGGTTAGGGATTAAGGATAAGAGTTCGAGTAGGAGTGTTCGGGCTCAGGGGATAGGGTGGGGGTAATGGTCAAGACACCCTCTAGATAGCAAGCCGCATAGCTCACTCCTACCCGCCCTCCCAACACATTAGTAACACCCGAGCCTCAGAATGTTCCGCGGTCGCCTTTTGATAGACAGCTATTGAGAACCAAAACCGAGCCCATGTGCGCGACGCTGGGGCGAGGTGCGCCACGCGTGCCAGGCGCGCCACGCGCGCCAGGCACCCCTGGGTCCCGAGCGTGCCAGGCACGCCTAGTGCGCCAGATGCTTCCTCCAGCCGCGCCAGGTGCGCCACGTCCGGGGCACGTGCAGAGTGTGTCAGGTGCGCCTGCGCACATGACAGCACACATTGGGACATATGTCGGCCCCCACCATCCCTGTCGAAAACCAATGCCCATCATTGTGTCTGGTGGGCCTGCGCACAGCAGGCCATACACCACCACCCTCGCCGTCCCTGACAAAAACCAGTTGACAATGATAGCGGGGTGGCCGCGCACTATCCACATTTAGCCGCGAGTTGCATTTTGCATTGTGCGTTTGTCACGGATGGTAGCCCTGCACGCAGCAGGCAATATGCTGACACCCCCGCGTTCCCTGTTGAAAAACAATCCAAAGTGCCCGCGGGCCTCACGAACATGACTCCAGACTTTGCCCCACACTGTATTGTGTATTGTTTTTTTACCGGAATGGTGGGGGGGGACCCGCATCAGGTTGGCCGCGCAAGCTCCGAATTTGGAGGCAGGGTGCGTTTTGTATTGTTTTTGATAGGGATGGTGGGGGGGGGCCCTCATAGTGTGCGCATGTTTCCGGGTCGGCTGCTGGTCCGGTGGGGGAGGGGGTGTTTATCAATAGGGAACAGCAATTTAGGGACAGGGGGTAGGGTTAGGGTTACGGTTGGGGTTGCGGTTGGGGTTAGAGGTTAGGGTGAGGGTGAGGAGTTAGGTTTGGAGTTGGGGTTGTTATGCGGTCCGGGATTAGGGCTATGGGACAAGGGTTAGGATTAAGGTGGTGGGGTTTGGGTGTCAGGGCTGGGATGTCAGAGTATGGCTTTTGGGGCTAAGGTCGTAGGGTAGTGGGGATCGGATTCTCGAACCAGGGAGGCGGCGTGGCCAAAGGGGGTTGAGGGGGGGGTCCGATTTTCGAGTCCAACCGAGGGGGGGGGGGTCACACCGCACCCCCCTCCCTTTTGAAAGGAGGGGAGGGGGGGGGAGGGGTCCGGGACGACGGATCAGGAACGGGGTGGAGGTGGGGGGGTCCGCCGACGACGGGCCGGGGGAAGAGGGCCCCTTTAGGGCATCCAGCGGCGCGCCCTTCAAGAGACACTTCCACGTGTGCGGAGCGATTCGTGAGGTGGTCAAGTCAAGCGTGTGCCTGTGCAACCATTTGTGCCTGTGGGACAATTGGCACGGGCCAGACGTACCCGTCTGGCTAGACATGTCGGAGTCCAGTAACCCACTATGCATGGAGGAAAAGGGTCTCAGGCGGTGGTGCGGAAGCAACATCCAGCAGTTCGAGTTTTGGATTGAGATGCGAAGGTCGAAGAGGGTGCTCAATTCAGATGAGGCGTCGGAAATGGATGTCAGTCACTTTGGTGATAGTCATCGCAATGGGCTTAAGGCCTCAAGAATCGCTGCACCGAGACAGCCTCCTCTGAGCCAGATCACAGTCGTCCTGAGCAGCTTCTCGTACGGCAGGCTTCTGGGGAAGTCACCAAGCGACTTCGCGCGATCCGCGAGGGCACCTCTGCAAGTTTCGGACGCGTACTGGGGCGAATGGGCCAGCGCGGACCTCCGCCCGCCGCCGCAACCGCCGCAGCGGCCAGCCGGCCCGACGCGCAGCCAGAGGCAGCTGCGGCAGTCAACGCGGGGGCAGGCCAGGAACCATTGCATTTTAAAAAGGCATGGTGGCAGCCACTCAGACGCCAAGCGCGTGGATGTTTTGCTACGCCACGTCCTGGAACGAGGTGGCATTGTTGTTTGCTCAGAGTGGGAAGGCTGACTGCGATGCCTTCTGCTCTGCAGAACATCGCTTAACAGGTGATCCAATGGTGCATTCAGTCAAACGTGAGATGCGCGATGTGAAATGGAGGCCCCATGTTGCCTTGGCTCCCCCCACCCCTTGTGGAGGTGCCCACGGGGGGCCCCGTGCTGTCGCCAGCCGCGGTTTGGTTGCTCGGTGTGTTCGTGCTTGTCCGTGACGGACCACGTCTCTATTGGCCACTCGATGCTTCTACAGTTAAAAACTAAGCATGTTGATCTGGTGTCGGACCTGGGCGTCTGTAGTGAACGCGTTGAACGATTGCGTGAGATGTCAGAGTTCCTGTGGACGTTGTCGGTGCCGTGAGTACTGGCGGTATACTTGCTGGGGCTTCAGACCTTTCGGGCTGTCCACGGCTGGCCAGTGGAAAGGCGTCAGCGCCTCCCCTGCTTGACATCGCGTGCGCGCGAGGCCGAGGGCCCCTCATTGACTTCGTGGTAGCCTCAGATGATGCTGCTCTGTACGCCAGAGTTGCCCAACGCGTCCCGTCGCCGTTCAAAACTCATGCGTGCCTGCGAGTTTCGATTGAGCATGGCGCTGTGGAGCAGCGTCTCTGGAGACGAGTGGATACCCTATCATTTCGGGAACGCTACGGGCCAGATCGTCCGTGGGAGGCGATAGTGGAAAAGTGCGCGGGCGAAGGCGCCTCTTGCCCTCCTGAATATATGGCGAGCGTCTCCATCTCTCGCAACGCCGATAATCTGCAGCGGTCGGTTCCGGAGCAGTACATGGCGTTGAGCAAGGCCGCAGAGACATCGTTCCCATCGCACGCCCGTGCAGTCGACCAAGGGCCTCGACTTTGCAGTGAACGTGGAGGCGTTCCTCGGTTCCGGAATGCCAGGATTTGTAAACGAGGTTTCTCTAGGCAAAGTTTCAAATTAATTTGTGCGAGTGTGCGAGTGGGCCCATGTTGTTTAAGCTTCATGGGATCATCACCAGCAGCATCATCATGATCATCATCGCCGTGCTTTTTTTCATTGAAAATCACCAGCATCACCGTCATCATCATCAGCACCATTATCACCATCATCGCCACCATCGTCACCTTCCTGCCCATCATCATCATCATCATCATTATCATCATCATCATCATCATCATCATCATCATCATCATCATCATCACCATCACCATCACCATCACCATCACCATCATCATCACCATTACCATTACCATCACCATCACCATCACCATCATCATCATCATCATCATCATCATCATCATCATCACAATCTTCAGAATCGCCGTCATCGCCGTCAACATCATCATCCGCATGAAGGTGAACGGCGAAAACCAAACACTACGAACATGCATGCGTGCACATTCGTAGCTGTCAGATTTCTGGCGCGAAACTTGTCAGCCACGCTGTCATATTGAGTAGATAATACAGGCCCTCCCAGTCCGCCAGCCAGTGCAGCTTGAGTAGTGGCCGCTTCCTGATGATGTTGGTCCGACTCGGTTGTGCGGTGGCGCGGTGGACAATCCTCTGGCGGAATTGTGCGATCCGCCCCGCAAGATGGCGGCGCTGCGAGAGGCGCTTCGTTTTGTGAGAAGCGCGGAGGGTTTGTTATTATCAACCCCATACGCTCACTCAAGACGCTGCGCATGCCTCCTTCGAGTGCTGGCTAGGAGGTTCTGTCGCGCCTCTCGACGGGTCCCCCCCAAAAGTCGGGGACGTCGCCTTGTGGTGTAAGCGAACTCCCTCAGAGGAGAACGACGTTTCAGACATACTTAGACTGAGTCAACCACCTGGACGGTGGAAGGAAGAGGAGGCAAACTTACGCGTAAAGGGAGGACGCGGTGTCATTCCCCCTCCACACATTGTCTGCAGTCGAATGACAAGGTCGACTCTTATGGTTACTGTGTAGCAGCACGGAGTCAGGCAAGCAAGTCAACTACAGGTCTCGCGGGGCATGCTTCTCACCAGACGTGTGGGGGAGTGCCTGCGCATCGCTCCATGTGAGTCGTCACCAGCACCGTCCGCCTGGTCAGAGGAGCACATTGAGATCAGTGCCCTCATTCATGCCATTGTATCCCCAAGAACGCGAGCCCCTGGCCCCCCACTCATCTCCAGTCCCAGCCCCGCCCCACCTGCTAGCCCATGCTGCAATTCAATGTGCGTTGTTGTCCAGGTCGACGGGACGCAGCGGCGTCAGGCTTCAGGTGCATCTGGTGGACCGTTCGGACTCCCGGGGACTGCACCAACACCGTTAGGCGACGTTCGTTGGGATTGGCGTCGCTTCACTAATCAACATAAGCAGTTTTTTCCGAGCCTGACAAGGACTCTTTTCAATGGCTGCGTCTGAGCCCCGTCAGCCCTCATCTGAACTATCTCTTTGCCAGCACCCTTGCATGCAAGCACCGTTGTACACCATCGCCGAGCGACTTGGTATTGGTTTCCTGTTGTTCCCCACATGTTTCGTGGGGGTATGGCTTTCTTCTCTGCCGCGTCGCATCCGCGACCTCACCTCCCCCCTCTCCTTATCCCTCTCGCTTGCACAAGCGCATCTACATACAGCCATACACACAGCATACAATGATCGTGCACCACATGTTGGGCATCCACATGAGACACGCCCACATACAGCCGCACACGCATCATACACATGACACGGAAAGTGTGGCAGGCGTGGCACGTTCTCGACACCATAGGGGGTGCGCAGGGGGTGGTCTTTGAGCGCGGTCTCTATACGGACCAGGCTCGGAAAGTAAGGCAGGGGTGGCATTGTCTCGTCACCACAGGGGGGGCGCAGGGAGGGGTCTTTGAGTGCGGTCTCTGCACGGTCTAAGCTCTGAAAGTGTAGCAGGGGTGGAAGTTTCTCGATACCACAGTGGTTGCGCAGGGGGTGGTCTCTGACCGCGGTCTCTATATTGACCAGGCTCGGAAAGTGAGGCAGCGGTGACAGTTTGTTGACACCAGAGGGGTTGCGCAGGGGCTGGTCCCTGAGCGCGGTGTCCATACGGTCCAGTTTCGGAAAGTGTGGCAGGGTTGGCAGTTTTGCGACACCAGAGGGAGTGCGCAGGGGGCGGTTTCTGAGCGCCAGGCTCGGAAAGTGTGGCAGCGTTGGCAGTTTCTTGACACGCAGGGGGTAGTCTCTGAGCGCGGTGTCCATACGGTCCAGGCTCGGGAAGTGTGGCAGGCGTGGCAGTTTCTTGACAAAAGAGGGGGTGCGCAGGGGATGGTCTTTGAGCGCGGTCTCTATACAATCCAGGCTCGGAAAGTGTAACAGGGGTGGAAGTTTCTCGACACCAGAGGGGGTCTCGACACCATAGGGGGTGCGAAGGGGGTGGTCTCTGACCGCGGTCTCTATACGGTGCAGGCTCGGAAAGTGAGGCAGGCGTGGCATTGTATCGTCACCAGAGAGGGTGCGCAGGGGGGGGTCTTCGAGCGCGGTCTCTATACAATCCAGGCTCGGAAAGTGTGGCACGGGTGGCAGTTTCTTGACACCAGAGGGAGTGCGCAGAGGGTGGTCTCTGAGCGCGGTCTCTATACGGTCCAGGCTCGGACAGTGTGGCACGGGTGGCAGTGTCTTGACACCAGAGGGGTTGCGCAGGGGCTGGTCCCTGAGCGCGGTGTCCATACGGTCCAGGCTCGGGAAGTGTGGCAGGGGTGGCAGTTTCGCGACACCAGAGGGAGTGCGCAGGGGGCGGTTTCTCAGCGCCAGGCTCGGAAAGTGAGGCAGGGGTGGCAGTTTCTCGACGCCCATCGGGGTATTCATGCTCCCAAGGCTTGACCTGCGTCACCAACGGTGTCGGCGGGGCAACGGCAAAGGGCAACCAGCATCATTCTCGCATGTTTAATTTCAGCGATCATCACTCCAGACATATAGGTATGGTGGGTTCCTCGGGAGCGTAATGGTGGAGGAGTCAATAGACGGTTACGTATCTCGCACACGGTGTCTAGAGCTCCGGTCTCTTTATTCAATCGCTTTGTTCATTCCGCCGGCCCCTATTGCTTCGCCGGTGTCGTTCTGAAAAGAAGGAGGAAGAGGAGGAGGAGGAAGAAGAGGGTAGGATGAGGAGGAGGAGGAGGAGGAGGCCTCTCGATTCCTGCCTTGATGACTTATTGTAGCACCTTGCGTTCGAGGATTGAGGGTCGTTGATGCAGAGGGGGGAAGAGGAGGAGAGGAACGAAAGAAGGAAAGGTTGGTGAGATGATAGGAAACCTCTCGGAGGTCTCTTGGCGGTATTTCTGGGGCGTCACGGGGCCTCTTACGGGGCCTCTTGAAGGTCTCTTGGGGCCTCTCGGGAGCATATTGGGGGTTTCTTGTGGGGTTCTCGAGGCCTCCAGGGAACCTCTCCGCGCCTGGAGTTCGACATGTCCGTTCGGGTCCCTCGTTTGGCCCCGCCCTTGGAGCCGTCTTGCGAGCCCCTTCGGCCATCCTGAAGGCCTCTGGAGCTGCCTTGGGGCCCTCCGGGGCCGTTGTGGGCGCTCTTGGAAGCCTCTTGGGCCGTGTTGGGGCGATCCTGGAACCCTTTAGGGCCGTCTTCGAGCGCGCGGTAAGCCCCCAAGGCGAAAACGCCAAAAACCTTTAACAATTGCAGGAACATCGTTAATTTCTGTCTCTGTGGGCCCTCTTGGCCGGTCTCTTGAGGCCTCTTGGGGGTCTCTTGGGGCCTCTCGGGGGCATCTTGGGGGTTTCTTGGGGGCTGTTGGGGCCTCCAGGGGACCTCTCTCAGAGCTCGACGTGTCCGCTCGGGTCCCTCGACTGGGCCCGCCCTTGGAGCCGTCTTTGGGAGCCTCTTCGGTCATCTTGGAAGCCTCTGGGGCTGTCTAGGGGCCCTCTTGGGGCCGTTGTGGGCGCTCCAGGAGGCCTCTTAGGGCCGTGTTGGGGCGATCCTGGAAGCCTCTTGGAGCCGTCTTTGGACGCAGGTGAGCAAAACTTGCAGGGAAATCGCTAATGTCTCTTTCTGTGGAGCCTCTTGGGAGGTCTCTTGGGGCCTCGTGGGGGTGTCTTGGGGCCTCTCGGGGGCCTCTTGGGGGCCTCTTGGGGGCCTCTTGGGGCCTCGTCGGGCTTCCAGGGGACCTCTCTGCGCCTAAAGCTCGACATGTCCGCTGCCCAGGGTGGGGGCCGTCTTGGGAGCCTGTTCAGCCATCTTGGAAGGCCTCTGGAGATGTCTTGGGGCCCTCTGGGACCGTTTCGGGCGCTCGTGGAGGCCTCTTGGGCTGTTTTGGGGCGATCCTGGAAGCCTCTTGGAGCGCTGATAAGCCTCCAAGGCGAGAACGCCAAAAACCTTCAAACATTAAAGCACAATAGCTAATTTCTGCCTCTGTGGGCCCTCCTTGGGAGGTCTTTTGGAGGCCTCTGGGGGCGTCTTGCAGGCGCTTTGGGCTGTCTGGAGGCCATCTCTGGCGTTTTGGATCGCTATTGGGCCGTCTCGAGCCATGTTGAGCTCTCTTGGAGGCCACTTTCAGCGCTCCTGGAACGCTATTGGGAGCCTGCTGGGACCTGGCCGGGACCTGCCTGGGACCTTGCCGAGATTTGCTGGGACCTTGCCGACACTTACCGGGACCTTGCCAGGGTACTTTTCGTCCGGGGACCCCCAGGGGCGGCCCCGCGTGCGCGATTTAGAATATTGTCAACCTGTCATCGGAGATCGTAGCACGCCCTTGGCCCGCTGGGCCAGCGAATTTCGGCACAGCACCGCCCCCTTCCCATCCCGCGCGCCACTTCCGCATCACCCCGCCAACCCCGCCCCCTCCGCCTCGTCCTTTTTATTTCGGCTCAGCACCGCACGCCCACCCGCCAACCAGCGCGCCCTCTCCGCCCGACCCCCTCACTTCTGCACGGCACAGGGGGGGCCCCCATCTCGAGTGCCCTTCTGCATCGCCCCACTCGCCAGCCAGCGCACCCCCCCTCCGCCCCGACCCCTTCACTTCGGCACGGTATCGCCCCCCTCCCATCCCGCGCGCCCCTTCGCATCCCCCCACCCACCAGCCAGCGCGCCCCCTCCGCCCCGAACCCTTTATTTCGGCACGGCACTGCCCTACCCCCAGCCCGCACGCCCCTTCCGCATCCCCCCACCCACCAGCCAGCGCGCCCCTTCCGGCCCGACCCCTTTATGTCGGCACGGCACAGAGACCACCCACCCCGCGTGCCCCCTCCTCATCCCCCCACCCGCCAGCCAGCGCGCCCCCTCCTCTCCGACACTTTTTATTTTCGGCACGGCACTGCCCCCCCACACGTCCAGCACGCCCCCTCTGCATCACCCCCACCAGCCAGCGCGCCCCCTCCGCCCCGACCTTTCGGCACGGCACCGCCCCCCGCATCCCGCGCGCCCCTTTTGCATCCCCCCGCTCGCCAGCCAGAGCGCCCCGTCCGCCCAGAGTTTCTTTAATTTCGGCACGGCGCTGCCTCCCTGAGCGCCACCTCCATCACCCTATCCACCAGCCAGCGCGCCCCTTTCGCCCTGACCGTGCTCTTTCGGCACGGCACCTCCCCTTTTGCCCCGACCCGTTCATTGGCACATCGCCCCCCAGCATCCCGCACACCCTTCCGCATCATTCCACCCACCAGCCAGCGCGCCCCTTCCGCTCCGAGCCCTTTTATTTTGGCACGGCACCGCCCCCCGTCGCATCTCGAGCGCCCCCTCCTCATCCCCCCACCTGCAAGCCAGAGCGCCACCTCCGCCCCGACCCCTTTTTATGTCGGCACGGCACCGCCCCCGCATCCCGCGCGCCCCCTCTGCATCACACCACCCACCAGTACGCCCCCTCCGCCCCGACCCTTTTTATTTCGGCACAGCACCGCCCCGCCCCGACCCTTTATTATAGGCTAGGCCCTCCGCATCCTCCCGCCTACCAGCCAGCGACCCCCCTCTGGCCAGCGCCCCCACCGCATCCCCCAGCCCACCAGCCAGCGCGCCCCCTCCGCCTCGATTCCTTTATTTGTGCGCGGCACCGCCCCCTCCGCCCCAACACTTTCATTTCTGCACGGCACCAACCCCCCCCCCGCATCTCGCGCGCCCCCTCCGCGTCATTCCACCCACCAGCCAGCGCGCCCCCTCCTTCCCGACCCCTTTGTTTCGGCACGGCACCGCCCCCCTTCCCATCCCGCGCGCCCCCTCCGCATCCACCCACCCACCAACCAGAGCGCCCCTTCCGACTCGGCCCCTTCACTCCGGCATGGCACCGCCCCACCCCATCCCGCGTGTTTCTTCCGCGCCCCCCACCCACCAGCCAGCGCACCCTCTTCGCCCCGACGCCTGCCTTTTCTTCCGGCACGGCCCCGCCCCGCCCCAGCCCCTTACTATAGGCTATCCCCTCCTCCTTCTCATCTTCCTCCTCCTCCACCTCCTATGCCTCCCTCTCCCTTATGTGCAAGAGCCATGGCACGCGTGCCACTTGTTTACGCGACCTCCTCTACGCCAAGGCCCCGGATGTGCGGATGTGTCATCCATGTTGATTGGTACTGAACGCTCCCTCGTGCCGTCTTCGTTCCCAGTTTTCTGTAGTTTCGGCGAAGTTTCTCATAGCTACCACACTTGCCTACTGCGGTGCTGGCGAGCAGCTGTGCTTCTCTGGCAGTGGGTTGGGCTCGGTGACAACGTTTGGCCCTGCCTTCGTTAAGGGCACAAACGGACATTCGACGGGAGGGTTTAGTTCCTCCCCGCTCGTGGCAGATCATCAGCGGCGGGGGAGGAGGAGGAGGAGTACAGATGACGACGGCGAAGAGTGGAAGTAAGTGATAAGTGAGAGACACGAGGCAGAGATCGAGGAGGATGAGGCAGCAGCGAGCGAGGAGGAGGGCGAGGAAGGATGGCGGCGTGGATGCGCTGACGCCGCCAGGGCAGGCATCTGGGCTTCCAGGCTACCATGGACCCGCGGGCGGGAGGCGGGAGTCGCTGGGTCCTTGCAACTCGACCCCCTTTTGCGGTCCAGCCCGGACGCCTCCGATGTCCGCGCGCAGTGCCGAGCGCTTCGCGTGCGACGCCACAGGCTTCTACGCCAGCTTGCCGGACGTGCTTCGCTTCAACGCCCTGAGCGCTGGCATGTGCCGCCAACCCACCCTGGAGAAGGAACACGCATAACGTGTACGACTTCAGAGCTCCGCGCGGATCTCTCTTGGATCGGCGCTCGGCCCCCCTGTCTCAGGAGAGAAAGAAACACACAGACACAATTCATCGTCGGCTCCCAGGAAAGTATGGGAAAATATAGGAAGTGGGGGGACGACAAAAACCCAGAAAATATAGGGAAAATATGGGGAATCCTGTTATTTGTGTGTATTTGTCCCAGGGCCCCTTCACTGTCGGCGCCTCTGGCGCCGATCCAAGAAATCTGCGCGGACTTCGAACATGTATGGTTCATGCTGTTTGCTTATCTACCACCCTCCCTGTGCTCCTGACGTTTCAGTTCTCCCGTCCATCCGTCTCTGTCCGTCCCCGGTCTGCAGTCAGAGCTTCAATCGTCGGCCGCTGGGGCGTGGGCACGTTGCCTCAATAATTTGTTTTGGGGGAGAAGTCTGCCCTAAGGAGGAGGTGTTGCCCAGAGAGGAGCTGTACATAATCACTGCTTGTTGTTTGAAGGAGGTGGTGCTCCTCGGGGGTGACGTTTGACGGCAGCCGCCCTCGCATTTCACCAATGACTTTACGATTTGGCACCGCTGCGAATTTTCCTGGGCAGTCACCGCACGCTGTCCGTGCATTCTTGCACCGACACAAACACACGTTACATGTCATTTGCAACGGCCCCATCTCCAACGGTCAATGATGGCCCGAATCCAGCTCAGATCATGATCAACGCGGAGTCATCAAGGGTGTGTCAAGGGTGTGTAAATCAAATCTGAGGTGTCACTTAGGGGGCTGAAGGAGGTGGGGCTGTGTGCTCCTGGGCTTCAAGCCCAGACCTGGGAATCGCATGGGATAGTTGCCCTGCACGAGGTGGGCCATGGCTGAGATGGTGTGGGCGACGCTGAGCTGAGGCCCGAGGGAGTCAGCACGCAAGGCCAGACTGAGAATCGTATAGGAAACCTGCCCCTCGCGAGGCAGGTCACGCCTGATGTGGCGCGGGCGACTCTGAGCTGAGGCCCGAGGGAGTCAGCACGCAAGCTCCAAACAGCCGACCCGCACGGCAAGGCTGGGCAACCTTCCCAAGGCTACCTTTGCATCCTTACCTCCACGGTCCATCCTTGGCCGTGTTCGTTGGCCGCGCCCCGCTCGAAGAGCTTCGAAATGGGCGTCCAAGGCCCTTACATCCTTACCGCGCATCCTCATGACACGGGCCGACTGTGCCCGCTTCCCAGTTCCCATCAACCCGTGACCTTTGGGCTCGAGCCAGTCGCCCGTAAGATTGGCAGCGATGGCGCGCGCAGGCCACGCGTCCTGGCGCCTGGTCAGGTCTCTGACGGCCGCGCCAGCGGTGCGGCGCGCTGCGGGCTCGTCGGGCCTGCCTGCGGGGATCTGCACGCTGCTTCTGCCTGCTCGTCGCGCGGCTGTGCTGTGCGTCGGGCGCCCAGGCGCGGGCAGCCGATGCATCGGCGCTACGGCGTGCAGCCGTGGGATCTCGGAGGAGGAAATGGATTCGAGGGGGAGCACAGACTCGAGGAGGAGCAGCGGTTTTCGAGAGATTTCGTCGGTCGTCGGCGGTTTTCCAGCCTCGGGGAGCCTTCAGCGGCTGCGCCGCGACGAGATCGTTCCGGGGGTGCCCAGATTGTCCCCGAGCGGCCATTGGAGAACCGAGTTATGGTTCGAAAACCGAAGAGGAATGGTACCGCTTCTTTTTTGTTGCTGCTACCCTCGCCTCGCTTTCGCCTTCTTGGGCCTCCAGAGAGGCCCTCGTCGCGCCTCCAGAGAGGCCCTCGTCGCCACGGCTGGGCTCGCCTCGAAGTTCTGGTTTCAGAGCACCCCGGGAGAACTCTGGGGAGTAGCGGTGCTCGCACACCTGAAGTGTCCGTCGTGGCTCACGCGAGAGGAAGTTTGGGCGCTCAGGGGGCGGGTTGGAGATCCCCCCTTTCGATGTCGATTGTCTTCAACATGGCGCTAAGAGGACTGCAAAGTTCATCGGAAGTGCACGTTCTGGTTCCCCTAGGATTGAGGACGACGAGCTGAGGCAGCGGCTCCACGACTTCAACGAGCAGTTCGCCGAAGCGCGGCTCTGCCTGTCCGATGCCTCGGAGTCAAAGGACACAACGTATTTCGCGGACGACATCGAGGAAGCCAAGGAGGCTGTCGACAAGACGGTTGAGCTGTACGAGTCATTGTTGTCTGCCCTGGGCGAGGAGAAGAGGGCCGAAGTGGAGTCGGCGAATAGCCTGAAGGTCCGCAGCTTCATGGAGGAGGAGGAGGAGGAGGCGCCACGATGCCGAGAACAGGGAGGGAAGAGGATGAGCAGCACCAGGAGCAGGAGGAGGTGAGTAAGAGGCGGAGAACTGGAGGATGCAGGAGGAGGTGCAAGGGGGAGGAGGAGGAGGAGGAGGTGGAGGAGGAGGAGGAGGCGGAGGAGGAGGAGGAGGAGGCACAAGGCGAAACTCAAAGACATAGCAGGACGAAGAGGAGGAGGACGAGGATGCGTGACGTGAAGCATGTGAGGAGGGAGGGTGCACTACACAGGAGGAGAAGGAGCTACAGGGGGATGCACGAGGAGGAAGGAGGCAGGAGCGGAGCAGGAGGTCCGAGTCGACGCCCTGGCGCCGGTCGGGCCTGCCCAGGCGCTGGTCGAGGCCCGCGAGCGTCCCTGCAGCGGCCCGGGTCCCGACCGGCGGGCCACCCTGGGCAGGCCCTGGCCGGCATGGGGTTTCGTCCTCCGCTTTCGCTCCCCCTGTCTTCAGAAGCGAAAGGAGGACGTACCCGAGAGAGGTCTTTAGTTTTGACCCCCTCTGTTATCTCGGCGGTAAATGGGACTGGTCGTAGCTGTCGGCGTCGTTGTTGCGCAGAGGGCGCCGCAGGAAAAATGGTTACTTTCCCCTATCGGTGGGGCGCCAGTCCGTTAGTAAGGCCGCCGGCTAATTCATTCGCTGCCCCATGTGTGGGGGGGGGGGGCAATTCAGGAGGGGACAATACACATAGGCATACTTAATTCTGGATTATCAAGGGGAGATGGGAATGCATAATATATATATATATATATTCTCATACGCACCTCTCCGAGGGAGTAGAGCTCAGAGGCGATTAGTGCGTCCGTCGTTCGCGATTTTTCTGGCCGTTTCGCTCGGGACATCCTCGAAATTATGAAAATCGGTGGCACCCCTCACGCAGATCGTGACGTCAGGGTCCAACAACACATAGGATTTCCAACATTTTATCATACAACTTTCAAAAACACATGGTAATTTCAATGATTTTGACTCCGATTCTCAGAGAATGGCGGTTTCGCCTGAGACATCCTCCCAAAATCGAGCCCCAGACCCCTCCTCGGAGCCTCCTGGGGGCCTCCTGGAACCTCCTGGGGCCTCCTGGGGCTTTCTGGACCTTCTGGTACCCCAGACCCCGCCTCGGAGCCTCCTGGAGTTCTCCTGGGCCTGCTGAGGCCGCCTGGGGCCTCCTGGGGCCTCCTGGGGCCTCCTGGGGCTTCAGAACTACATGCACACACAGAGACACAAATCACGCCCAACACATCACACGCTAGACAAACATAACATACACACACAACACCGACAACACGCAAAAAGCACGCACCACACAAAGCACACATCACACACACACACAACACTCACAATCCTGGGGCCTCCTGGAGCCTCTTCTGGTATCCAAGTCGGGCCTCCTGAGGCTTCCTGGGGGGCCCTGGTACACACATCGCAAGGTGTGGCAACCCCACTTGCGCTCGAGTGCGACTTCGCTGTTGCATGTCACTCCTGCTTCAAACGCCCCTTCAGCTTGTTGTATGAGCCTGGGCACACACGTGCCACTTGTGTATATATATATATATATATGTATATACCGGGCTACAGGGCCGGGGGTTCCCTGGCCAGGACCGCAACCCCCCATGGGGGGATCGGGCCTCCGGGAGCGCCCTTGTCCGGCCCAAGATCCCCAAGAGCGCTCCGCGACAGGCCCAGCAGGCTCCACGAGGCCCATGAGGGCGCCAAGAGGGCCCCAAGATGCCCAAGATAAGCCCAAGACGGCCAAAGAGGCTCCCAAGACGCTTCAAGAGGCCTCCAAGAGGCCCCCCCAGAGGGCCCCAAGAGGCCAAAATTGTTAATCTAAAGGCTGCCGCTTCTGCCGCCGACCCCAAAGAAGGCTCTGCAGGTGTTTTGTTGGGACATCCCGGGTTTCGGGTTTGTTTCAGGTTTTGGGGAAGTCAGAGATTGTCCATTTCAGTCCTCGCGCGATCACTGTCCCGCTGTTGCCGCGAGTGTCGCGGCGCTCCCGCAGGGTTGTGAACCTTCTGGTGCTTTGCCGTCCGAAACAAGCAGATGGGCTAGTGGGTGGGAGTCGCAGGAGTAAGCGTCACGACAAGGAGAGCGGAGACCTGTATGGTTTTTTTGCCAGTCGCGGAGGGAATGCCTGTGGCCCTCACAGATCATATCGACCGCAGCGAGGACAAGTACCTACTCCGCGGACGCGTGGGGACCGTGCACTCATGGGTGTGTGATGGCGACGAAGGAGCAGGTCGCGTCTCCCGGGGGGGAGAGACCATATTGCAGAAGACGCCGAAAGTGATATTTGTCCTCTTCGATGAGGGTCGCGATGACGCAGGGAACGCGATTCCGTGCAAGTGGACGATACAGGGGCTGAAGACGCCGGGCCTGCACCCAGTGACCCCGCAGAAAAAAGATTGGTTCGTCGACGAGGGCAGGCCGTACCCGCGTCAGAAAGTGAAGCGGCGGCAGTTCCCCTTGGCCCCAGCGTTGGGAGTCACCGCCCATTCAGCACAGGGCCAGACTTTTAAGCAGGGTGTCATCGTGGACCTCAGGATTGGCGGGGGCACGTCGCCGTTGTCGAGTTATGTGGCTCTGACGCGCGTGCGTCGCCGCGAAGACATGTTGATATTTCGGCCTTTCGACCGTGCGCCGTACACTCAGAAGGAGCGGAAGGGGCCCGGATTACTGTTACAGGTGTTGCGGGGAGACCCGATGGACTGGGAGGCAATCGAGAAGGAGTTCATGCCTGCAGGGACGTGCGCATTGTGCTCGTCGGTGAAGTACAAGAACCAGTACGCGCTCGGGCAGTGGAGCCGGGGCGACGGTCGCCGCGCGTGCAAGGTGTGCTTGGAAGGCAAGAAGAGCATTGGCACGCCGTGGCAGCGCACGGAATGTTTTCTGCGGAAGGGCCAGGATGCTTTCCATGCATCCCAGCACCGCAGCTCGAAGCTCACGTCACGGCGTTGCGTGGACTGTCCCGAGAGGCGAAAGTGTTACGTATGCGAGGGGCGGAAGTACGAGGATGCGTTCGTAGACTTCCAATGGGAGAAGGCAGGGGACGCCCGGTGCAAAGGGGGTATGTGCCTTGAGTGCGAGGAGCTGAAGAAGCACCTGCAGCGTTCGCGCTGCGGCGAGCAGAAGTTACTAGATCAATTTGCGAAAGCGGAAACTATTATCAACGAGGAACCCACATGCAAGGCTTGTAAGAGATTGCAGAGAGAGGAGGAGAAGGCCCGTGCCGAAGAGGCAAAAGAGCGCGTGCGTTCCAAATGCGGAATCCCCCAAAGATGAACCGAGTTTTCAGAGTACATGTTGAAGAACGCGCCGACAGCGTCGATGCGAGTGCTGCGCTGGCCAAGAGCGCAAAAGGAAGGAAGTCGCTGAGCGGAGCCACGCGTCGGTGACGAAAGTGCGTAAGACTGGATAGCTGTTGCCACAGCCGACAAGAGGGGCGACGGAAACGCGTGCCAGTCGTGAGGCATGTTGCGGGGAGACTAGGAGAAGCATGCTGGCAAGGATGCAAAATAGTAGTATGCTGATCATGTGGAGTTCCAAAAGGAGAGGCCTCATAGTGGTGAGGATGTGGGTCATGTTTGGGCGACAAATCCTGGCCTGGGGGGTCGGGCAGGTGGGGGCGAGGTGGCGGCCAGGCGGGGGGGGGTATGGGGTCGATTGGGGTTGGAAGGGCAAATGCGTCATGATGGTTCGTGGCGGTCCCGACCAGCGGAGACGAGAGGCCAGCAGGGCCAGAGGGCCTGGGAGGTGGCGAGAGATTTGTGGGTCGGGGGTCTCGAGGAACAGAGCCCAGAAGGCTGGGGGTGTCGGGGCCAGTGGGTGCGAGGTGGCGGCCAAGTGGGGGGGAGTATGGGTCGATTTGTGGGTCGATTTTTGGGTGAGAAATCTGGGGTCGGTGTCCCAAGAAACAGAGGCCCAGAAGGCCGGGGGCGTCGGGGCCTGGTGAGGGCGAGGTTGGCGCCAGAGGTGAGGGGCATGGGTTGATGTTGGGCGAGAAATCGTAGGGTCGGGGTCCCCAAGAACAAAGCCCAGAGGCCTGGGGGCGTCGGGGCCGGGTGGGGGCGAGGTGGCGGCCACGTGGGGGGTGTGGGCCGATTTCGGGCGAGAAATCGCGGGGTCGGGGGTCCGAAGAACAGAGCCCAGAGGCCTGGGGGTGTTGGGGCCAGGCGGGTGCGAGGTGGTGGCCAGGTGGGGGGTATGGGCCGATTTTGAAAGAGAACGTGGGGTCCCGGGTCCCAAGAACAGAGCCCAGAGGCCTGGGGGTGTCGGGGCCAGGTGGGGGCGAGGCGGCGGCCAGGTGGGGAGTGCGGGTCGAATTTGGGCGAGAAATCGCGGG
>CAUYUJ010016404.1:258684-280332 GCA_963575745.1 Prorocentrum cordatum | reverse complement strand
CCTCCTCCTCCTCCTCCTCCTCCTCCTCCTCCTCCTCCTCCTCCCCCTCGGCTTGGCATCGGCAATGCACCTCGCCGATGGGTCGGCCACGGGCTCTCCACAGCGGAGCCCGGCGCTCGCAGGCGGAGGTGGGGCATCCGGCCCCCGTCGGCGATGCATGGGCGCCTGGGGGCCGATGCGCTTCCCTCACGCCTTGCACTTGCCCCCGCTTGGGGGGGCCAGCGCCTGCACTGCTGCCGCGCCGGCGTCACAGAGAAAGAACAACCCTGTTCCCCTGATGGTCAAGCCCCTGGAGATAAGAAAGTTCGGGGTCCAGGGGGGGATAACAAACGTTTTCCCGGAGATCGCAGCATGATGACGATGGTGATGATGAGGGTGATGACGATAATGATGACGATGATGATCATGATGATGATGACGATGATGACGATGATCCTGATGATGATGATGACGATGATGATGATGATGATAATGATGATGATGCTGGTGCTGGTGCTGATGCTGGTGATGATGATGATGCTGATGATGATGATGATGATGATGATGATGGTGATAATGATGTTGATGTTGCTGATGATGAGGATGATGATGATGATGATGATGATGATGATGATGATGGTGATACTGACGTTGATGATGTTGATGCTGTTGATGATGAGGGTCATGATGATGCTGATGATGATGAGGATGCTGATGATGATGGTGATAATGATGTTGGTGCTGCTGCTGCTGCTGCTGCTGCTGATGATGATGATGATGATGATGATGATGATGATGAGGATGATGAGGATGATGAGGATGATCCTGGGCGCCTCTCTAGATTTTTGCTCTGATGGTTAACGATCCAAACAGAAACGTTCTGGGCTACGCGCGGATGTCTTGGAGCGGCGCTGGGCCCCCCCCCCCCGGGCGCGCTCCGAAAATCTCCGGCGGCCGCTCGGGACGACCCGGGCAACCCTGGGCACCTCGCGGCGAGGCGCAGCTGCTGGAAAGCACCGCGAGGCTGGAAGAAACCACAGAGAACCGACGAAACGGTCCGAAAAGCCGTGGTCCCGACGTTGCCCCTAGGGATACCCGCGCCTGTGCTGCCACCGCGCAGGTGCGGCGCGGGCCTTGCCGCAGGCTCGAGGGGTGGCACTGCGGCAGGAGGCGGGTTCCCGAAATCCTGAACCCGACAATGTTGCCATCTCTTGGAGGCGCATCTTGTGCTCCCGCCGGCGGAACCGCCCTTGGCTACACGCAAGAGTGAACCTTGGCAAGAGTGACCTTTAAGGCGCGGCCAAGGGGGGTCCTTTGAGGACACCGCCAGGCGCACAAGCCGCTGTTATCCTATCGCATTCAGCGATTCGGGGGGCCCAAGTAAGCCCGCACCAAATGTCGCTCCGGCGACGGGTCACTCTGACGTGTATCAGGCGGGTGCTAATGGGGGGTGGCCCCAATGAGGGGGGAAGAAGAGGGCCCAAAAGGGGCCCTTGAGGGCCCCTTTTGGGCACTGGCTGGCTCCAAAAGGGGCCCTAAAGGGCACCTTCGGGGTCCTTTTCTTCACCCCCCATTGCCACCCGCCCGAATGTAGTCGTCCCTGGTTTGAGCAGGGACCGACCGTCCAGGCAATCCTATAGGCCTACCACGGAATATTCTTAGAACCCCAAGATGTTCCAAGAAAACACAATGTTCTTAGAACATGAAAGCCGATGCGTCAAAACAAGACAGACTCTTCTTAGAACATTATTTGGTGGGCCTATAGGCGAGCCAAGACGCTTCGCGACTGCTTGACTGGTTGTACTTCCGCCGGCTTCTGCTGGCCTTCTGCTGGGGAGGAGGGGAAGGGGAGGAAAAGGAGGAGGAGGAGGAGGAGGAGGAGGAGGAGAAGGAAGAGGAGGAGCAGGGGGGGGGGCAGTCCGCGGCACTCGGGGTGCTGCTTGTGCGAGCTGGAGGAGGCAGAAATCTTCTTTTTTTGAGATCTCGGGCGGCCCTGGAGGATGTGTTGGGCGCCGCGGCTGCTGCAGGTGAAGGAGGGAGGAGGAGGAGGAGGAGGAGGAGGAGGAGGAGGAGGAGGAGGAGGAGGAGGAGGAGGAGGAGGAGGAGGAGGAGTGAGGAGGAGGAGGAGGAGGAGGAGGGGGGGAGAGGGGGCGGAGGAGGAGGGGAGGAGGAGGGGAGGAGGAGGAGGGGAGGAGGGAGGATGGAGGAGGAGGAGAAGGAGGAGCGGAGGAGGAGGAGGAGGAGGAGGGAGGAGGGAGGAGGAGCAGGAGCAGGAGGAGGAGGAGGAAGAGGAGAGGATATGCCGAGGAGGAGGCCCCGCCCCAGCAGGCGCCCGTCCACGGCGCCGCTCACGGTGCGCGGCTGCGGGGGCTCCGCGGTCGCGTCGCACGCGCGCCCTCCGGCTGCGGCGGCTGGCGGCCGCGGCGGGCGGGGGTCGAGGAGCCAAGAGGTCCCTGCAGGCATCCGAGAGGCCCCTGACTTGCAGGCTGCGCACGGGGGCGGGATGCCTTCGGGCAGTCCCCAGCAAGGACAGCCGGCGTGCGCGCTGCGCCGCGGCTCTGCATGCTGCGCGCCACTTCGGCGAACTCTCGGGGAGCGGCCAGCGAGGCGTCCTCGATCGAAGGGCTCCAAGCGTTTGGATCTTCTTTCATCGCTTCGCTCACCCCGCCGGCCTAGGTTGGTGTGCCCGTGGCGAGCGAGGAGGAGGAGGAGCAGGAGGAGGAGGAGGAGCAGGAGGAGGAGGAGGAGGAGGAGGAGGAGGAGGGGGAGGAGGAGAGCAGGAGGGGTCACCTCGATGGATTCTTGGGGCACTCTTGGGGGCCAGGCGGGGTCTGCAGGGCCCGGCATGTCTCGTATGCGGAAACGCGTGCGCGAGCTCCTCCACCTCTGGAATCGGCATCGGTTGCACGTGGACCTGCGATGTGGTCCTCCTCATGGTCGCCCGCACGGCCTCCCGCAAATGGTCCCCCGCAATTGTCTCCCCGCACGGTCTCCGGCACGGCCTCCCGCCTGGTGCCCCGCATGTGCACGTTTTGATTGTTGTTTTCCCATTTACGCATATAAATTACCCCCTCGCAAAACTGCAGCATACTCACAAACATGGAGGCAAACAACATTATCCCGGCAAAGCAACCTAACAGCGATGTGTAGGAGCATATCTGGAAGCATTCCCCTTAAGATTCAGATGAGAATCCAGTTGTAGAATTCTGCTGTTCTCGCAGTCGTAGTCGCATTCGCGATGACAGTCGCAGTGGCAACGGCAGTCGCAGTCACAGCCTCAGCCTCAGCCTGCCTCAGCCTCAGCCTCAGCCTGCCTCAGCCTCAGCCTGCCTCAGCCTCAGCCTCAGCCTGCTTCAGCCTCAGCCTCAGTCTGCCTTCAGCCTCGGCGTCAGTCTCAGGCTGCCTCAGCCTCAGCAGCCTGCCTCAGCCTCAGCCTCAGCCTGCCTCAGCCTCAGCCTCAGCCTGCTTCAGCCTCAGCCTCAGTCTGCCTTCAGCTTCGGCCTCAGCCTCAGCCTGCCTCAGCCTCAGCCTGCCTCAGCCTCAGCATCAGCCTGCCTCAGCATTCAAAATGTGGCCCGGGAATGGAGTTCTGGGAACTCGAAGAACACGAAGTGGCCTACAGTTGGCTCCGGGCATTCAAAATCATGCCCAGGAATTGAGTTCTGGGAACTCGAAGACCACGAAGTGGCCTACAGTTGGCTCCGGGCATCCAAAATGTGGCCCGGGAATGGAGTTCTGGGAAGTCGAAGAGCACGAAGTGGCCTACAGTTGGCTCCGGGCATCCAAAATGTGGCCCGGGAATGGTGCTTGGGAGGTCGAAGAGCACGAAGTGTGTGACTGTTGGCTTAAAACGAGCCCAGTTCTGTTCCCGGTTCTCCTCCCCGGCACCCGCCCAGACCCCCCTGAGGAGTCATGATGCTGTCTTTTGACACGACTAGAAACCTACCAGCAAACGCTGTTAGGTAAAAACGCATACGACAGAGTACAGCGCCTCGGCTCTGGAGAGGCGGGGGGGGGAAAGGCCGAGGGGGCACGACGCGCGAGCGGAACGAATCGCAGGCCCTCGAGGTGGGCACGCTGCCCGGGCGGCGCCACGCGTGTGCGGCCGACCGTGGGGCCAGGAGCGCGACGGCCCAGAGCGCGAGCCCCTCCGCCGAGGGCCCTCGCGCCCCGCGGAGACGCGCCCCCCCACGGGGGGCACTCCGGGCTGGAGGGCCCGGCCGCGCGGAGCCGGAGGGCACCCCGCTGCCCTCGGCCCCCTCGCGCCGCGTGGGCGGCGCAGTGTGCACAGCGAGCGAGCGCTCTTTGCCCCGCCACGGCGAGTGAGCGCGTTTTGTGCCTCGCTGCGCCCCCCGTGCGCCTCCCGGAGCCCGGCGGATCGCCGGAGGCCTCCTCGGGGCTCTTGCGGCCACCGGCAAGGAGGAGGAGGAGGAGGAGTGAGGAGGAGGAGTGAGGAGGAGGAGGAGGAGGAGGAGGAGGAGGAGAGGAGGAGGAGGAGGAGGAGGAGCCCAGGAGGACCTGGCGATGGGCGTGGCGCCCCTCCGTGGCGCCCCTCCGTGGCGCCCCTCCGTGGACCCCCCTCCGTGGCCCCCCCCCGTGGACCCCCCTCGGTGCCCCCCCCCTCCGTGCCCCCCCTCGCTGGCCCTGCCGGGCGGGCTCGGGCGCCGCCTGGGCGCAGGAGGGGGCCCCGGGGGACGGTCCTGAAACGTCCCGCGGCAGGTGGACAGAACATGACTACCTACCAGACCACCCCAACCCCACCCGAAGACCCGAATTTCGGGCGTGGTGGGGGGGGGGGGATGGGCTCCATATGTGTTCTTGTTCGATGTTCCCAGACCCCCCCCCCCACACTGGAAATGGAGGGCAAATCGAGGCCTTCGGGTTGGGTTGGGGTGGTTTGGTGGGTGGGCAGAGCACGGCAAGCAACAGAACACCTTCGTAGCTCCGTGCGGATCTCCTGCAGTCTGCGCCGGCTCCTCCCGGCGGCGCCGCCCCCGACGCGCCAGGGAGCGGGGGCCCCAGCGCCGATCCGAGAAATCAGCGCGGACCTGCTGGGCCTGTTATTCACCACCACCACCACCATCACCACCACCACCACCACCATAAGTTGGAGGGGGAGAGGGTCCTCCTCGTCCTCCTCCTCCTCTTCCTCCTCCTCTTCCTCCTCCTCGTCCTCCTCCTCCTCCTCCTCCTCGTCCTCCTCCTCCTCGTGTCGCTGTCGTGCCCCCTCAGGAGGCCAGCACGGGACACGAATCTCCCCCCACTGGGGACGTGCTGGCGCGCGGGCGCCCTGCGCCGTCTGCCCACGGAGTGCTTCTGCCTCCTCGCGCTGCGCTTCAGGGGCGGCCCCGCAGGAAGCGCACGCAGCGCCCACCCCGTCGCCATACCCTGCCGAATTCCACTCCGCCCCCGTCGCCCCCACCGT
This sequence comes from Prorocentrum cordatum, assembly GCA_963575745.1. NCBI lineage: Eukaryota > Dinophyceae > Prorocentrales > Prorocentraceae > Prorocentrum > Prorocentrum cordatum. The sequence goes on along the minus strand of CAUYUJ010016404.1, from coordinate 274,928 downwards.
ATTTCCTCATCCTCCCCCTCGCTTGCACCAGCCCCGCTTCCTTGTAACGAATGCTGCCTCGCCGCACCGCCAGTCGCGCAGATCAGGCGGCCGAACACTTCGCCTGCCACTCCACCTCCGCTCGTGAACCTGAAGCTTGAACATTCCAATCCGTACAGGGATGGAGGCCAGCGAATGACTTCGAGGGAGGAGCACGACGACTTCGGCGACAGAGACAGCGAGGTCGACGACGAGGCCAAAGAGAACGACGACAGCGACGACGACGACGAGCAAGCCCAAGACCGGCGCTCGCTGTTGCACCGGGCGTCAAACGGGTGCGTCCACGGAGTTCAGGCCGCTCCCAAGCGTTCTACAGAATAGCTACAACCTTTGCTGCCAAATCTCGTGTGGATGGCTGGCGAAGAGAAAGGAGACAGGGAGGGAGGCAGTAAGGCCAGACAGGAAGGCAGGCAGGAAGGGAGGCATGGCTGCAAGCAGGGGTGAAGGGAGCGGGGATGTGGCGAGGAGGAAGGAGGGAGAAGGGGAAGGGGGGAGGCAAGAGATGGCGAAGATCGAGGAGGGAGAAAAGTTAAAGGTACAGGCTCTCAGAGAAGCGCAAGAGGTTCGCGAGGCTGCGACGCAAAACATCCAGCAATGTGAGTAGAAGATACTCAAGGTCGAAGTGCAGGTGCAAGCCCGCGAGCATTGCGATAACGCTAAGCAGCATGCGGTGAAGGAGGTGGAGACGAAGGTAGCGTACTTCGAGGAGCACATGATGAAGAAGAACAGGGACGAGGAGGACGCCAACACCAGGAAGATGACGTACGAGCTTGATCAGCAGGCGGAGTACCTCAGGAAACAGCAGGATAGCTTATCGGAGCCGGATGTTGAGCAAGAAGACGCACAGAAGCAGGCGAGAGCTCAAATATACATGGAGTCCCAGTTTGAGTACGGAAAGCAGAAGCTGGAGGTTCACTACGACACCGAATGAACGACGATGGCGAGACTGTCCGAGATGGCCTGCAAAACAGTGAAGCGGACTTGGCCAAGTCAGTCCAGGCGGCGAAGGCAACAGAAGAACGCGCGAGACAATTGGAACAGCAGATTACAATGATGAAAAGCAAAGGAGGCTTTGGATACGGATCGACGAAAACGCCAAAACCAAGACGAGCTCCATACCCTCCTTGTTCAACTCTCGACAGGAAGTTTGTGAAGAAGTTGCTGCAGGGACCGCGGGATCAAGTTCAACATTTGAGGCTGGGCTTGCGTTTCAGGAGGCCCTAGAAGCTCGAGATATCGCGCTGGCCTTCCATTGCCATGTACAACCCCACCTTCAGCAGGCACAAGTATGAGCACGGTTACGAGAATTGTTGATACTATGTTGGGTCAAGAAGATAGAGCAGAATAATTGGACCGCTGGGAAAGAGATCGAGAGAATTTCTTTTTCAACGGGTGGTTTGCCGAGCAGCAGTTGCTATTCCCCGAGGAGGAAGCGGCAGTGGAGGGAAGCTTTCTTCAACGAGAACCTGCGAGGCGACTTTCAGCTATGGATCTTGATGACGATGTGGACCCGCAAGTACCTGTTGGTGGGCTCTCGGCGTGGCCACGGCAGAGCTCGACCTGACTGCAGGGGAAGAGGATGGGGAGCTGTCCGGCCTGGCCGAAGACGACGCCATGCTTGCTGAGCAAGCTTACGAGGCAGAGAAGTTTGGTTTGGATAGGGACGAGCGGGCCGCAGCGTTGGCTCAGTCCAAGCATCAGGGGTCCGATACCGAGGGCAACATTTCAGAAAATGTCGGTCTCGCGGCATCTGGCACAGATGCGCCCGTTGAGATATTCTTGATCGACGCGAAGAGAGACCTGTCTCAGACGAAGCGGTGGCAAATGGTCATGGGGGAGACCAGCAGACATCATCTGGTTCTTTCTCAGCCCCAGTACCGGCCATTGAGGACTAGGACTCCACAAACAAAGGTATCGGCAGCAAGCGCCCTGCGCGAAAGCATAGTCGAGCAGCTCTTGCCGATGCGGCACTGCACATGGAAGCCAGCAGGGCAAGGAGGCCGATGCCACGTGGAGCAGCGGCGCGCACGCACGGCGAGTGGGAGCCCCAGGCTGGAAAAGCAGCGAACGTGGTTGAAGAAGGTGCTGCGGCTACTGAACGCGTTGCCCTCCTGGTTATAGAGACTCTCCTCGGGCTGCTTCTGCGGTGGGTGGGGCCACGGGCGCGCCATTGCTTACTGATACGCCACTGCCTGCTGGGAGGGTACGTCTGATTTCCGAGCAAAGTGTCGAGGCTGGACTTCTGACTGCTGTTCACGGACCCCGTCAACCGCACCGCTGACCGCGCAGGAGGAGGAGGAGGAGCCTATTTGGACGGGGCTACCTCCTCAACGCATTGTAGATCGCCCCTTGCTGAGCTCGAGGGCCCACGGGCAGCGAGTTCCGGCCGTGGTGACTGAGGACGTCGAGTTCTTGTCGCCAATCCCTATGATTCAGACTTGCGGCGGCACTGGCATCATGTATCCTGGGCATCCTTCTGCCGCTTCGCTTGAGCCATCAGCTTTAGCATTGCCAGTTGTTGTGCACATTGATCCTGCTCCTGCCAGGTCGGATCACAAAGAAACGCTTCCTGCGGATCGACATGTGCCTCCGAGAAGTGACTATGGGATACGTAACTCAGGTTTACGTTTCACCCTTAAATGGCCAAGGCATGGGCTTCTGCGCAATGGATATCCCTTTGCCGATCAATTTGGGGCACCAGCGTAGACGTCGGCATATCGACTCGCGGCGGGATGCTGGACAACTTCAACTGCGCGAGCAAACGAGATTGGCTCTAGCATACTGCCGCGCCATTCCTACGCCTGTGGATCGGGTTTACATCATCTGCGACGGGGCGTTTTGGACGAACGGTCGCATGAGGTAGGCATGGGCCTGCGCCATCGCGCACTCCAATGGAGATGACTTCCTTTTCGAGGGCTTCTTCAGCGGCTACACCGAGGACATAATCACATAGGAGGTGGACGAGGATAGTGTCGACAAAGGGACTCTGGAGACGGCTGCGTGGCTGTGGGCACTGGTGCATGCGTTGCAGGTCCCGTCCCACTGGCATGTCGAGGTAATTTGCGATTGCCTGCCAGTCCTAGGATGTGCTTCGCCTGGGTCTGCCCAGACTGAGCCCTTCGCAGTCTAGGCCGCGCACGTCTGCGATGTCGTTAATCGGGTTCGTGATCTAAGATTGAGCCACGCGAGAGCCACGGAGGTCGCCCGCGGAATGAGATGCTGGACGCGGTTGCGAAGCACGCGAAGCAAGTGGCGCCTCCTGGGCTGCCACCACTTGCGTCGGTAGTTCTGCGGCCGTCCACATGGTGGGGATGGGCGCCGTATCGAGATCTAGGTTTCCCGGGCTGTGAGCTCATCCACCTCTGGGGAGCGCAAGCTTTGTCTACCAGCCCTGCCGTCAACAAGCTCTCCATCGATAGCCAGAGACACCAACTAAAGAGCAGATGCAATACATGTTAGCAATGAAGGTCGCGACATACAACGCGCAGAGATCGAACGCGCGTCTCGCCCAATGTTTTACCACCTCGGGGCTGCTGATGCCGATGTTGGGGACCTGGGTAGCTGGACCAAGGTGATGGTCGGTAAGGAAGCAGCACTTGCGAGGATGAGTTCGTAAGAGGCAGTCGACGAGTTCCCGGCGCATGCATATGTGTGCGACCTGATCGACGAGATGACAACTGGAAAGGTGCTCGATGTGTTCTTGGAGCTGCAAGGCTCCACCTGGTCTTCATATTGCTTGCGTGAAACTGGAGGTGTGCCAGGTCGGTGGTTACGCGACGCTAACCACCCGCTCGGTCTTCCAAGACGTTCTGATGAGAAGCGCTCTCGAGTGCAGTTCAACAATGCGTTGGTGATGGTATACTGGAAAGTTTTGAGATGGCTGGTCTTTTGGGTGTACCTTGTACTCAACAAGGCCGAGCTGCGGCAGTTGGAGATCTCAAGACCCATCAGGGCAGAATTGCTTCATGCCCGAAACCAGTTTGGAGTGCGCAGACGACGGCGTCCGATGGACGCGCCGTCGCACTTCCTTTGGTGGAGTGGCATGCTATGCTGGACGGCGAGATCAATTCTCTCGCCGAGGACGGGCTGTACATCGCCCGAAGACCTAGCGCAGGCGCAGTCGGCTCGGCTGCGCAGGCGCCAGTGGCCACCACCCGCGTGCTCGCGAGGGCGCTCCTTCTTGGAGCAGGCCAGTCGAGTACATGACCCCACAGGTGCTATGAACGGGGGATGGGGGAGGCAGGAGGAGGAGGAGACGAGCGTACCGAGGCAGGAGGAGGAGGAGGAGGAGGAGGATGAGGAGGAGGAGAAGGGGGGGCTGGAAGCACAAGGGCTGTTGGTGGCTGAGATGTGCTGCTGCAGCCTCCCTGCCCCCTTGCCCTGCCCAGCGGAGCGTGTTCCCCTGGGCCCCCCTTCATCAACTCCGACATCTTCGACACCTCCTCCTCCTCCTCCTTCTCCCCTCCCCTCCCTCGTCAGAGCAGCCACCCATGGGATAGGCTGCGGCATAGGTCCAGGATGGTTCCCGTTTGGGCCGCGGATGGTCAACACGTCCAGATGCCCACGTTCAGGTTTTTGTTGTTTTGCATGGCTAGTCTTCCCCAGCTGTGTGTTCGACCGCCCGCCGCTTCTGACCCACCCCTCTGCACCGCTCCACGAGTACCCCTGGGAGTGGGTGGCCGTGCAGCGTCATCTTCGGCTTTCTAATATGGGAGCGGTGCATAGGGAATGGGAGAGCCTGCGCATGCATTCACATGTTTACTGTTTTTGTCTAAGTTGCGGCGGGGGGGGTCTCTGTCTGCCAGGGACCTGTGGGCCGGAGGCAAAAGGGGTGTTGGTGGCCGAAGTATGCTGCTAGAGCCTCCCCGCCTCAAGCCCTGATCAGACAGGCGTGCTCCCTCCCCCCCTGGCCTGGCAGATGCCGACGGCGTAGATTTCTGCAAGCAGACATGCCAGCCAACTTGCGTAGCATGTCATACCTTCTTGAGGCGGATCCTCCCTTGTCCCTCCTGTTCCCTTTGCCGCGACGCCTGGCCTCTGGAGAATTCGTTCCCTGTCAACAAGGCCCTGGCACTGCGTCGGTGCCCCCAGAGCTCGGCCTGCTGACCTCAGTTCCCTAGGTCCGTGTTAGCCTCACTGGTGCTGCTCGTGCTGTTGAATCAAGGCCGAGTTCTGGACTTGCGTTATGTTTCTCGTCTTAGCCCACACCCACCTGATTCCACTGGCCTTGTGGGGCGACGCCAGACGCCTGACTTGCTGCTGGCCTACATGAACCCAGCACGCGTTCGAGGAGGCCCCGACTTTCTTGTCGACGGCGAGTCTGCCACCGCCCACGTACGCTACAGGCTGGTGCCCTGCAGCTTGCCCAGGAAAAGAGCAGGGCGGGCGGAAGGAGAAAGGGGAAACCCTGAGAAAGGAAACAGGAGGAGAGCGGCGAGAAGAGACGGGATGGGGTGACGGATGGAGCGAGGAGGGGGGGGATATGGAGAAAAGCGAGTCCTCCTCCTCTCGTCCTCCTCCTCCTCCTCCAGCTCCTCCAGCTCCTCCACCTCCTCCTCCACCTCCCGTCCTCCTCCCCCTCCCCCTCCGCCTCCCCCTCCTCCTCCTCCTCCGAGGGGGAGGGAGGGGTGAGGAGCAGAAGCGGGAGGTCGTCGCCACGGACAGCAGCGAGTACGCTGCACGCCCGAGCCGCCGCGCAGACGAGGCTCTTGAAAACGAGAGGCCGTGCCTCTGTCCTCGCTCTGTCTCTCTCTGTGGCGCGCGTGGCGGCCTCGAGGGAGCGGCGGCGAGTGGGCCAGGAGGAACCTTCGCGTGGCCCACCTTCTCCTCCTCGTGCCTTTCTTCTCCTCGGGTTCCTCGTGCTCCTCGTGCTCCTCGTGCTCCTCCTCCTCCTCCTCCTCCTCCTCCTCCTCCTGGCTCTCCATTTCCATCTCCTCCTCCTCCTCCTCCTCCTCCTCCTCCTCCCCAGACCTCCAACGTATGTAACATCGAGACGGAGGTGTTCGTCTTCTTCGGCTTCTGGGGGGCCATCGCTGGGCCCCAGGAAACGTCATTCACTGTCCAGGACGAAGAACGGGTCCTCGGGAAGTGGTCCGGAGTTCCGGGGACCCTGTACTGAAAAATCTAAGGCGTGTGTGTATGTGTATGTGTATGTGTATGTGTATGTGTATGTGTATGTGTATGTGTATGTGTATGTGTATGTGTACGTGTACGTGTATGTGTATGTGTATGTGTATGTGTATGTGTATGTGTATGTGTATGTGTATGTGTATGTGTATGTGTATGTGGTGTATGTGTATGTGTATGTTGTGTATGTGTGTGTGTGTGTCCTCCTCCTCCTCCTCCTCCTCCTCCTCCTCCTCCTCCTCCTCCTCCTAACTATGTTTCAGGTCGAGGATGCTATGACACCCGTTTGCGGCGGGTTGGCAGACTTAGCGTCAACGCTGGGATCGCTCCCAGGGCAGCTGCGGCCCGCGATGATGATGATGACCGCATCGGCATTTTCGTCACTGCACCCCGCACCCATGCCGCGAAGTCCAAATGTCATCCTGGTCCTCCTCCTCCTCCTCCTCCTCCTCCTCATCCTCCTCCTCCTCCTCCTCCTCCTCCTCCTCCACGCGCTCTGGGCGGAGCACGATGAGGACGCGTGGGCAATGCACCAGCGCGGGCGGGGCGGACACATTGATCGGGTCGGACAGGCGAAGGGGGGGGGGTCGCAAAGGGAGGGCTAGCAAAGGGGGGGGAGCCTCCTCCTCCAGACGATGTCTCAGGGCAAGGACGCACTGACACCCAGTTGCGGCGGGTGAGCACACTTACAGTGCAGCGGCAACGCTGGAGGAGGACAGCTGCGGACCCGCGAATATGTTTGCATCAGCATTTTTGGCCACCATGCCGCAAAGCCGAAGAGCCCTCCCCACGATCATAGAACAGCGCACGGACTAACCTATAGGGAGGATGCACGGTGCAGGGCGAGGCGATGCGGCGATGCAGTCGCAAAAGTGGGGGCACGAATTGTCGGACACCAAAGGGGGTCCCGTTCGAGCGGGGACCCCATCCGACAACGCACGCCCATAGACCCCCCCCCACAACTCAGCCCCGAGAAATCTCTGGGTCGGATACGCGTGGGTGCTGGTTGCCAGCTCATGACCACCTCCTCCTCCTCCTGTTCCTCCTCCTCCTCCTCCTCCTCCTCCTCCTCCTCGTCCTCCTCGTCCTCGTCCTCCTCCTCCTCCTCCTCCTCCTCCTCCTCCTCCTCCTCCTCGTCCTCCTCCTCGTCCTCCTCCTCCTTATCCGCGCGCCCTGGGCGGAGCACGCCGAGGACGCGCGGGCAAGGCACACTGGCGCGGGCGGGGCGGAGTCCTCGAGACATTGTCGGGACGCCATCGGAGGCTCGGAGAATGCCACTCGGCCCGCCACCACAAAAAAAAGCGTTCGGTTCGGCGTAGTCCCCACCCGACAGGCTTGGGCCCCGGACGTGCGACGCGCTCCTTTTTTCACCACAGGGTCCCTGGAAGTCCCGACCCCTGTCCCCGGGACCGGCTTTCCCTCCCGAGTCGTCTTGTTGACGGCACCGCGGCCCGGCGAGGGCCCCCCGAGGCCGAAAACGGCCAACAACCTCCCGTCCTGAGATCTTCACGACGCGATCATGTCTGGGGCTGTTAGACTCTGCAAGGAGAACTCCTGTCTGTCGACCCTGCACAGCGCGGCCGCCAAACTCCACAAGCTCCCGGGCATCCCAGAGTGTTCCGCCTCCGGACCTCGACGCAGGATGGCACCAGACCGCGGTCGCAGGACCCCACAGGAGCCCGGGAATCCCTGAGTGTTCCGCCTCGCGTCCTCGACGAATCACGACAACCTAACACCAGACAGCCCCGAGGGGGCAGGCGTCACTGCGTCACGCCGCCCAGGCGTCACGACGCATGAGCAAAGAGCCACCACGAATCGACATCGCGAACACTGCAAACACGGGGACACATAGAATCACAGCTCTGTCTATATATATATATATATATATATATATATATATATATATGTATTCCGTTTTCGATGTTCTTGCAAGCCCAGGCGGGGGGAAAACCCGTCACCCCCCCAAAAAAACAGGACTCCCGGGATCTGGGGCTTAGGGGCCCCCCAGACGGGCCTCGAAGCGGCCGGCCCCCCGGGCCCTCGCAGGACGCGGGGCGCTCCCGAAACGACCCCAGGAGAGCCACAATACGGTCGACGACGGCCCCCCAAGAAGCCGCCATGCCCCCAAAGAACGTTTCAAAAGAAACCAAAAACCAACAAAATCGAACTTGCCTCTGGAGGCCACCAAGAGGCAAAAATTATTGATTTTGTTAGTTGTTGGTTTGTTTTGGGGTTCTCCTCTTTTCGGCTTCCCGACGCTCCAAGACGGCGGTCTTCTGGGCGTCCGAAGCCGCCTGGGAGGCTCCAAAATCGCCCCACAACCATCCGAAAGGGCTTCCAGGCAGTCCAAGAGAGCCCCAAAACGGCACAACAGGGGACCAAGATGGCCCTCAGAGAGCCCCATGGCGGCCCATGATGGCCCCAAGAAGCCCTCCGAAGCATTCCAAATCGTGACCCGGTCGTTCAGGGAGACCGCGGTTGGATGCAGGGTGGCCCGAGGAAGCCCCCAGAGGCCCCCAGAACACGCCCAGGAGGCCTCCAAAAGGCCTTATGAAAGCCTGAACCAACTTTTGTGAGGCCCCCAGCGGCTCTCCAAGGAGGAGCCTCCGCAAAAAGAGCTAAGGAAGATGGGGAGAATGCGCAAGGCATGGCGAAAATGATAAAAAAAAAAGCATGGAGGAAGGATAACGAATAACAGTCGGAGGTGAGGGGCTGAGATCGAAGTGGAACGGAGAGCCCCCCTACCGGGAAATCGGTTTCGGTTTCGTGTTCGTGCGTGCCGTGCGTGCGGGCGAGGCGAAGCTGCGTGGGCGGGCGAGAAATGTCCCGCCTCTGGCTGAGGCGCGGCCGGACCAAAAGTCTCCCTTCCGGCAACCGGTGCCGCGCGGTGTCCCGCCGGTGTCCCGCCGGTGCCCCGTCGGTGTCCCGATGATGATTCTGATGATGATGTTGATGATGATGCTGATGATGACGATGGCCATGGTGGTGATGATGATGGTGTCCGGATGATGATGATGATGATGATGATGATGATGATGATGATGATGATGTTGATGATGCTGATGTTGCTGATGATTATGGGGTCCCGATGATGATGACGATGATGTTGATGATCCTGATGATGTTGATGATGAGATGATGCTATAATTATGATGCAGATGATGATGATGATGGTGCCCCGATGATGATGATGATGGCGAGGTTGATGATGATGCTGTTGATGATTATGGTGATGATGCTGGTGTCCCGATGATGATGACTATCTTTGTGATAATGATGATGACGATGATGGTGTCCCGATGATGATCATGATGTTGATGGTGAGGATAATAATGACGAGATGTTGATGATTTTGATGGTGGTGGCCCGGTGATGATGATAGTGCTGCAGGTGTTGATGATGATGGTGTTCCGATGGTGATGATGATGACGATGGTGATGATGATCATGGTGACGATGATGGTGGTGTCCCGATGATGATGATGATGTTGATGATGATGATGATGATGCGGATTATGATGATGATGGCGATGGTGGTCTCCCGATGATGATGATGATGATGATGCTGATGATGATGTTGATGGTGCTGTTCATGATGATGAGATGATGATGATGGTGATGGTGTTCCGATGATGATGAGGATGGTGCCCCGGTGATTATGATGTTGATGCTGATGATAGTGACGATGATGGTGTCCCGATGATGGTGATGATGCGATGGTGATGATGATCATGGCCATGGTGGTGATGATGATGGTGTCCCGATGGTGAAGATGGTGATTATGCTGATGATGCTGATGATGATGGTGGTGTCCCAATGATGATGATGTTGATGATCCTGATGATGTTGATGATGATGTGTTGATGAGATGATGATGATGAAGATGATGATGATGAGAGTGTTCCGATGATGATGATGATGATGGGGTTGATGATGATGTTGTTGATGACGATGATGGTAATGATGATGATGATGATGATGGTGTCCCGATAGTGACGGTGATGATGTTGATGATGATGGTGTTCGGTGATGACGGTGTAGATGATGAGGATGATGATGTGGTGATGAGTTTGATGATGGTGGCCCGATGATGATGCTGGTGTTGATGGTGGTGTCCCGATGTTGATGATGATGGTGATGGTAACGATGATGATGGTGTCCCGATGATGATGATGATGATGTTGAGGATGTTACTGATGATGGTGGTGTCCTGGTGATGATGATGTTGATGATGTTGTTCATGACGGTGATGATGAGATGATGATGCTTGTGGTGGCGTTCCGATGGTGATGATGGTGCCCCGATGATGACGATGTTGATGATGATGACGGTGACGATGATGGTGTCCGTGTGATGATGATGATGGTGATGATGCTACTGATGATGTTGACGATGATGGTGATGAGGTGATGATGATGATGATGGTGTCCCGATAATGATGGAGATGATGATGTTGATGGTGTTGGTGACGTTTATGTCGATGATGATGATGATGACGTTGACTGTGAAACCGACTGTCGTATCGATAGTGATACCCATAGTGAGACCGAACGTGAGATAGATTGTGAGATCGATCGTGAGATCGATTGTGGGATCGATTGTGAGATCGATAATCATACCGATTGTGAGATCGATCGAATGAAATAGATCGAGTGATATCGATTGTGAGATCGATCGAGTGAGATCGATCGAGCGAGACCGATGGTAAAATCGATGGTAAGGTCGATAGTGAGACCGATCGAGTGACACGTTGGTTCCTCCCCCCCCGAACCTCCTTATCACCCGAAGGGTGGTCGTATAGGTATTATAGCGACGATGCCGGAAAAGGAGGTATCGCTGAATTGTCGACTTGCCCTTCCTGCTAGTCTGCCTGCATACCAAAGTAAAGGACCCAGGTGCATGGCGCGAAGCGCCACTGCAACCTTGTATATATTTTCGTATATATGTATATATACGCCGGCCCCCTTGTCGGGCCACCAGGCTGTGGGCCGAAGTTGCTGCTCCCTGCGCCAGTTGCAGTTTCAAGTCTCCAATGCTATACTCCTGCTTTCTGCTTCCTACTGTAACCTGTTTAAGTCCGCGCGAGGGGGGAGCCCCAAAACACCCAATTTGCCACGGCCAGATCGCGTTCTCTGAATTCATCGGGGGGCGCGGGGCATGTGAACATTCGTGAGCGTCGCGCCCCCGAGGCTACAATCTCTCGCAAATGATTAAATAGTCGCGTCCCCGAGGCAACACACCCTTGTAAAGTACACGATATTCGCGTCCCCGGGGCCAACACACCCTTGTGTAAATTACGCGATGTTCGTGCCCCCGAAACCAAAAGCCTTGGCAAATTACGGCGTACTCGCATTGCCGAAGCCAAGAGTACTCCAAAGCGTTCCAAGACGGCCCAAGAGGACCCCCAAAAGGCCCCAAGAGCGCTCCAAGAGGCCTCCCGAGAGAGCCCCAAGAGGGCCAAATCGTAGGCTTTACGAAGGTCGTTGATGGATAGACAGCCCAAGACGCCTCCAAGAGGGCCCCAAGACGGCCCAAGAGGGCTCCAAGATGGCCCAAGAAGCGCTGAAGACGGCCCGAGAGGGCCCCAAGACGGCCCCAAGAGGGGCCCAAGCAGGGGACCACGAACCGGCCATTCGATACTGGAGCCTCGAGAAGCCCCCAGGAGGCCCCAAGAAGCCGCCAAGAGGCCCCAAGAGGCCCCAGGAGGCGCCCAAGACGCGCCCAAGACGCGCCCAAGAGGCCGAAAAGATACCCCACGAGGCTCCAAGAGGCGCCCAAACCGCCTCCAAGGCCCCCCCACGACACCCCAACTCATGCACAAGAGGGCTCAGAACCACAACCCAGGCACGGTGGCGGGATGGGACGAAGGCCACTAGGATCCGCCGCCCCCTGCTTGCAGGGGTGCACGGCGTGCTGGATGTTTCAGGTTTTGGTTTTGGTTCTTTTTCCAAAAGAACTCCCCAGTGGGCTCCGGCCCGTCCCGCCGGGGTCCCGGGAGGAAGCCGAAAACACCTCAATCCGGAAAAAAATCCTCCAAAAACGGCCGTTTCGCTCGGGACATCCTCAACAAATCGCGAAGATGGCCCAAGATGGCCTCCAAGTCCGCCCGAGATGGTCCAAGACGGCCTCCAAAACGGCCCAAGAGAGTCCAAGACGGCCCAAGACGGCCCAAGAGTCCCCCCAGAGGCCTCCCAGACGGCCCAAGAGGCCTCCAAGAGGTCCTCCAGGAGAGTCCGAAGAGGCCAAAATCATTGATTTTTCCTTGGTTTTTGAAGGATTCTGGCATTTGCGCCTTTTCGGCTCTCCGACGGCTCGAGACGGCCCAAGAAGCCCCCAAGATCGCCCAAGAGGCCCCCAAGAGAGCCCCATGATGGCCCAAGTGGCCTCCAAGATGGCCCCTAGAGGGCCCCAAGAGGGCCCAAGAGGCCTCCAACACGCCCAAGATGGCCTCCAAGACGCCCAAGATGGCCTCCAAGACGGCCCTGGAGCATTCTAAGCGGGCCCCAAGTCGGCCCATAGAGGCCCCCCAAACGGCTTCCGACGGCTTCAGACGTGCCAGGAACCCACCAAGATGGCCGAAGTTGGCTCGAAGCTGGCCCGAGACGGCCCAAAAAGCCCCAAAGATCGCCCAAAGCTTGCCCAAGAGGCCTCCAAGACGGCCAAGATGACCTTCAAGATGCCCACGTGTTCCCCGAAGGCTTTCCAAACCGATTCGGGGAACACGTGGTCCGATAGCTTGGCAGGTCTGGCCTCAACGTTCGGCCACATAGGCGCTTCCAAAAAGGCAGGGGGCGGCGGTGATTCGCCGTAGGCGTCTTCGATCCGCCGCCCCCTGTTGATTCATCACAGGGGTGCCTGGCGTGCTGAATCCAATCGGTTTTGGTTTTGGTTCTTTTTCCAAAAGAACTCCCCCTGGGGCTTCGGCCCGTCCCGCCGGCCACCCGGAAGGCGCTCAATTCCCCAATTTCCTGCCCAAGACGGCTCCAAGATGGCCTCCAAGATGGCCTCCAAGATGTTCCAAGATGGCCTCAAAGTCCGCCCAAGATGGTCCAAGACGGCCTCCAAGACAGCCCAAGAGAGTCCAAGACGGCCCAATACGGCTCAAGAGGCCTCCAAGAGGTCCTCCAGGAGGGCCCGAAGAGGCCAAAATCATTTATTATCCTTAGGTTTTTGAAGGACTTTGGACTTTGCTTATTCTCGGCATTCCGACGGCCCAAGACGGCCCAAGAGGCCCCCAAGATCGCCCAAGAGGCCCTGAGTGAGTGAGTCTAGGTATGAATAATCTGATTACGAGCGAATCAGAGTGTGAGTGAGTCTGAATGCAATGAGGAAGAAGAGGAGAGGGAGGAGGAGGCGGAGGAGGAGGGGGAAAAGACGGGAGGCATCTAAGCAATGACGCAGTAAATCTTGGGATATGGGGGGTAAAACAACCGCCGATCATGATGCCGCGGATCAATACCAACGACACCATACTAAACTGTCACATCAAAACTACGTAACCGATCCGGGAAACACATCACATGGAAGCTTACATATCAAACTGACCAACAACAAAACACATTGTACATGCAGTCTTTTTACTACGGTCGGGATTTTTTGCTTAGCGCATCTCGGCGGCAACCACGGCGAGACGCTATGCCCTGCAAGCTGATCGCGTGTCGCTCAGCTCCGCGGGACGGGAGGCTGGAAGATGCTCGGGACATTGACGCTCGGGGACCAGGACGTGTTCTGGCGTGTCCCGCAACGCGCGGTGGGAGAGAACTGGCGGCGCGACACGCGGAGCCATCGTTTTTCCGACCGCATTCTTGGTGTTACTGTGTCTCGGCCTCTTTTCCACCGTTGGTTGATTTTCCTCCTCCTCCTCCTCCTCCTCCTCCTTCTCCTCCCTCTCCAATTGATTCGATGTTGCCGGCCGTAGTGCTATGAATCAGGGGGCCTTTTGGCAAGCGAGGTGCTCAGCCCAGCACCCGCCTTTCGTTGCCATGCCCTAATTGCTCATGTGCCAGTTGGACACACGGCGTATTCTTATTCTTCTTCTCGGGAGCCAGGTATTGGCAATGGGGGTCACAACTACACCGGCTCCCGAGAGCACCCCAGAACCCAGAACCCCCCAAAGCGCACAGCGTCGTCCAAAATCTCCTCGGCCCTGAATCCTCAAGCCTCGGTCCTCGGGAGGAGTTGGCGACCCCTTAGCGGTCAACCCGGAGCATTGCCTGACCCGGCGCGCCAAGGAGGGGGCCAGGAAGAGAGACGCTGACGCAGATTGGCCCGAGGTAATTCCGTGGGCGACCTCGGAAACCTGAGCTCGTAAACCTCTTCATCTCTCAGGGGCACGCTTCCGCCGCCCTCCGCCGAGCGTCCGCCGGCTCCCGCCGGCGGAGGCGGCCTCGCTCTACCTCCGCCGATCTTAGGGGGCTGCATGCGAACCCTACCCCTACCCCCCACAGGGCGGGGTTCACTTCGCTCGGGAGCTCCCCCGAACGAAGTGAACCCCACCCTCCCCCTCAGAAATCGTGGGGGGTAGGGGTAGGTTTCGCATGTGGCCCCCCAGATCGTCCGCCGCCCCCTCCGCCGCGGGAGAGCTGCCGGCCCCTCCCAGCCTCGCAGGCATGCGGTCCTGGAAGCGCCCCACGTGCCCTCGGCCCTCTGCACGGCTCTTGCCTCTCCGTGGACCTCGCCTCCCCGATTCCCCCCCCCCCCCCCCGGCGTGGCCTGGGCCCCCCCGAGGCCGATCCCCCCCCCAGGATGCGCCTGGCTACAGGCCGCTCCCCTCGGGCTTCGAGGGGCGCACCCCCAGCTGGGGTGGTATAGCTCCGTGGTCCTCGCTTCCCCCCCCCCCTCCCCGGCGGCGTGGCCTGGGCCCCCCTGAGGCCGCCTCCCCCCCCAGGATGGGGCGGCCGCTCCCCTCGGGCCTCGAGGGGCGCACCCCCAGCTGGGGTGGTATAACTGAAGGGGCCCTGGGACACACAAACAAATACACACAAATGACAGGATTCCCCATATGTTCCCATATTTTCTGGGTCTGTGCCATCCCCCCCAAATATAGTTTCCCATATTTTCCTAGGAGTCGACGATTCATTGTGTCTGTGTGTTTTCTTCCCTCCTGAATAACTCGGAGGGTGTCTCGAAGGGGACCCGGGATTGGGAACGGGGACCGCTTACCGCCGACTCCCATATGGCCACGGCGCGCACCCCTCTTCGGCAGCCTGGGGACTGGCCGCGCACCTCTCGGCACGCCGCCGGCCGCCAGCGCCCGAGGCCGCCTGCGCACTCCTCACGGCGAAGACTCGCAACAGGGCAGGACCCAAACGTTGTGCATTCGTGCTGTTTCCGTTTTGTGGCTCGTTTTGCTCCGAGCTCCTGTTTTCGTTTCGCTCGGAACTCCTGTGTTTTGCTTTCGTTGCTTGGTTCGCTCTGTCTCCGTGCTGCTGCTCGTGTTGTTGTCCCTGCACCTCCGGCCGAGGCTCAGCAGAACGGCGTCTGGGCCCCCAGCCCCGACTCTCGGCGCCCGAGGCCTCCTCCCACTTGCCTCCTCCAGGGCCCGCCATCCTTTTAGCCCCCTTTGTCTCTCAGGGCTGAACCTAAACGGTGCTCTTCGTTCTCGTCTTCTTTTCGTGTTCCCTCGCGTTTTTGTCTTCAAGCCACCTCTGCCTCAGAACGAGGCCTCTGCACGGCTTGCTTGCCTCTCCGTGGACCTCGCCTCCCGGACACACACACACACACACACACACACACACACACACACACACACACACACACCCGGCGGCGTGGCCTGGGCCTCCCCCCCTGGCCGACCCCCCCCCCCCCTTGGATGGGGGCTACAGGCCGCTCCCCTCGGGCCTCGAGGGGCGCACCCCCAGCTGGGGTGGTATAACTCGGAGGAGGAGGAGGAGGAGGAGGAGGAGGAGGAGGAGGAGGAGGGAGGAGGAGGCCGAAGCGAAAGCGGCACACGACATCGCCAAAACACCGTTCAGGTCCAGCCCTTTGCCTGTGCACGCCCCTCGCCCCGGGCGCGGCCCGCCCATCGCCCCAGGCGCGGCCCTCCCCCGAGGCGAGGGCGCGAGCCCCCCGCGCGAGCGG
>CAUYUJ010016404.1:232670-258584 GCA_963575745.1 Prorocentrum cordatum | reverse complement strand
CCTCCTCCTCCTCCTCCTCCTCCTCATACTCCCCATGCTCCCCCTCCCTTTTCCTTGTCCTTATGAATAACTCCTCCCTGCTGCACCCCCAGACGCGGCAGGATGGGCCAGGCGCCTCGCCTGAGGATTCCTGACCGTTTCTTACCCTGACGCTGGAAAGTTGCAAGAGCTTCGCGGATGAAGGGCGGGCGGCTTTCAAAATGCGGCTCTCGCTTTAGCGCTGCGCACACTCGTCTGGAAACTTCTCAAGAGTTCCAAACATGGGGGGGCGATTCTTTTTTCAAAATGTTGACATCGCATTAGCGCAGCGAACGCTCATAATCCAATATTACAAAACTTTAGTGGTCCGAAAGACTGAAGTCCCCGGAACGTTCTGGCAATTTAGAACTGTCAGGACACACGAGTCCCGTTGATGCGCGGTGCTGAAGCCCCAGGAACTGGGTTATGTTACGGTGTCCGATTGCTTGGACGCAACAACCGCATCGAGGATCAGGAATGGTGTTTGGCACGTTTGGGGATTCTCAGGCGGTTAGCCTCCAATGGGGCACCTCCCGCAACGAAACGAAATTCTTGTAGTCACCGGTGCAGAGAGAACTTGGAGGGAGAGATTACCGCAATATCGTTGATGCGCATTGGGTTTACACTGGCCTTATTATTCCTCCTCCTCCTCCTCCTCCTTTTCCTCCTCCTCCTCCTCCTCCTCCTCCTCCTCCCCCTCCTTTCCCTCCCATTCCCCTCATGATTCGTCGTCCTTCTCCTCCAACTTCCGCTGCTCGTCCTCCTGCTCCTCCTCCTCCTCTTCCTATCTTCTAGGCTACAAGCAGGGGAAGATGGTCCCCGAATTTGGTGTGGGCGGGGATTGTTTGGCCACCTCAGAATCCTTCGCAGTTACCAAACCCCTCGCGTCGTGGAACACAAACGTGACGGACGTTTTTCCATGATTTTTATATTCGGTCCCTAATGAAGAACTGGTCCCGGGGAAGGGGTCGACACCTCCGAGGGTCTACGCTGTGAAAAATTCACGACGTCGGGTGCCTGGGTGCCAACACTACCCAGATCAGTGAACCCCTTCCCCAGTGGAGGCGACGTTGGTGTTGGTCGTGATTCTGGGGCCAGGCCAACCAAGAATCTTCAGATGTACCATCACTATTGAGATAACGGGTCCCCCTCCGACAGTGGAGGCGACTTGGGTGTGATTCTGGCGCCATCTAGCAAGCCTCAACGGAACCACCATCAACGAGATCGGGGCCCCACTTCCCCCAATGGAGGCGACTCCCGACCTTCGTGTCTCGTGCCGATATCGGCTTCGTACGCCTCCGACGCTCCACATTAGGATTAAAAGTTGCGCCGCCGCCGCAGCGCTGCAGACACCGTGCAGAGGGGGAACCGAATCCAGGCACCCGGGCGCCGCGAGGAAGGGGAAAAACAAAATTTGTTCGAGCCCTGTCGGCTCCGACTCCCTCGCGGCGCCGGATGCCCAAACCGCCGGCAGCGGGGCCCAGAATGCTCCCGCGCCAGCGCGCCCCCCGTCACGGGCTTGCGACCGTTCGACGTTAGCGGAGGAGGAGGAGGAGGAGGAGGAGGAGGAGGAGGAGGAGGAGGAGGGGGAGGAGGAGGAGGAGGAGGAGGAGGAGGAGGAGGAGGAGGAGGAGGGGCAAGCAGCGGCGTGCCTGGACGGCAGGCGGGGCCCCTCGCAGCAGTTCCGCCCGCCTCTCGTCCTCGTCCCCCATCACTCTGCTGGGTGCTGCTGCTCCTCGTCTTCCAGATCTTGCCCTTCCTCATCTCCTTCCTGCTGCTCCCTCGCCTCCTCTGGCTCCTCCTCGTCGTATTCCGCTTCCTCCCCATCAACTTCCTATTCCTCCGCCAATTCCTACCCTTAGTTGTCCTGACCATCTTCCTGCTCCTCATCCTCCCCATGCTGCTGATGCTCCTCCTCCTTCTCCGAATGATCGCCCCCTCACCTCCCACTCACACACTGCTTCACTAACAAAAACGCACACTCACATTCACATAAGCACGCACACACATACACTTCCTCCTCTGTGTCCTCATCCATCCCGCTTGCGTGTAGATATGTCCTCCGCGTCGCTCCACGAGACGTGTCGGTAGTGCGGGCTTGAGGCGTCGCCTGAGACATCCTCAAAACACGTGATCCTGAAACTTAGATTATGTAACAACTCCACGGTTGAATGTCGGGGCATTTTCAAACGGCCTCTGTCACCCAAGCGTCGCGCACATTTCTCTTAAAGATTTCGATGTAGCTTCGCGGGTTGAGGGCGGTTGGAGTTCAAAATGTCGCTCTCGCCTCAGCGCCAAGGCACCATCGTACAAGTTCCCAGCAGTTACAATGATCGTGAACAGTCTGTTTTAAACAGGAGGCTCCTGCCCTTTCGCCGCGCACATCCGTCGTACAGACTTTCAAGAGGCCACCTCGATGCGGGGCGGTTGGTTTTCGAAATGTGGCTCTCGCCTTAGAGCCGCGCGAGTTAGGATTAAAAGTGCCATGCGGCTGCACGGATTAAGGGTGGCTCCTCGTGAAAACGTGGCTCTCGACTGAGGCATCCTCAGCGTCGATGACCACAAAGCTTGGACCCCCTAGCATACTCATGGATGGAGGGCGTTTTTTCAAATTCGTGGTATCGCCAAAGGCATCCTTGCAGTGTAGGTTCCCAACGCAGCAATCACACGGATGGAGAGCGACCCCTTGACAAAATTCGGTGGACAACTTGCCGATGAGGGTCTCAGAAAAGGTGTGCGAGGCCGGGTGCGAGCCTCACCCGATCTGGATTTCAATGCTCATTCTCCGCGTCAGCGATACTGCTTATGGTATGATGCCGCCAAGGTGTGCGTTCATTCTCGCCTGAGGCTCCGAAGCTTGAAATGCCAAACGGATGCAGGGTGGAATGCGGTACTCTTCTTTTGCTCGGGACCTTCTCTGCTGCCGTGGTGAAGAACTTGAGAGCGCAAGCTTTACAACGCAAGCAGTACCGCAACCAGGATGAAAGGCGAACCCACATGAAACCATCGTTCGTTGTAACACTGCGCGGTCGAAATACTTGTCACATATGCAAGGTCTAAGGAATGATAGGGTTTGTCAGTCTATTCCTCTACCCGTTTCTTTCCACCTTCTCCTCCTCCCTGATATCTTCCACCTCCTCCTCCTCCTCCTCCTCCTCCTCCTCCTCCTCTCTCGCGCCCCCTCTCCATCCAAGTCGAATGCTCCTCATGTTCCTCCGCCTTTTTGTTGCCATTCCCTGAATGCCTCAGCACAGTGCGATTAGGGCCAGCACTGCGAGACGCCTCTGCAGGCCTGAGAAGTGGTGAGCGCAGACCGACAACACCCCCCGCGAGCGGACTCGCGCAACTGGGCCGCTCGATAAGCCACGGGAACGCAGACGACCGCGAGAAGCAACACCGGCACAGAGGCCAGCAGACGGATGGAAGAGGAGCAGGAAGAGGCGGAGGAGCAGGAGGAGGAGGAGGCGGAGGAGCAGGAGGAGGAGGCGGAGGAGGAGGGGAGGAGGAGGAGGAGGAGGCGGAGGAGGAGGAGGCGGAGGAGGAGGGGGAGGAGGATCCGTAGCCATTTGGGCTCAAGTCCGGAGGCATTGCTCGAGCGGACGCGAGTTTTTGGCAAGGGGATTTGCGGCCCCACTGCTTTCTTCCTCTCTCCAGGAGTCCCATCAGTGTATTGAGGCTTGCCTCACGCGCGGTGACGCTCCTCGATCGTTTGCGTTCCATGGGCAGTCTCGGTCGCGGCGATGTCTGGCGCTGTCCCAAGAAGAAGTGTGGTTTCAAGACGAGCTTCGCGTGGAAGAAGCACTGCTGGAAGTGTGGTGCTGAGCGTCCTGTTGTTCCTGCTTCTCCTCCTGTTCGTGCCCCACAGGGGGGCTGGGCCAACGGGCCTCCCAAGGTAGCGAAGGCCAAGCCCAAGCTGCTCGACGAGTCCCAGTTGGCGGTGTTTGTCAAGATGTCCAGTGATGATTTCGCAGCCAGCAAGTCTCTTTTTGGTCCAAGTCAACGTGCCCACGTGTCGGCGCAGCGTGCGCTGGCGGCGGGTGACCCCAAGGCGGTTGCGAAGCACAGTCAGTGGGCTCATGACGAGCTCAAGAGGCAGGTGGCACAGGCCGAGGCCAAGGCCACCAAGCTCGAGAAGGAGGTGCACGAGAAGTTCTTGGAGTTGCTTGCGGCCAAAGCCAAGCTCGGCCAGGCTCAGTCTCAAGATCGGGCTGCTGGTGTCAAGGCTGCGGCAGCGTGGGCGGCGGTCAGTCAGCTGCCTGCGGAAGGTCTCCCTCGTGCGGGTGGAGCTGTTGCGGCAGTCGGTGCGATGACCCTGGTTGTGCTTTGCCCATGCAGTTCGAGTCCCTGTCGCCCAAGCTGGCGGAATCGCTGCGAACGCTCATGACTACGCGCGATGGTCTTCTTCAGCCTGCTGGTGGCGAAGCCAGTGACGATGAGGACAGCGACGATGATGGCGAGGTCCAGATGGTTGACGCCCCTGCGCCTGAGCCTATCCTCTCCGCCGAGGCAGCAGAGCACGCCGCCTTTGGAGAAGGTGGGCGTCCTGCTGCCCCCGTGCGCGCTTCCCCCTTTGCGGAAGGGGCTGCGCCTGTCTCGCTCGATCCTAATGGGGGGGGGGTGGGGGGGCGGGCGGGTCGGGGCGGTCGCATGGGGCTGAGGGCGGCGAGCACTTTGCCAGTGAGTTCGAGTTTTTTGCAGCACCTCACCACCGACGAAGGCTGGGACAAGTTTCTCTCGGCGCGCGGTCTCGCGCGGAAGCAGTGCGACAACATTATCGGTGGTCTCAACGATGCTGCACGCAAGAAGTTTAAGCTCACGCCCTTCGACCCTGCGCCAGTTCCTCAGCAGTGCTCCTAGCCGACAGCGCAAGAAGGCGTGGGCCGTCACCGCGGCCAATGTCGGTGGGCAGCTCGGCTCAGAGGCGTCTTTGTCTGAGTCCATTCACAGCGATGTGCTGCTGTTGCACGGGTCTCGTTCGTTGAAGGCGGCGCCCGCGTCTTTGGAGGCCAAGCTGCGCGAGGCTGGCTGGTCGGCCTCCACGTGCGCAGCTACCCACACGCTCGGCAATCCTTCAGGGGGCTCGGTGGCGGCCACCGTGAAGAGGATCGGCCTGGCGCCCCTTGCTCCTTTTGACGCGGAAAGTGTTCCTGCTCGTGCGTCCGTGCATCACGTCGGCGGCATGGTTGAAGGCGGCTTCCTCGCTGTCAACTTGTACCTGGTTCGTTCGGTCGGCATCAACGAGCAGGATTGGGCTAGATTGTCCAACGTGCGTGCGGGGCTGAAGACCGCTGGGCTGCCCCTCATCGCCGGTGGCGATTGGAACTGCACGGTTGAAGATTTGTAGAGGACGTCCTGGGTCGACGCCATGGACGCTGTGGTGATCGCACCCGAGCATGGCACGTGCAGGCCAGCCTTGAGGTGCATCGACTTTTTCGTGGTTTCGCGCCACATTGCAGGTCAGGCCAGGGCCGAAGTGTTGCACAACGTCCCTATCTCCCCTCACCTTCCTGTCAGGCTTGTCGTCCCGTCGGTCGAACCGATCTGTAAAATGAGGTTTGTGCAGGTTCCTAAGAAGTTCTCCACGCAACTCCCCATCGGCTGTCTCGGGCCCCCTCCTCAAGTCGATCCGTGGGGGCAGGTTGGGCAAGTTTGTTGTGGCCCCGACCTCCTGGCCCAGGAAAAGTGGGATGCCTTCCTGAGGGCCGCCGAGGCCCATTGGTTCTATGTCTTTCAGATTTCTGGGATCCTGTGTGCTGGCTATGTTGGCAAGGATGAACCTCGCCGCGTCCGTTGGAAAACCCCCTTACAAGCCAGTCCCTCCGAGGTTTCCGAAGCTTTCTCCCTCGCCTGTTGGTGGCCCGAAGTGCGCAATTTGCTGGCTGACATCAGCCGTGTGCCGACGGGCCCGTTCAGGTCGCAGCTAGTTGCTGCCGCTGGCCGTCTTTCTCGTTTCCACCGTTTGCCTGACACGGCCGACTACGCCGCGTGGTCGGCGATTCTGAGACACGTTCACTTTCCCCCCATCGACGAGCGCCGCCTGCCTGGCCGAGATGGCCGACAGCGGGGCCAAGAGGGCGCGCGTTGCCTGTGCTCAGGCCAAGGAGAAGGAATGGAACAAATGGGTGGTCTCTCACACGGTCGGGGGCATGTCTACCTTGCGCAAGTTCTCGGGCACCCCCGTCCCGCGGCAGCCCGAAAGTGTTCATCGAGGGGCCCTCAGGCCGTGCACCTCGATCGAGTCGATCGAAGTTCTTGAGGCTGAATGGAGAAAGTGGCGGCAGATTGGAGCGCAGCACCCCCCTCTCCAAGGGCCCGAGCTTGCCCCCACCCCCGCGGCCCACCGTGGCCGAGCAGATGAAAGCTATCAGGAGTTTCAAGGCGACCACTGGCACGGGGTTTCATCAGATTCAGCCTCGCTCGTCCTGGCTTTTGCCGCCCGCTGCCCTGGAGGCGCCGCGTGACATCATTCGCCATGTGGTGGCCTGCTATGTGGAATCGTATTGTGTTCATCCTGGAAATAGCTGGGGGGGAGAGTCAGGCCCCTGGGCCTCTTGCATGATTTGGCTCGTGTGGGGTGCCGCTTGAGACGCCCTCTGGTTCGAGCCTGGCAGCAGGCCAAGGTTCGCTCCTTTTTCTGGCCCACTCATGGGAAGTCGTCCGAGAAATGTGTCTGGATCTAGGCGGCTTTGTCGGATCACTCCACGTGCAAGGCCAGGTCGTGCGCGACCCTTCTGTTAGATCTTAAGAAGGCTTTCGAGTTGGCCCAGCACCATCACTTGATCGCCGCTGCGGCGGGGACCTCGTTCCCAATGTGGCGTTTGTACCTGCTGGTTCAGATTTATCGTGCTCCCAGGGCCCTTGATGTTGGGGGCGAGGTTGGCAACCTCTTGCAGGTTGAGCAAACGATTGGTCCAGGGTGTACTTTTGCCACGTGTGTGTTGCAACTTGTTCTGCTAGGCCCATTGGATGCTGTGCATGCCGCGTGGCCCAGAGCTCAGTTGTCGGTCAATGGTGGCGATTTCGGCCTCAGGCGCTGGGGCGCGGAGTCGCGAGTCGTCGACGACATTTCAGCGGCAGGCAAGCTGCTTGCCCAGTGCCTGAGCAGGGTCGACCTGTGCATCGCGCTGGACAAGTACCGAGTTCTTGGGAATACGGTGGTGGCGAGGCACGGTATCGCTCGTAAGCTGAAGAGCCTCCAGCCCCTTCCCGTTCGGTCTGGGCGCATCCTCGGTGTGGACTTCGGTGCGGGGTTGGTGGCCAGCCGTGGCACCGTCCGTGGGCGCGTTTCTGACATGCGGCCTAGGTCGGTTCGGATGGGTTTCCTGAAGGGCGCCAGGCCCCGTCGCCGCGTGCTCGGGCGCATGGGCGTCTTTGGCGGCTTCGGAGCTGTTTGGGGCTTCGGTCATGGGCACGAATGGTAAGGAGCTGGAGGTCCTTCGAGGCGCGGCTGGGAAGCTGCAAGACCATCACCAGGATGGCAATTCCCGCACCTTGGCTCTGCTCCTGTCGCCTGCGCCCCGCCTGGAACCCATCTTCAGGGCCACGTGGCTTCCCGCCAAGGCCTTCTTTCATGCCCTGTGGCACTCCTGGCTTCTCAAGGATGTGTTAGACTTCGGGATCCGTCAGGCTCATGGGCACTTGTCTGGGCTGGAGCCCCCCCTGGTCCTCCACCAGGGGCCCCTATGGTGCTCTCTGGGCATCGTTACAACGGGTTGGTATCACGGCTACCTCGGCTACCTCTTGGATTTGGCCCGACGGGGCCGACGTCAAACCCACCAACTACTGCCCTGTCACTATCCAGGAGCTCGTGTTTCGTGCGGTGGGGCGCTGGCCGTTTGCCAGAGCTGCTGACCACCATGATCAGCGTGAGTTCGACAGTGGTTTGATCCTGAGCCCCCTGAAGGCCCTGCTTGGCAGCAAGAGTAAGCCCACGGCCCAGCAGAGAGGCCACCTACGTAGGACCATCGTGGGGGGCCAGTGGCCTCAGAAGCGTCAGTGGGCCGACGGATACGACACCACGTCTGCGTGCCTGCTGTGCCCCATGCGCTGAGGGCACGCCTTTGCATAGACGCTGTTCGTGCGGCGTGCGCCTCGACAGCCTTGAAGGGGCCCCTGCCTTCAGAGCCAATGCGGCTCAGGCGGCTGTGCAGTCCTCGCTTGCCCTCCTTTTTGCGGAGCGCTGTTTGGTGCCGTGTCCTGTGCTCGAGAGGCCGCCGCCTGGGCAGCCCGTCTGTTGGGGGCTTGGAGGCCCCGACTGCTTCACTGGCGATGTGTATCCTGACGGTTCGGTTTTTGGAGCAGAGCATCCGAGTCTAGCGAGTGCCGGCTGGGGGTGCGTGGCGCTTCATCCCGATCGGAATCAGGGGGTCGCCTTCTGTGCAGGGCCTGTGCTGGACCCGCAGCAGTGCACTGTTTGCAGCTGAGCCCACTGCTGTCGTTCACGTTCTGCGGCCTGCGACACCACCCGTGCGCATCCTCACCGATTCTGCTCCTGGTGTGGACGGCTTCCACGAGCGTGGACGGGTGGCCGCCACTGCCTGTGTTGCCGCGCGCGCCCATCTCTGGAGGGCACTTCGGCGGCTGGTGGATGACTGAGGAAAATGGGTTCGAGATCTTCAAGGCTAACGGCCATGCGACCGTGGAGGACGTTCTCCTTGGACGCGCCAAGGCCAGGCATAGGTATGGCAGCGCGAAGGCGGACCTTGCCGCCAAGAGTGCTGCTGCGTTCCACCGTGTTGCGTCTGGCGCGCGGGAGCAGCTGCAGGCGCGAGCCAAAGTCATTCAAGCTTGGGGCACATGGATCGGGCGCCTCAGCGACGGCTTGGAGGATTGTGGTCATCCCAAGCGTCACATGCGAGGCAAGTCGCCAGTGCCACAGCTAACTCTGGTCAAGGACCCACCCTCCCAGCGACGTGGTTAGTCGTGCGTTAGCTGCTCAGGAGAAGCTGGGAGAGGGGTCCAGAGTGCATGCCCTTTCCAAGATCCAGCTACAGGGCGGTCCGCTCGTAGTTGGATGTCTGCGCTGTGCTAGCGTTGCCGCTGCTCGCGTCTCGAGCATGTCGGCCCCGTGTCCCCCCCCCCCCAGGCGACGGAGTGGGGGCGGAAGGTGCTCACAAGCTTAGCCAGCAAGCGAGAATGTAGGCTCGATGGTAATGTCTATCGAGTTCTCTCTCTCTCTCTCTCTCGATCGTTTGATAGTTTAGGCCGCAGTGCGTTCCCCTGCCCCTCTTGCGGATGAAGGCCCCCGCCGTGGCTGCAGCGGCGGCTGCCGCGGGGGCCGTACAGACCGATGGGGCGAGGGGGACGCATGCGGTCTCTGTCCGCTCACACGTGGCCTACGGTGGCTGTAAGGTGCGCCCCAGGCCACGTGCGGCATCTGCAGGCTGACGAGCGACAGACTCTGCCGCTCGCCAGGGTTGTGCCTGGGGGGGGGAGGAGGAGGAAGAGGATGCAGCGGAGGAGAGGGAGGAGAGGGAGGCTGAGGAGGAGAGCCCAGGCGGCGAAGCAGAACGTGGCCCAGAACGCGAGAGGCAACAGAGCGACGCTGAGATCACGTGAGCTTCGGACTACAGGTCACGGCGCGAGACTAGAGTCACCATATCAAAGCAGCTAACGACAGCAGGCACAATCGACTGGGGATCCTCCTACTCATCCTCTCCCCCTCCTCCTGTTCCTCCTTCTCCTATTTCTGATTCTCCTGCTGTTCCGCCCTTTTTTCGCAGCAAGAGTGATCACCACGTTCCGTCTGAAGGGATGCGACTCCTCCACATTCCCCTTCCCCGCCTCCTCCCTGACTCCAAGTCCCTCTCCTGCCAGCCTGCAGCTCTCTAGAAACCCCCAGCGCCTACTGAATTCCTCCCGCCCTCCCCGCACTGAACATCACCCTGGGGCCCAGTATTTTACCAGCCTGGAACATATCCCTATCCCTATGCTGGGCACCTCCTCATCACGATGCCAATCTTAGGGATTCCCTTAGTTTTGGGGGGCGAATCCCTAAGATTGTCATCGCCTTTTGGCGTGTCAATCTTAGGGAAAGGGATACGTTCGAGGCTGGTAAGTATTTGCCTGGCCAAGATTGGCGTCGGAGCATCGGCCGGCGCAACATGCGCGACGAGCGAGGCCAGGCAGGGCTCGCCCAAGCCAGTGGGCAACCCCGTGGCAGCCCTGCGGCGCAAACGCCAAGGGAGCTGCGCATCGACCCGATGGCCACGCGCGGCGAGCCGGAACTCGACCCCCGGAATCGGCAGCGCGCCCCGGGGGGGAAGCGAACAAAAAGAAAGGAACAAAAAAGTCTGGACGATGTTGGGAGCATGTTTCTAATAGTTGTTTGTTTCACCTGTTCGAGCATTTTTCCCCATCGTTTCAATATTTGATTTGTTTCGCCCAAGGCCTTCCCAGAAGGGTCGGAAGTCCCTCCGCCTTCTGAGAAGGAGCGACGGCCTCCGAGAAGTCCCGCCGCCTTCTGAGGAGGCCTTCTCCTTCGCCTTCCCCCCCCCCCGGCTCGCCGCCGGCCGAAGAAACCCGACCCCTAACACGTCAGCGGCCAGCTCTCCCAAAACAGAGAGGCCGAGCGCAAGGCTTGTTGAATCCCACAGCAGTTCCTCGTGTCTGCCCATGGGAGTACGTGGCCCACGCACCCTCCGATCCGGATCAGATTTCGGCCAGGGCTGGATCTGACCTGCCCGCGTTGTAGGGTGTTGCCAGGATGTTGACCAGATGCCGAACACATTGGGACCAGCGAAGCGGGGAAGCGACAGCGTAGACAATAAGAGGGGAAAGGGGGGCGAACAAGGTGAGGGCAAATGAGGTTGAGACGGGGGAAGAGGAGGAGAAAATGTGGTTCAACCAACAACGAGATCCGTGCTTCCGCACAGGATTCAACATGTTCTTTACTGGACTAGCACCCCTACGGCACCCCCATAGAACCATGGTGGCAAACGTACGGCAATCCCGCTTGAGTTAAACAACAGCAGGACAGCAACTCTACAACACGCGAAGAGCACACACACACACAACCGATGCAGACAAGACGTGCACGAATCCCCAGACAAGACGTGCCGATGCGCCCCCGTTTGGATGGGGACGTGGGCCGTGCCCTTCAAGCTTCGAGGGTCCTCTCTCCGGTTGGGGTGGGAAGGTGGTGGGGCTGAGATGCGACCGCGCGGTGGGGATGGGGATCGTTTCGACGATACTGGCCTGCGGCCCCGGCGGGCGCCTTTGCATTCGGGCCATACAGGTAGGCCGTCGCGTGGATCGTGGCCTCACATGTAGCTTCATGTCGGGCATCTCTTCCTACAGGCGGGCTCTGGAAGAAACATAGGACATAGTCAGAACATGGTCAAACATTGTCAGACATTTTTGTTCTTGTTTACCCTCACCGGACTAGTTTTACTACTTTGGATCTTCCTCCTGTAGAGGGGCACGCCCGACTGTGATGTAGCGTTTTGCGCATTTTTGCGCGCCCGCTCCGCAGCCCTTACCCACGCCGACCCGCGGCGAGCCAGTGGACCTGCGAAGGGGGAGCCACGCCCTGCGCTCCGCGCTGTCGCCTCGGCACTGGGCCCCCTTGCGGGGCCCCTTTTGCCAGGCTGCTGCGCTGAGGGGGAGGAGGAGGAGGAGGAGGAGGAGGAGGAGGAGGAGGAGGAGGAGGAGGAGGAGGAGGAGGAGGAGGAGGAGGTTAAGGGCAGCCATGGCAAGCCCATCCTCCGAAGCCGTCGACCCGTCTTGCTGAGCTCTACTGGCCTGATCGCCGCCAGCGCCATCCTGACTCCCTTCCAGAGGCGCCCCATTGCGGCGTCCCGCGCACGCCAGGCCAGCAGCTCCTGCAGCAGCCCAGCTAGCAGCACCAGGGCCCCCGGCCAGCAGCGGCAACGGCTCGGAGGTCAGGGTGTCCCGTCTGCCGCGCGAGGCAGGCGGCCTCGTCCCGGAGTCAAGCAACTCATTATGACACACCTCGCAGTCATCACCACCCTCAAGCTGAGCGAAAGGGTCGACCGCGCCATCGTCTTTCATGTGCCGCGGCTGCCGCGGCGCAATGGGCCCAGCAGCGGACGAGGGTCCCGTAGCTAGGGAAGGCGCACCGCTCCTCGGGCGACCAGCGTCACTAAATTAAAAACAGCCATGGCAAGCCCACCCTCCGTAGCCGTCGGCTCGTCCTGCTGAGCACCATTGGCCTGGGCGTTGCCACAGCAGCTCTGGCCCCCTTTCCAGAGGCGCCGCAGCACAGCGTCCCGCAAGCGCCAGTCCAGCAGCTCCTCCTGTAGCCCAGCTGGCAGCGCCAAGGCCCGCGGCCAGCGGCGGCGGCGGCTCGGAGGTCAGGACCCAATCCACCCCGCGCGGCGGGCGGCCTCGCCTCGGCGAGCAGCGAGAGCCGCTTTGGGGCGGAGGCTTCGCGAATTCCTTTCGGAACGCCCGCTATGGCCCCCGCCCCGCACGGATCGACCCTCGGCTCGGCCGCCGAGCTTTGGTGTGGCCAGCCCTGCCGAGCTAGCAGTCCCCGAGGTCGCGGTCGCTGCTGACGGGGGCTCGGCGGCCAGCAGCGGCGGCGCCACGAAGGTGGCGAGGCTGCGAGTGTGCGGGGGGGCCTCCAAGCGCAAGTGCCGTGGCAACGCTGCTCGACCCCCAAGCGCAGGTGCCGTGGCACCGCTGCTCTCCTCGCCAGTGTGCCCCTTCCGCCGTGGGACGTCCAGTACCTCGAGGTCCTCCAGCTCGGCGTCGCGTTCGGCGTCACAGCCGTCGCCGTCTTGGGTCTGCGAGCTCGCAGACCCCGCCTTGGGCCAGAGTCCTCTCGCTAGTCTCCCGAGGTGCTCCAACCCTGTGGCTGTGGGCGGTCCGCGCGGCAGCAGGAGGCCTCGGCCTGGCGCGCGACGCCCAGGCCAGGCGAAACAGCCGCAGCGGCGGCAGGCCCACACGCCCCGAACCATCATGAGCATCATCTGGTGGGGAGGCGTGGACGTCGCAGTCCCCGACGTGCAGCTGCCCCGCCTCGCCTGCAGGCTGCGTGGCCGGCTGCGCGCAGCCGTCGCCCATCGCCTCGAGCCCGCAGCACGGGCTGCGCAACCATGACACGCGGCTGGCGTGGCCCGCCGAAGCGCGGCATCGCGTGCAACTCTTCCCGTCCTCGTGCAGCGGGGGGGAGGTGTTGCAAGCTGCGACCAGGCTCGGCGCGGGGGGCGCTTGGCGTGCGGGCCCCCGCCCGCGGCAGCTTGGGCGTCCAGCGGCGGCGGCAGCGGCCGACGCGTCCAGGGCGGCGCGCAGGAGCCTCCAGCGCACCAGGGAGGCGAGGTGCTCGGCGGCCTCGACCTTCTGGCGCGCCTCGGGGGCCACGCGCGCCAGCTCGGCGGCGTGTCCCGCCAGAGCATCCGCCATCGCGCTGCCCCGCACCACGGCGAGCGGCACCCCACGCTCAAGCGACTCTTCGACGGTGAGGTGCGAGTTCACGTTCTCCACCGTGAAGCCGCTCCTGTGGCGATGGAGGAGGGGGGGGGAGGAGGAGGAGGAGGAGGAGGAGGAGGAGGAGGAGGAGGAGGAGGAGGAGGAGGAGGAGGAGGAGGAGGAGGAGGAGGAAGAGGAGGAGGACAAGGAGGAGGAGAAGGACGAGCCCGAACCTGGGGAGAGAAAGCTCTCATACACTCTTTCCGTCGCAGCGCGGCCGAGCCACTCTGCACGCGCGTCCGAGTGACGCCGTCAATATCTATCTCTCGCTCTCTCTTTCTTTCTTTCTCTCTCTCTCTCTCTCTCACATACAACAAACAAAACGCGATTAGTTAGGTCTCCCCCGCCGCCTTTCCCTGCTCCTCCTCACCCTGCGGCTCGCGCTTCCTCCTATGCAGAAGCACGGGAGCCTTCCAGATGCTTGCCGCGGTGATCACGGCCGCTCCCTCCAGAGCCCCCGTGCGGAGACCTCGCCGCGGGAACGGGGGAGGGACGTGGAGGTGGGGGGGGACAGGACGCGACGAGTGCCAAAGTCGTGAACGCCCCACCAGGGAGCCCTCTCGTGCCAATCCGTGCATGACGTGGCAGGCTGCAGCCTGGACAAAGAGACAAGGACAACACGACATCAGCTCTATGCCCCGCACACATGTGGACTCGTGTGATGACCATCCTCCAGCTCTCCTGGCGGCCCCGACCCGGCACAAGTCGTCCGCTGGCCTGCCTGCACTGTCGCAGCCACGGCACATTTTTTCCGTCGGCGGCGAGACAGGCACTCCGCACCAGCGTAGGGCGACTCGGGGCAACCGAAAGGCGAATTGTCCGGCGCGCAAGAGGACGGAACGAAGACGAGGGCGGTCGCGCGAGGGGAATAGGGGGGAAGGTGGGAGAGTTCATGGCGGAGCCCCAGCACCGCTGCTGCATGAACAGTATCCGGACGCCATCGTCCCACCAAGCGCGTTGCGGACGCCCTCGCTGCCGAATCTCCAGAACCGGGTTCCATTCGAGCGCTCGCTGTGTCCAGCGCGTCGTGGGGGAGGGTGCTCTGGATTGGGTCTTTATCAGAGGGGGCGATTAACATTCTGACTCAGCTTGCCCAATCCCGTCCCCGTCCATGCTCCTCCTCCTCCTCCTCCTCCTCCTCCTCCTCCTCCTCCAACCCTCCCTCCACCCGTTCCGACAGCACGTGCCCAACACCCCCAGCGGATTCAGGGGGGGGGGGCTATAATTGTCCCATCCAGGGCTGCCCAGCGCAAAATTGTAACGCGATGCGTCGGCGATATGCCAACCACCATGGCCCAGACGCCTATTAATCCCCTACCCGCGTGCTTCTAAGACCGAAGACAGGCCGCAGCTCGGTGTCGTCATCCCGTCGAGTGTCGGGTTACGCGACCTCGTCGCCACTGGCATCGCCCTGCAGATCCGGACGGATGAGTAGGTGGATTGCTGCATACGCCCAATTCGCTGGAGGCTCATGAGGTATTGTTGCTGGTGTCGTTGTCAATACTTCGAGCTGCCCTGGAGGTTGTGAGGTTGTGACGCGATGATGGTGATGCGGCCGTGCGCATCCATGGCGTTCCGATTGTCATTGTAACCATTCTTCGCTGTGCTCGGCGTAACTGTTGATCGAGAGGCTCCGCGAAAGTCCATTGCTCTGCGCCACACGCGTACATCATAGTAGGTATCTGCTGGTGCCCATGTATAGTCCCAGTCGGTGGATAATCGGATAGTGTTTGCTGGTGGGCATGCCCGTTCTGCTTGAATCCGGAGATGAGCTCTGTCACAGGGGCATCGTGGAAGGTAGCGACCTGGCCTAGCTACATGGTGGTGTTGGTGTGTCGCAGAGCGGCGATGTCCTTCCCTGCGACTTCGTCCACTCGGCCATGGTATGGGACGCACAGAGAGATACTAGCACTATATGTCCTTCTCGGAGGCGCGCGTCCGAGCCGATCATATAGTATGACCATCTTGTAGTAGATCGTGTCCCGAGCGGTAAAGCCAGAAAGCGTCCGCCACGACGCATCTACTATAAGATTTCTCGGTGCGTGCGTCGCCCCCAGGGGTGGGCGACGCACAGATCGTATCAATCTGTTGGGGTGCCGCCGATGGCACCCAAACTCGTCGGCTGGTCGGGTGCAGCTCCCATCCGCGTGGCTTGGTGGAGGGCGGTCAACTTTAAAAGAGCTGGCCCCAACTAGGCGAACAAACAATGACATAAACATAAAACTCAGATGTCCGCGCGGGCTTCTCGGATCGGAGCTGGACCCTCTTCCCTGGCGCGCGGAGCGCGCAAGGGGCGGCGCCAGAGTCGCCGCTAAGGGGCCCTAGTGCCGATCCGAGAAATCTGCGTGGACCTGCGTGTTTTTACGTTTATGTCAGTTTCGTTCCCTAAAGAGCTGGCCTCAACGGCGGAAGAAGGCAGGAGGACAAACGGAGCCGGGGAACGGAAGGAAGACGCCCCCCTCCACGCAACCAGCGCGAGGTACGCGCCTGCTTCCCCCGAGGCTGCCTTTCGCAGCGCGCTGCCGAGGAGGTGTGCAACGGGAGGGGGAAGCACAACGGAGAGGAAGAAAGAGAGGGGAAGGAAGAGGAGGAGGAGGAGGAGGAGGAGGAGAAGGAGGGAGGAGGAGGAGGAGGAGGAGGAGGAGGAGGAGGAGGGTTCAGGGCAAAGGGGAGGGGGAAGGGGGAGGAGGCGAAGGGCGAGGGGGGTTAGGAGTAGAAAGAGATGCGAAGCAGAGCAGCATCACATGGTCCGACTGCCTACACGCGCATATGCCAGGTCACTCCATATGGCTGGTGCAAGCAAGCACCCTGGACATGACAGGACAAAGCGACGGGTGTGTGCGCGATCAATTATGTGTGCGGCGAGGTCCTGCCTTGACGACGTGGGCCCTGATTCCCAACACCACCTGTCCCCGTGGACGAGGAGGGGGGGATGAGTAGGAAGGACGGAGTAGGAGGGCGGAGGACAAGGCGGATGGCGGACTGAGTGAGAACAAGAAGAGGAGGGGGAGGAACAGATAAATATCAATAGTAATAGTTAGAATAATGAAAGGTGGGGATGGGATGGTGAAGGAGGGGGAGGCCGAGCGCCCCCAGGAACAGCTCCGCCCACGATCACCGACAAGCCTCCGCACTGTGCAGGAGCAGGAACGCATGACCGACCCCCCCAACATGTCTCTCTGCTGCACTCCAGCTACGCCCTACAGCTGGGGCGCTGAAGAAGGAACCCTTTCCGTTGGGGAGGGGCTCGGTGTTCCTTGATTGTGTTGCAGTTTGCCTTGGGGTTTCCTAAGGTTTTCCATGTGACATCGAAGTTCAATTTATGGGACAAAGGGGCCTCGTTCCTTATTTAGGGTTCCTTAGGTCAACGCCCCGACTGTAGGCGCGATCAACACATGTGGACCGCTCACACCTCTCGCCCGCCGCGCCCCAGGCGTCACGACCTCCTCGGCGTGGTATAATCACGAGGGCAGGGGCTGCCTTGACAACAGATGCCCCGAAGAAAGGGCGAGAAGACCGCGACAAGAGCCTGGCACGCAACGGGCTGCCTCGAAAAAAAGGCGAGGAGGAGGACGACGAAGGACGACGACACAAACGAAAACGAAAACGAAAAGATACCCCGAAAAAGGCGAGGAGACCGCGAAAAAAGCCTTGCACGCAAAGGGCCACCTCGAACGAAAGGCGAGGAGGAGGCCGACGAAGCGAAGGACGACGACACAAACGAACACGACGACGACGGCGACGACGGCGACGGCCACTGCGACAACGACGAGGAAGGCAGAGGACGTACGACGACCACACTTGTCGGGTCATAGCCCGGGGCCTCTGGCGGCCGCTCGGGACGGTGCGGCCCTCCCCCCCGAGAGCGGCCCCGGCGAGGCGCAGCGCCGGAAGGCATCCCGGAGGCTGGAAAAAGCCGCCCCCAGTAAGCGACGGGACCGCTTGACAACCTGGAGCCTCGACGTTGACGACGATGACGACGACGACGACGACGACGACGCCGAGGACCACAACGACAGCAACGGCGACGACGACGGCGACCACGACCACGACAACGACAAACCTCGAGGCTCGATCGACATGTCCCAGCCTCGGACGAACATCGAGCCTCGGTCGAACCTCGAACTTCGATCAAACCTCGATCGATCGAACGGGCCAGAAAACAGAACACACCAGAAAACGTCGACTGTCAATCGATCGTCGACGACGGTCGGCGATCGGCGATTGGCGATCGAAGACGACGACGACGACAGACGACGACAAAAACGAAAACCAAAGCGAAAAGGACGACGACGACGACAAAAACGACGACGACGGCGACGACGACGACGACGACGACGACGACGACGACGACGGCGACGGCGACGACGACGACGACGACGACGACGACGACGACGACGACGGCGACGACGACGACGACGGCGACGACGACGGCGGCGGCGGCGGCGGCGGTGGCGCGCCGCCTCGAAGAGCAGGCAGTCCAGCGCGTCGCGGCCCTCCGCGGCCGCGGCCGCCCAGGGCGTGGAGGCGCGGGGCGCGCCTGCGGGGGGCGCGCGGAGGCTGCAGGCGCGCACGCCAGACCCCCTCGAGCCAGGAAAAAAAAACAAAAAATCACGGCGGAAGGCTTTTCGCGATTTTCGGCCTCTGTGGGCCCTCGCCGGGCCTCGGGGCCGTCAAAACACGGCCCAGGATGAAAAAAATCACGACGGAAGGATTTTCGCTATTTTCGGCCTCGGGAGGCCCTCGCCGGGCCTCCAGAGGCGTCAAAAACCGGCCCAGGATGAACACCGGTCCATGGGGAATGGGTCAAGATCTCCGGGGGCCGACGTCATGAAAACATCAGGCCGTCGAGGGTCTGGGGGGGATGGGGGGACTGAGGAAGGCTTCCCTGGGGTCCTGGCGCTGCAATTTTGTTCACAGCGGGCGCGTTGTCCCCGTCTCGGGCCCCGGGACCCTCCAGCTCGATCCAACGCCCCGCTGGCTGCATTTCGACAGCTAGGTGGCGCGAAACAAAATCCGAGACCAACTTCTTGAAATCCCGCGCGGCCGCTCTTAAACATAGATATTATTTGCCACTCTTCTTCGAAGCTCTTAATTCGCACTCGTTCCGATCTTAAAAAGAAGCTCGGAAAGACCTGTGGGGGACAGCTGGGGTCCAGGGCTCCGGGCGCGATGTTCTGCGATGTTGCCATGATGTCGCAACGCCGGATCTCGAGGTTCTAGGGCGGCGGGGTGGGGGGGGGGGAGGCTGGCAGGCGCGCGCGGAGGCTGGCGGGGCGCACGAGGGGGCTGGGGGGGAGGGCTTCCAAGGGGGCGGGGAGGAGGAGGGGAAGGAGGAGGGGGAGGAGGGGGAGGAGGAGGAGGGGGAGGAGGAGGAGGAGGAGGCGGAGGAGGAGGAGGAGGAGGCGGAGGAGGAGAAGGAGGAGGAGGAGGAGAGGAGGAGGGGGACGGGGGGGGGGAGGGCGCCTCAAAGAGGAAGGGGTGCTCCCAGGCAGCTCAGCTGCCCCGAGAGGCAACACGCAGCCCGCAGCGCGTCGATGCGGAGCTCAGAGCACGGTACGCTTGGCGCGACACGTTCGCGCCCAAACGCGGATCAACACGCGAAACCAATGTGCAACGGGTTGACACGGACGTCTTGAACACTGTACGGGGTGCGCTTCAGCACGGGCGCATCACAGCAGCTGATCCAACAAACCTTCCCCCCTCCCCCCTAGCCCCCTCTGCGCGTGGCTGGTCTTCGTTCAGCGTGCAGCACCGCTGCTTGACGCCTCCGCGAGTCTGCGTGGAGTCAGGCCGAGGCGCGAAGGGCGGGCAACAGTCGGCGGCGATGCCACACGGCGTCGGGTCGTCAAAGGGGGGCCATAAGCCCAACGAGGTTTGGCCCCACCGTCCCCCTCAGGGGGTGGGAGGAGGGGGGAAGGCTTCGTAGACGGAGGCTGCTTCTTAGACGGCACGGGCTTCACATCTGTAGACAGGGCCCGCGCCTTCTAAGAAGCCCGGGTGCTTCTAAGAAGCCTCCCCCCTCCCCCAACCTACCTCTGCGCGTGGCTGAAAGGCGGGGGGACGGCAGCAAGGGAGGGGCCGCCGGGGGCCCCGCCGAAGCCCCTGAGGGCTCGACGACTTTTCGCCTATCGACTCCTGGGGGGCAGGCAGGATACACCAAGGCAGGCGCAGATCACTCCAGGGGCATCTGTTGAGCACCGGGGCCGCTCCAGCGCGCGCCGACAGGGACGGCGGGAACCGCTACAAGCCCTGAGCGACGAGAGGCGGGCGCTCCTCCGGCGCAGGCCGGGCCGCCTCCTGTGAAGGGGCCGTGGGGCACACAAGTAAATGGACACCAATAGAAGGATTCCCACAAGTTTTTTCTATATTTTCTGGCTTTCGTCTTGCACCCCACTTCCCATACTTTCCCATATTTTTGGGGGAATCGACGATTCATCGTGTCTGCGTGTTTTTCCCCTCCTGATCCTGACATGCAGGAGGAGGCGGCGGCGGGCGGCGCCTCGGGACAGTGTTGGCGGCGAGCGAATGGGGGGGTGTAGCCCTCGGGCCTGGCGAGAAGTTTTGTTTGTGCCTTCGGGGAGGGCTCAGAGGAACTCTCCCAAGGCTCGGTGGCGCCCGCGCCTCCTGAGCAGGCCCTCCCCCCTCCCCCTTCCCCCGCTGGGCGCGCCGCCGACCATGGCCCGCGGTCCGTGCGTAGCTCTGCCTCCTAAACGGACCCCAATCGGCGACTCCAGATGGCGTGGCTTGCAAAGGGTGTGGTTTGCACATCGGCACCCTGGGGGACATCCCGGGGGGCACCCGGGGGGGCGCGCGGGGATCTCGATAGAGTTCCCCCGCGCACCGAGGAGGCCCGACGAGGACAGCGTCGTGCCCCCCAGGCCCCAACGGTGCCGATCGCAAACCACACCCCGGCGTAACCATGCCCTTTGCAGTCGCCGGCCCAAGCAGGCAGCGGTAAGTTGCAAGCCCCCCGCTGGCCGCGTGGTGGTCCTCGGGCCGTGCGGGGAAGATTTCGGCACCCCCCCGGACGCTCTCGGCGAGGCGCAGCACCCCGAGGTTGGGAAGCCGCCGCGAGGCAACGGAAGCGGCAGACCTCGAACCTCTTCGAGCCTCGAACGTCTTCCCCCCGCCTCGAGGCGCGCCCCGCCCCCCGAGAAGTGTTTGTTTTGTTTGCGCCGCGCGCGCAGAGCGAGCGGTCAAGCGCCTCGGCGGCGCCGTGCCCAGCTCAGGCGCGTTCACCTACTTAGGGGTGCGCCTCGGAGTTGGATCGGGTCGGGCATGTCCTCCTACAGGCGGATCAGGAAGGAAAAATCCAAGGATGGTCAAAGATAATCCAAAATACGCCAAAATAGCACAAACAAAAAAAACATCCCGAAACTATTGTTTGACCACTCTTGAACATTCCTCCTGTAGAGAAACGTGCCCGACTTACGGTTGGAGGGGGGGGGCATCCTGCTGCGACGCTCGGCGCTCGGCTGCGGAGGTCTCCAGACGATCCGCAGCAGTTCTCTCTCGAGCTGCTCGGGTGCTAGGAGGGGGAGGGGGAGGAGGAGGGGAGGAGGAGGAGGATGAATGAGAGGAGGAAAGAAGGAGGAGAAGGAGGAGGAGGGGAAAGAAAAGAGAAGAGGGAGGAAGGAGGGAGGAGGGAGAAGGGAGGAGGAGGAGCGAGGAGGATGAGGGGGGAGGGAGAAGAGAGAAGGGAGGAGGGAGGAAAAGCCAGCGTGCCGGAGGAGGAGGAGGAGGAGGAGGAGGAGGAGGAGGAGGAGGAGGAGGAGAGGGGAGGAGAGAAGAGAGACTAGTGTAAGCCCAAAACGCATGAATGGTGTTGCAATAAACCTTCCCTCCCAGTTTCCTCACCAAAAGTCCCTATAATAATCTACTTTCGCAGCGGAAAGTGCAACATTGAAAGACAACCGCATGAGAAAGGCCGTCTCTGGACCTGCAGGAGGAATGGAATGGAACGGGCCTCCTCGCGACGAGAACCTCGAGCGAAAACTGCCTCCCCCGAGCGTGGCGTGGGCCGCGAGGGACAGGCAAGGCACCGCCGACACGGGCGGCCGCCGCCAGCCAGGGAGGACCCACACCGTGGTCCGACAGACATTCGCCGTCTTGCTTCCGGCCACTCGGTGAGTCCGTGCTGGCACCGAAGCTGTGGTGGCTGCCGCTCATGCTCCTCCATGGCGAGTGCCCATGGCGTGAGCCGAAACAGAACGGGCGAGGAGCGAGGAGGGAGGAGGGAGGAGGGAGGAGGAGGAGGCGGAGGAGGAGGAGGAGGAGACGGCGAGCCAGCATTCAAAAGGAGGAGGAGGAGAAGGAGGGGAAGGAGGAGAAGAAAAGGATGATGCTGATGATGATGCTGATGATGATGCTGCTGCTGCTGATGATGATGCTCATGCTGGTTACTAATACTATTATTAACAACCGCATTATGAAGGTTATGATGGTGTTGCTGCTGCGAATGATGATGTTGACGCTGAACATGATGATGGTGGTGGTGGTGATGGCGATGGTAATGGTGCTGGTACTGACAATGATAATGATAGTGATGTTGTTGCTGCTGGTGATGGTGTTGACTATGACTATGATGATGGTGATGATGGTGATGGTGATGGTGATGGTGATGGTGATGAGGATGATGATGCTGTTGCTGATGATGATGGTGCTGGTGATGACGGCGATGATTATGGTGATGATGACGATGATGATGATGATGCTAATGATGATGATGATGATGATGATGATGATGATGATGATGATGATGATGATGATGATGATGAATATTCATTGTATGATGATGCTGATGCTGATGAGGATGTTGATGATGATGCTGCTGATGATGATGATTATGATGATGCTGATGATGATGATGATGATGATGATGATGATGATGATGATGATGATGATGGTGGTGATGATGATGACGAGGCGGAGGAGGAGGAAGAGGAGGAGGAGGAGCAAGAACAGAAGGAGGAACAGAGTGGACAACAGAGGGAGAGGGAGGGACGAGGGGGAGGAGAAGGGAGGAGGCAGGGGAAGGCGTGGATGCGGATCTGCATCTGGGTACGAGTACGCGGGGGAAGGATGGGGGAGGGGGAGTGGGAGGAGGGCGATCCCCAAACGACCCCCCGTGATTGAACTGGAGGCCCCCGTACCACTCTGCACCTGCGCTGAGCGAAGCTCCCAGAAGGGAGGCCCACGGCCCGCCGAGGCGGCACTGGCGATCGCATGGGCGATCGAGCCGGGAATCCTCCCGCGGGTGCCCACGGCCCACCTCTCCACGTGGCGAAGACGAACCCCCTGAAGAGGAGGAGGAGGAGGGGGAGGAGGAGGAGGAGGAGGAGGAGGAGGAGGAGGAGGAGGAGGAGGAGGAGGAGGGAGGGTCGACGAGGAGGAGGAGGAGGAGGAGGAGGAGGAGGAGGAGGAGGATGGACGAAGAGGAGGAGGAGGAGGAGGAGGAGGAGGAGGAAAAGGCAGATGCCCACAGCCCACATCTCCACGTGGAGAAGACGAACCCCCTGGAGGCCCCGAGGAGTTGGGAAACGCTATAGACCTCTACCCTCGAACCTCGAGCCGTCGACAGAGAACGGCCGATGACCCGACGCGAGGCGCGAACCTCGATCCCTGGAACCTCCAACCTCGACCCGTCCGTCCTCGATCGATCGACGACGGCGGCGGTGGACGGCAGACGGCGGCTGGCCACGGCCGACG
This sequence comes from Prorocentrum cordatum, assembly GCA_963575745.1. NCBI lineage: Eukaryota > Dinophyceae > Prorocentrales > Prorocentraceae > Prorocentrum > Prorocentrum cordatum. The sequence goes on along the minus strand of CAUYUJ010016404.1, from coordinate 235,421 downwards.
GCGACCGTCGACGGCGACGGCGAAACCTCGGACCTCGAACCTCGGCCGCCGCCGCCAGCCTCGATCGGTCGACGGCGGCGGCGGACGACAGACGGCGGACGCCTGCGATCGACGACGATAGCCGATGACGACGACGACGACGACGACGACGACGACCAACGTGGGCAGGTGAAACAAAAACCAAGAATGGTATCCGGACCTCTCCTGGGCTGCGTTCTGGCCAGAATTCAGGGGGCCATCCAGCCGTGGCGGCGAGGGCCCTCCCATGAAGCCACAAACAACCGAAAACGAGGGAAGGGTAGCCGTACCGGCACCTGATCCTCCTCTGAGATCTGCACCCCCTGAGATCAACTTCGCCTCCCCCCCCAAGTCAACTGCTGGCGGCGAGCGAGCGTGGAAGTGAGAGAGAGAGGAGGCCTTCCCAGAAGGCGGCGGGGCTCCTCGGAAGCCCCCTGGCCTTCGGAGACGTTGTCCACGTCTTCGGGGGAAGCTTCGGAAACTTCGCACCAAAACACGAAGCCTTCCGAGCCTTCTGAGAAGGTCCGCCCCTGCTCACGTCCCCTAGGCTGTGCGGGCCAAACATCGGGCCTCGGGCGGCCGTTCGGGACGGCTCCAGCAGCCCCCGGAACGCTCTCGACGAGGCGCAGCTGGTGGAAAGCACCTCGGACTTCGACATCTTTAGAATCAGCTCCAAAACGTTCGAACACTCTGCCCTCGGACGTCGATGGATCGATCCTCGATCGATCGATCGACCGGGCGAACGACGGCAGAAATACAATCGCTCGGGGGTCCACACGGTTTTTGTTTGGATCTGCGCTGACAGTGGATGTTTATGCGGTTGTTGATATTATGTTTGTTTTCCTGACGCTCGATCAAACGGTTATCGATCGAAGGATCGACCGATCGACGGCGGACGAACAGAACAGCAGGGCGTTAGCAGGAATAGGAGATGATGCTAAGAAGAAGGGTCGAAGAGGAGAAGGGCCGAAGAGGAGGAGGAGGAGGAGGAGGAGAAACAGAAGGAGAAGGAGGAGGTGAAGGGAGGGTCGAAGAGGAGGGTCAAGGAGGAGGGAGCAGGAAGAGGAGGAGGGGGAGGAAGGAAGCGGGTCGAGGAGGAGGAGCAGGAGGAGGAGGAGGAGGGAGGAGGCAGGAGGAGAGGTGAGAAGGAGACGATTTTGATGATAATGGGGATGGAGGAAGGAGGGCGGAAAGGAGGAGGAGGAGGCGGAGGAGGAACGAGCGGACGAACGGCAGCGCGGCGGGCGGCACCCGCTGTGCCGCCGCCAGTGGCCGCTGGCGAGGGCGGGCAGCTCTCCCAGTTCACGGCCTTGCGGGCCCCCGCAGCGTTCGGTCCTCCTCCTCCTCCTCCTCGTCCTCCTCCTCCCCTTCCTCCCTCCTCCTCCTCCTCCTCCTCCTCCTCCTCCCCTCCTCCCTCCTCCTTCCTCCTCCTCCTCCCTCTCCCCCCTCCTCTCCGCCTCCTCTCCCCCTCCTCCCCTCCTCTTCCTCCTCCTTCCTTCCTTCCTCCTCCCCCTCCTTGACGCCCTGAACTACTTTGTTGACGCCCCTGGAGCCTGTGATTGGTTAATATCACGACCGGAGGAGGGGGGCGCGACCTAGTTGCCTGTCTCTCGTGGGGGCCCGTTGTGGGCCGGAGTCTTATTTCTTCCCCCCCACTGGTCTCGCCCGCTGCCGAACATTTAGGATTTCTGGCTGCCGTCTCCTGCCCAAGAATCACTAAAGCGTGGACCGACTTTAAAGGCATCCTCTCGGTTCACCAGAGCCCCGAGGTTACTAGGCTAGAACTGTATGCAGGAGTGCATGTTTTGGCCAGGGCCCAAGACAGTTGCAGGTCCCTCGGGATCGCCAACGTAGAAGCCCACCAGGATCTCTCGACCCTGGAGGCTGGCTCGAGGGACTGGTTTGTAGCCAAAGGAAGCGACTGGGCGGATCGGGTTGCCAAACTAGTTGCTGCCCAGATTCCCGCCCCGTCCCATATGGAGATTGAGTGTTATAAAGCAACCCGCAGTAGAGTACTGAGATGTTTGAAGTACGCAGCGGATGCGCGCTCCTTGTGGCAGGCCCTCGCCCCAAAGACGGGGAAGAAGGCCTACGAGAAGCTTCCCCAGAGCCTCACCCCCCCTGTCGGAGCCGCGGGTGCGGTCAAAGACTGGACCCCGCCCCCATCAGTCCCCTGAGGGTCTTCCTCGGCGGGCCCGTGCGGCCCGCCGTAACCCTCAGGTGTTGGCTCGCCACAAGTGGGGCTGGATCAACAACCACTGGCTGTGCTTAGCGTGTCACACTCGTGCCCGCACTGGTAGCACCCGCCAAACCCGTTCGCGAGAAGCGTGCCCTGGCAATTCTGCAGCGCTGTTCCAGTTAATGAGAGAGCCCAGGAAGCACCGACTGTTGATTTGCGATTACCTCGATGTCGAATCCTTTCTCATAATCTGCAAGAGGTGCGGCTGTTATCCGGAGAGCAACCTCAAAGGACCCAGAGATGAATGCAGTGAGCGCTTCAGAAGCAAGTTCTCTGAAGGTGCGTGGTCTCGGGTGTCAGGCGGCCGCCATCCGAAGGACAGTATGAAGGCCCGCCCCGACTTTCCCAGCCCTTCCCTGCAGCCCAGCTCCTCAAGGAAGGGGCGGCGATGTAGGGTCGAAGAATGGAGTAAGGGGATAACGGATGTAATCCCGAGGTTTCGGTTAGGGTCGGGTCGGCCTAACCCTAGCCTTCCTCTTCAGCATGTGATGGTC
>CAUYUJ010016404.1:212500-232570 GCA_963575745.1 Prorocentrum cordatum | reverse complement strand
CCTCAACTTGCGCGGCAGAACTTCCCACGGGCCCTCAACTTGATCGCCAGGTCAGGGGGCCGCTCTGTTCCGAGATCGGGTGGCCTAACACGCAATTCAAGGCTTTCGTCAGACTCCGGAGAGGGCGCCGAGGTGGCGGAGCCGAGACCAGCATGTTATGGCGCCGCTGACCTTGGCACCGCCGCCACCCATTCAAGGCGACGGAGCGTTTTTGCCCGAGTTCGGGCCACTGCAGGTGTTCTTGCACTCGGCACCGCATGGAGCACTGGCAAAGCGAGCGGACCTTCGGGCGATCCCCCCCCCCCTCCCCCCCCCTACCCACCCACCCAGCCAAACAAAATTAAGGCGACAGAGCGTCGACGACCTTTATCCGATAGCGCCGCCGCTGGCGCGCGCGCGCGCCGAGACCGCGCTCCGCCCTGCGCGGGGGCGCCGCCTCTGCGGCCAGATCGGCATGGCTCCAGCAGAGGCGAAGGCGGCGGTCAACGCTGGCGGCCCAGCGCAGGCGGGCGCGAATCAGGGAAGGGCTAGATCGAAGAGCCAAGATAGTCCACGTCTGCACTCGATCTCACTCCGTGGAGAGCCACCATCCACGATGTCGTCGGATCAGGCCATAATTTCGGACGGCCTTGCGCTTCTACTCGGAATCTGGAGCATATGTATCTGGTTCCCAGGACTTTCGAAGGTCAGGGGCAACGTCGGGGCGGCGCGGCTTATTTTTTTCCGGGACTCCCGGGGGAAACAGCGAAACACGTATGCGCCAGGACCCCGCGCGCACCAGGACCCGCTTCCTTGCGCGAGTTTCTCTTCGCGGGGCCGGAAGAACCATCGGTGCCGAGGCTCCGGCTCCTTCTGCTCGCTGCAGGTCTCGAGTCTTCTCTGCGTCTCGGGGCGGAGGAGACCAGGAGGAGGAGGAGGAGGAGGAGGAGGAGGAGGAGGAGGCCTCTGGGGCCCGGGGCCCAGGGGCCGGGGCCGGGGCCAGGGTTGGGGCGGGGGCTCGCGCCGGAGCCGGGGCCGAGGCCGGGGCCGGGGGGGGGGGGCGTTCGGGGCGGGGCCAGGGCCGCAGTCCCCCGAGTGGGTCGGGGCTGGACAGAACCCCCAACAGCGACACGTCGATTAGTGGATTGTCCGTTTTCGGTTCTCGAGATGGCGCCGTGGCCGTTACTTTCCAGGCTTGCGCCCGCCAAGTTTCGGCCTCAGGTCGTTTTCACTTAACCACGTTTTACTAAAGGGGGTTCTGTCCATCCCCGAGTGGGGGAGTTTTTAGCCAGAGGCGCTCGTAGCGTTATACTGAGGTTTCCTTCGACCTTGGACTCGGATTGTTCGGATGTGGCCAGGGGTGCCTGCCGCGGGCCGAACTTCCAGCAGGAGAGGGTCTGCAGTCGGATCTTCCCTGAAGGTAGCGCTCGGGGCGCTTTCCACTTGCTGGACATAGTAAAGTTGCTGCGCGCAAGCACCTGGATGAGGCGGACACGAGAGAGCAGGAGCGGTGTTCAGGGAGTGCAGCAACGATGCAGATGCCGCCGCCAAGGCGGCGCTGAATCTGCACCCTGTCGACAGAGCAGGTTTGGAAGACACGGGCCGACTAGTGACTAGTAGCTAAAACCTGCGCTGTCTGCAAGCTGGCGACTCAGGTTGGGTTGGACTGACCATGGGCCGGATTGACATTGCTGTCGCTAGGGACCTCCCTCCCCCGCGTAAGCTCTCCTACGGCAAAGTCGGCCATGCGTCGGCTCAGTGGTCGGCTGGAGGTTCAGAGTGCGTCTGAGAGGGTGCAAGGCGTCCCAGGGGCCTGGCCCTGAGGATTATCTTGGGCGAAGCAAGCATGATGAGGGAGTCCTGCTGGCTCTCATGCACGAGGTCATTGCGTTCCCGACCAGTGATGGTTCACACGTTTTTATGTGCACCAAATTCCGCGATCACAGCCGGGGAGACAGGATTTAATGTCTGGTTCAGCAGTGCTCACGGGAAGCCACGAGGAACACCAAGTTTGCTTGGACCAAGCTTCTTACAAGGCGTTCACTCCAAGCCTTGTAAGACAGACGTGGAACTGAAGGTTCTCGCTGTGGCGGGATGTGTTGGTTCTGTCTTGTCTTTCCTGTCAGCCAGGGCTCTTTTACTGCGCAGGGGCTGGCAGCACCGATTCTGGCGCAAGCATCTTGCACGAGTTGGCTCTCTCTCTCTCTCTCCCTCTCTCCCTCTCTCTCTCTCTCTCTTTCTCCCTCTCTCTCTCTTCAAAGGGGGGCGTTACCGATGCAGTGCGCAATCGTTTTTTTTTGTCTGGCGTACTAGTCTTCGGGTTGGCCCTTTTTGTTGAAGGGCCGCCCGCGTCAAGATGGGCTTCACCACTTCTTCCTTTCGGTCGCTATGCGCATTTTTGGCGGAGGCTCTCGATGGTTCCAGGCGCTTGGCGATCTGCTCGGTGCCTGTTCCTTTCCCAGTTTTGCTGGGCCAGGCGGGGTTCAGTCCCCGCCTGCCGACGCATAGCATCGCATGCCGTGTGATTTGGGTATTGTTGTGGCAGTGAGGGCGTTGATTTCAAAAACAGAAGTGCCCCCCCCTGTAACTGACCTCCTCCTTCCACGATTTGTTCGCTCCGTTCCTTCCTCCAGCATGCCTCTCTTTCTCCCCTTTGACATTGCCTGCCTCATGCCCTGTGCTCGCTCTGTCCCTCCAAGTCCGCCCCCCTTCCTGTCGTATTCCGTCTGGTGCCCGATCATGGCTGTGATTTCCCCTCGACTCCAGCGAATCTTCAACACTACAATGACAGTAACTGGCTGGCTATTGAGGGGGAGGGGGATGAGAAGGATAGGGGGTGAGCGAGGGGGGGACGGGGAGACGCGGAGAGGGACGATTGAATCATGACAGAGAGAAGGTTGGAGGGAGACGGTTTGAGGAGAGCGAAGGGAAAGGAGGAGGCGGCGGAGGAGGAGGAGGAGGAGAGAAGAGGGGAACGGTGAGGATGCTGATGCTGAGAAGCGGGGGGGGGGATAGTGGCGCCACAGGGGATGAGGAAGCCAGGGGGATGCGACGGAGGACGAGCAGCGAAGGGGCGCAGTATGACGGAGCTGGTGGGAGACAGGGGGAGGCACCCGGAGGGAGTATGTGACGGAGGCATGAGGCAGGACGGTGAAGCCAGAAGGGGGGAGAGAGCAGAGAGAGAGAGAGAGAGAAAGAGAGAGAGAGAGAGAGAGCAAGCAGCGAGGGAGAGAGAGAGAGAGAGAGGGAGAGATAGAGAACGAGAGAGTGAGAGAGAGAGAGCGAGAGCAGAGAGAGGCAGAAAGAGGAAGAGAGAGAGAGAGAGAGACATGCCTAAAAAGAACAGAGAGAGAGGGAACTCGTGCACGTATATATATATATATATGTACAGATGTGTAGATGTATGTATGTACATATACCTGTATAGTCAGGAAAAGAACGAGCTTGCGATACATATATAGAGAGAGAGAGAGAGAGAGACAGAGGGCGGAGAGAGAGAGCGTGTGAAACATAGGACGGGGCAGGGACAGAGAGAGAGAGAGAGAGCGATGAGGGAGTGATAGAGGGATGAGGGGGTGGTATATGTAGATATGTACATACAGGGAGAGCGAGAAAGAGAGAGAGAGAGAGAGAGAGAGCGGCATCTATATAGACACGCATAGAAACAACACCATATACATACGCACATGTTGATGTATGTATTCATGTAGAGGAAAGAAGGAGAGAGAGAGAGAGAGAGAGAGAACAACACAGAGAGAGAGAGAGAACGCGAGAAGAGAGAGGGAGCAGAGAGAGGGAGAGGGAAAAGGAATACGCAGGTGAATAAGGCAGGAGAGGAAAAAGGGAGGATTCAGAACGGATGACCGTGGGTGGGGAAAGAGGGCAGGGGAGGGAGGAGGGGGAACAAGGGTGGGAGGAAGGCGCTTGAAGGAGGTGGACACACTATGCTAAGTATGAGCAGGGGAGCCACGAAAACATAGACGACTTTCCATCCAGGACCGGGAGTTGGATGTGCGAGGAGGGGCAGGAGAGCCGAGGGGCAGCTGGGACGAGGCAGAGTGAGGTGAAGGCGGAGTCCGAGGGGAAGGAGAGGGGCAAGAGAGAAGGGCAGGGAGGAGGACGCGAGGAGGGGGATGAGGTGGACTAGGAGGACGAAGTGAAGAAGGACGAGGCGGAAGGGAGTGGCGGTGGTCGCTGCATGAGGGACGCAAGAGTCCCGAGAAGAGCGCTGCGCACCGCGCAAGGCGCGCTTCCGAAAGCAATCGTGCGGGCCCACGCCCCACGGACGTGAGCGGGCGGATGCCCTCACGGCGGGTCCTGCGCACGCCCCGCCATGCGATGGAACGGCGGGCACAGGGCGCCGAGGGACTCGCCGCGTAGCCTGCTGGCGCCCCAAATCCCGGGGGAGCACGGTTGAGAACAGTAGAGACACTCGTTCAACGCGGAGGGGGGAGGGGGGGGGGGAGGGGGGAAGGGGAGGCGGGCGCTGCTCGCTCACTTGGCTACCTCAGAATGTCTCCAGGCTGTCTTTGCCGGGCGCGTCCGGGACGACCTTGCGCAGCTCGTCCAACAGGACCTGTAGTTTGCGCTCACCTCCCGCGCGGGGGGCCTGGCCGTACTTCTGCACGCCGCCACTCGCAGACATGGCTTTCGCCGTGATGCGCGTCAGCTCCTTTGCCTCCGGGGCCGTGGCCAAGACGAGCTTCTTGTTGGTGTCCCGGAAGGGTTTACGAACATTGCACACATGTACCACATGGACCAGGGCGTCCGAATCCGACGCTGTAGAGCGGTGGTTGGTGACCACGGTCTTCTCTTCCGGGCTCAGATGGTCGTCTGTGGCCGCCAGGGCGGTGAGGTTGGCCCAGACGTGCACGTGTGGCTGACCCACGGGCTTTTATCCTCGGCCCTCTGCCGCAGCCTTGCACGTGTCGGCGTACTGCTTGCTCGTGCGCCGGGCCTCGGAGATGTACTTGTTGTCAGTCTGGCAGAAGATCATGATGAATGTAGCCGCCTTGAGCTCTCTGATCTCCAAGCTGTTCTTTAGAGTGAGGGTGGCGACCAATTTGAGAATCTGTGCGAGCAGCACCTCCACGCCCGCTGCGACCTTCTTGGCTGCCGGAGCCCCCTCCTGAGGACCGCGCTTCAGCGACCATGCCTCGATGGCTGGGATGTGTGAGGATAGAAGGAGAAGATAAGAGGCTGTTTCCACACAATGTGTGCAGTCAAAGGGTAACAACAAATGGCCCTGGAACGTGCTGCATGACGTGATCAAGAAGATGTGGTAAATCATCGCATTCTTCATTACACTGCTTGCACACCAGGTTGTCCGGAACAGTGGGAACTGTAGCGAGTATGGTCCCCGTCCCCCTGCAGACTTTGCGCTTTAGAGAAAGTGCGATGTGTCGACGCGCAGTAACGCAAGTACGGAAGACACACCTGCACCAAGGGCACTTATTCGTCACTGTGGCAACGTCTGCGTACTGAAGTTTGCCATGATCCCCTCCCTTTGTCATCCGCTGGTGGATGATGAGTTGTTTTCTGGTTGGGAACGTGGCTCCGCACACATAGACACACCCCTGTCGAGCGAAGGTTGTAAACGTAAGCTATTTGATCCTCGTCTGGCAGGGGTTGGGGTGCTGGTATATCGGCAGGGGGATCCCATCCAGGCGGCGGAATGGCGACAGCAAAGTACTGCGTGCGCAACTCCGTGACATCCAATCGTATGAAATCTTCCCGCGCCCTCCCTGGCATAAATACATTTGTGTACCTGCCTTGCAGTGTATCCAACAAGTCCCGCCCACAGTCAATGCTCTGCAACGCAAGCATATCCTCCCGAAATCTCTGTGCCCATGGATTGATGTCGGCAGCCCTTCCCAGAGTTCCATCTGGCAGGACCGTCGGAGCCGCTTCACACCGCAATTGCCCGAACATAGCCGCGAACACATTCACGTGCAGAGGGGGGTAGGCAGCTAGCTGCTGGTACCATCGCAAACGCCGTACCTGCAGTTCTAACTTCGATGGTACCAAGTGTAAAAATGCCCACACCGCACTATTCGGTACTTATGTGTACTTCGTCACACCATCTGCGTCTAGATTACGCGTGCACGCCCCTCCCTTCATCAATTTCCGCCCAAATTTCAGCACAATGCGGTCAAGAATGTTGTATTCCCTTGGCACAAGTACATACGCTTCCAGGTCCGAGTACAACGCACCTATAACAATACCTTGAAACACAAGCCGTGTAGCATGCGTAGGCAAAGTCGTTCGATACCACAACCGTGCATATATACACCACCCCACGTATACGTTATGTATGGCTCGTCGTAGTTGTGGTTTATTGCACCCGCGGAAATGAAACATCCCACCCAGACGCTTCGAAGCAAAATCCGTGGTCCCAGGAAGTATGGCATCATGTGCGGTGTGTTTGATGTATTCGTGCGCACTGTCCCCCCCGAACCACAACATGTGTTCCTGCTTGGATTGGTTCTGTGCCATGTCGTCCCCAAGCGCATCATCCAGATGGATGTTGGAATTGAGGACTTCAATGAACAAATCCTCTGGTGTGGTAGCAATGGCTTTCTTGTGGATGCCATCGGCATACGAGGAAACGTCCAAGTGCGTGGGCTGTCGTGTGCTAGGGTCGACCACGTCCAACGGAGAATCCGGCTCATCATGTCGAAGGGCCTCCCTCCAACGATTCATTCGCGGATGATAGTCTTCCAGAAACAACGACGCAGGAGAGAGTGGTGATGATGGTAAGTGGCAATAGTCATGGTGATGATGGTGGTGATAATGATGGTAAATGGTGATGGCTATGGCGACGATGGTGGTTGTGGTGGTGGTGGGGCTAGTGATGTTGATGGTGATGATCATGGTGGTGGTGGTGATGAAGATGCCGACGACGGTTTTCCGATGATGATGACGATGGTGATGATGTTGCTGACGATGATGAATACGAGGGTAGTGCTGGTGGTAGTGCTGGTGATAGTGATCATGACAACGGCGAGGGATGATGATGAGGATACCGATGGAGATCATGCTCCTAATCATGATGATCATGGTGATCATGATGTTAATGGAGATGGTGATGATGATAATGGTGAGGGTGATAGTGATGATGATGATGGTAAGGTTGACGATGATCATGTTGATGATGCTGATGATAAGGATGAGGATGAGGATGAGGAGGATAAGAGTGATGAAGATAGTGAGGAGGATGATGAGGATGATGAGGAGGACGATGATGAGAATGAGCTCAGGATGAGGATGAGGATGAGGATGGGGAAGATGAGGATGAGGATGATGACCATGAAGGTGAAGATGTATATGATGGTGCTGCTGATGTTGATGATGACGGTGATGATGCTGATGATGGCGATGTTGATGATGATGGCAGGGTATGTGCGAGGAGGAGGAGGAAAAGAAGGACAAGGCAGAAGAGGTGGGGCAGGATGAGGGGTAGGGTGAACCATATTTCAAAGAGGAGCAGGAGGAAACGGAGGAGGAGGAGGAGAAGGAGGAAGCGGAGGAGATGCGGAGGAGTACGACGAGGAGGAGGGGGAAGAGGAGAAGGATGACGATGAGGATGAGGATGAGGAGATTGATGATGGTGTTGATTGTGATGCTGATGATGATGATGATGCTGATGATGATGATGATGATGATGATGATGATGATGATGATGATGATGATGATGATGATGACGCTGATGATGAAGATGGTGAGGGTTACTAAGGTTTCAGGGAGAAACGTGAGAAGGTCCTGGAGGGCCTCTCCCTTCTCAGCCTATGCTTGCCATTTGTCCTCTGGACAGGAGGTGGAACTCCTGAGACGCGAGACCATTCAGGACAAGCTGAAGGTCGGTCAAAGTGTGGAGGTGTGGATCTTGGACAAGGGCGAGGGGAAACCTGACTGGCGAGGTGGACCGTTTTCGTACAGCGTCACGATGTTCCAACCAAGACTGCCCGTGGAGAAGCTCAGGATCCCCCCCTCTGTTTTATGCTCATTCCCTATTGTGTAGCCTCCTCCTCCTCCTTATTTTGTTGCTTCTCCTACCCTCCTCCCTCCGCCTCCTCCTCCTCCCTCCGCTTCTCCTCGTCTTTCTCCTTCCCCATCCCTGCCTTTCATCCTTTCTCCTCTCCCTCCCTCCTCCACATGGCATGATTCCCTTTTCGGGCTTATCTGTTCCTCTCCTTCCTCCTCCCCTTCCCCATTGCAATCTGCCCTTCTCCCAGTCCTGCGCCCTCCTCCAACCTCCCTGTCCCTCCTTTCTCCTCCTCATCCGCCATCCCTCCTCCCGCCCTCCTCGTCACCCCCCCCCCCCTTCCCCTTTTGTCCCCCTCCCTCCTCCTCCTCGCCAACTCCCCTCCCCATTCCCCCCTGGACACCGCCGCAGGTCCTGGCCTGCCCCCCCGCAGACGCCTCCCAATGCGGCCCAGCCTCCGAGCGCTCACCCCGAAAGGGTGACGCCTCCGCCGACGCCGTCGTCGACCGACAGGCCTCGACCGACGCCGACCCAGACCCCCTGGAGTCATGGGAAAATCACGACGGCAGGTTCTTCCCCGATCACGCTTGCCTGAGGGTATCCTGCTCGGTGCAAAGGCTGGTGCCTCCTTCTGTTACTTTGCCCTCTGCTCGGAGGTTCCTCGGGGTCCTCGGGTTCCCCGCCCCCGGTGCCTCCCATTGTTACGTTGCCCTTTTCCCGGAGGGTTCTCGGGTTCCTCGGGTTCCTCGAGTTCCCTGCGCCCGCCCCCGGTGGTGCCTCCTATACCAAACAACGCCAAGCATTGCCAAACACGTCCAAGCAATGCCAAGCAATGCCAGGCAATGCCAAGCGATGCGCCCAGCGATGCGCCCGCCCATGCAATAGGCTTTCCCCTAATTGGGGTCGCGCCGAGTTCATTCTCCATGTTCAGCCTCTGGGAGCCCTTACCGGGCCTCAGGACCGTCAATCAATTTCTCAGGATAGAAAATCTGGTCCCAGGGCGTGGTTCGATGCCTTGGGGGGTCGGCTTTACGAACAAAAACATGACGTTGAGGGTCTGGGGACCATACCGTCGTCGATGCCGACCGTCGTCGACCGCACGCCGACCGTCGTCGACCCACCTCTGAACCGGCGCCGGCAGCACCCTGGGCGTGGGGGGACCCCACCCCCGTGCGAGGGCGCCCGCTCGGAAGGCCCCTTGCGAGGAAGCTTCCAGGAGACCGCCGCGGAGAGGCCTCGAGGGCCGCGAAGAATGTACAGTCGGACCGATGTACATAAGATCGAGGTCGGGTCGAGGAGGGCACCCTTGTTAGTGTTCTTAGTGTATCTTGGATGCTCTTGTGCATCCTGGGTAGGGTACCCGTGGATGCTCTGTTTGTTTCAGCTGGCAGAGGGTCATGTTCTTGAAGGATGTTCTTCTGGCCTAGATCCGATTGAACTCGGGGAGCAAGTAATGGCATAAACATGCACTTTCGGAGATCCGCGCGGATTTCTTGGATCGGCGCTGGGTCCCTCTGGTGGCGCCTCTGGCGCCGCCCCTGGCGCGCTCCACACGCCAGGGGAGGGGGGTCCAGTGCTGATCCAAGAAATCCACGCGGACTTCCGAAGGCGCCACCTCTGGGCGCTTGCGACTGCCCTGGTCGCCCGTGCTCGCTCGTCCAAAAAGTCGTTGTTTGTTCCCCGATGTACAGGCAGGAACGCTTGCTCAGCTCAGGCCCCCAGCGCTTTGCGAAGTACTGCCCCCAGCAAAGCACCCCGGTGGCAGGACATATGGAGAGGAGGGTCGAGGCGTGGGAGGTCTGCTGGTGGCAGCGTGCATGCCTAGGTTTTCCTAGGGACGCGTCGGGATCCCTAGGGAAAGCACGGTCGTGTGCACTCTGGTGTCTTTTGCCAGGGGTCGTGGCCGTCTGGGCCAAACATGCAGCGGGCAATGAGGCGAGAGCACCATTCCATCATTCAGCAGGGAGAAAACACACAGACACAATTGATCGTCCATTCCCAAGAAAATATGGGAAAATATGGGAAGTGGGGGGGAAGACGAAAACCAACAAAAATACGGGAAAATATGGGGAATCATTTTATTTGTGTGTATTTATTTGTGTGTCCTGGGGCCCCTTTAATCATACATGGTTAGGGGGTCTCAGGCGAAACGGCTGCCGGACACACTAGAACCCTCTATAGGTACGTTCCCGGGTAGCGTTTACGTTTTTTCCTTTCTTGTTGTGCCACTACGGTTACATCGCCTAAATCATCAAGAAAACGCTTTCCAACGTGGAACCAAGATAGCAAGCGCTTGCAGCATGTTTGTACAAATCGTTTGGTGCGAGCTATTCGGAGTAAGCTTTTGTGGTGTAAGCTAGGTTGTGGAACATGTGTGCGCGCATGACGCGCCCACGACTGGGCACCAACCTGGCACCAGGCGAATCCTCATCTACAAAAGCGTCAGCGACGCCTACTTCCAGCCAGATCTCGTGCTCATGAGCGTCATCGATGCCACCCTCCTGCCCGACCGCGATCATTCCAGCCCCTGCTTCGTTGCACAGATGACGGAATACAGTTACCACAATCAGTCAGTTACCCCAAGTTGGACTGGAGATCCTTCGAAATGGAGAGCCGCGCCCACGACTGGGCACCAACCGGGCATCGTTACCAGCCTGGAACATATCCCTATCCCTATGCTGGGCACCTCCTCATCACGATGCCAATCTTAGGGATTCCCTTATTTTTTGAGGGCGAATCCCTAAGATTGTCATCGCCTCTTGGCGTGTCATTCTTGGGGATAGGGATACGTTCGAGGCTGGTAAAATCGGGCGCATCCTCGTGAGACTCACGCGATGCGCACGGTGCGCCCACGGGGCGCCCAACCGACCCGGCACACCGCCGCGAGGAAGCACGGAGCGCCCGCGCCCCTCCGGCACAGAGGGCCCCGCCCACCGAGGCGGCCCACGAGGCGGCCGCGTGCGGCCACGCGGCGCGCAAAAACTCGGCACACCCGCGAGGCGCCCCCGACGGGGCGGCGGCGGGCAGGCGACGCCGCGGAGCTTCGACGGGCCCCTCCGAGAGCGCTTAGACGCCGAGGCAGGCCGCCCCGGCGTCCAGACCGCGGCCCCGGGGGAAGACGAGCCCCAGGGAGACTACAGTCGGGGCCCTGAAGAAGGAACCCTTTTGGTTGGGGGGGGGCTCCGCGTTCCTCGAGTGTTTCACAGCTTGCCTCAGGTGTTCCTTATGTTTTCGATAGGAAGTCTCGGGGCTGGACAGAACCCCCACCCTGACACGTCGATTAGTGAATTGTCCGTTTTCGGTTCTCGAGAGGGCGCCGCGGCCGTCATTTTCCAGGCTTAATTACGCCCTCCAGGTTTGGGCCCCAGGTCGTTGTCACTAAACCACGTTTTGCTAAAGGGGGTTCTGTCCATCCCCGAAAGTCGAAGTTGAACTTATGGAACAAAGGGGCCTCGTTCCTCATTTAGGGTTCCTTAGGTCAACGCCCCGACTGTAGTGCTTTCCACTGCGCTGTGCTTCAGGACCCACTCCCACGGGAGCGTTCGCGCCACGCCCCGCATGCGCCGCCGCGTCGGCAGGGGGGAGGATCTCGAGGAGGAGGAGAGGGAGGAGGAGAGGGAGGAGGAGGGGGAGGAGGAGGAGGAGGAGGAGGAGGAGGAGGAGGAGGAGGAGGAGGAGGAGGAGGAGGAGGAGGAGGAGGAGGAGGAGGACGCGCCTCCTTAGTTCCTTAGGTCAACGCCCCGACTGCACTGCTGGGGCCCGCCCTGGCCGGAGCTCCGAGCGCCGCGTGTGCACACGGCCGCGGCAACGGGGGCCTCGAGCCCCGAGCCTCGACCCGCCGGCAGCCAGCCCGGCCTCGCCCCTCGCGGGGGGTCCAGCCTCGCCAGCATTGCCTCCCAGGTGGTCCCCCCTTGAACGAAGGATTGCAAAAAGACCAAGGATTGCAAAAAAAACCAAGGATTGCAAAAAAAACAGGATTGCAAAAACAAAAAAACGAAGGATTGCAAAAAAAACCCAGGATTGCAATCCTTCGTTGCAATCCTTGTTTTTTTTTTTTTGCAATCCTGCGTCCTAAGGCGTGTCGCTTGTTGTCTTGCTATGGCGCCTCCGACTCCTCACCTGCTCCGGCTGGCTCCTCCGTGTCCTCCACTGCGTTGTTCATCGCGCTCGGTCCCTCGTGCTTCCGATTTCTCACGCTCAGACTCAGTCTCACGCACATCCCCATGCACACTCAGGCTCCCTCACACGTAGACGCACTGACACGCAGACCCCTTCCCACTGAGAGAGAGAGAGAGAGATTCTTCCACACTCGGACTCACTCGCATTCAGACTCACCGCGATAATGCAGGATCACTCACGCACAGATCAGTTATACTCAGGCAGCACTCACACTTGGACCCACCCACACACAGACCATTCACACTTACGCACGCACATTCAAACTTTCTTCAGACTTACTGGCACCCAGACTCACGGACACTCAGAGCCGCTCACATTTTGACTGACTGATTTTCAGAAGTTTCCCGCTCGTTGGCACTCAGACTCGGTGATTGTGAGGATTCTCAAGCGAAGCGCTAGTTTCAGCATCCCAAGGAGTAGCCGACAGGGGTTATAGCATCTTTGCGCTCGCGGACACATTGTAGGGATGTCTCAGGTTGTATGCTTGTGTCGGCAACCCGCGCTTATCTCTTGTGAGAACAGAGGCCTATGGCCACGATAATATCGCGAAGGCCTCACGGCCGGTGCCGCCGACCTTGAAGCGGGACAGCACCGACGGCGGCGGCGGCGACGACGACGACGCTGACGTGGGCCGGGTACTCAGGGTTGCTTCTTGGGGTCTCTTGGGAAAGCTATCGGGGGCCTTTTGGGGTCTCCTGGGAGCCCCCGGGGGGCCTCTTGGGAGCCTCTTGGGGGCCTCTTCGGGCTTCCTGGGAGCCTCTTGTGGGCCTCTTGGGGCGTGGGAACCTCTTGGGGCCTCCTGGGAGCTGATCGGGGCCGAGGGCTCGAAATGTCCGTTCGGGTCCCCGTTTGGGCACGCTCGTGGAGCCGTCTTGGAGCCCTCTTTGGGCCGTCTTGGAGGCGTTTTGGGTTGTCTTGGGGTCCTTTTGGGCTGTTTTGGAGTGCTCTTGGGAAGCTCTTGGGCCGTCTTGGGGCGATATTGAAGGCCTCTTGGACTGTCCTGGAGCGGCGGGGAGTGGAAAAGGCGAGAACGCCCAAATTCCTCAAAAACAACATTTTGCTTCTTGGGGCCCTCTCGGGAGTGCTCTTGGAGGCCTCTCGGGGCCTCGCGCAGGTCTCCTGGGCGGTCTGGAGAGCGTGAAGGCGTTTTGGGCCGATCATTTGGCGATTGGGTGCCTTTTTGGACCGTCTCGGAGGCCTCTTGGGGCACTCTTAGTCTGGCTTGGTCATTTTGGCAGCCCTGATGCTCCCTGGGGGGGATGCGTATCTGACCCCCCCCCTGGGGGGGGAAGCGTATCTGACCCCCCCTGGGGACCCTCTGGGGACCCCCCTCCCGCGGGGAAGGGGTCAAAGGGAACGGGTTTCCTTTCGATCCGTTTACGACATTGCCAGGGTTTTCTTTCGCTGACAGGAAAAGGAAAAGGGGGGTGCAGGAAAAGGGGGCGACGGAGACGACGACTGACGGAGACGACGACTCGAACAGACAAGCCGCTTGCACACGCTTGTGTCGGCAACCCGCGTTTCTTCTTTGTGCGAGAAGAGCCATATTGCCACCATAATAAAAACGGGCGTAGTATTTGGACACCCAAATGTGGAGCCGCCAGGAGGGGTGATTGCATGTCTCCGTTCGTGGCCAGATCCAGTTGATGTCTCAGGCAGTGTGCCTGTGTCGGCGCCCCGCATCCCTCACATATATATATATATATATATATATATCTCTCTCTCTCTCTCTCTCTTTCTCTCCCTCTCCCTCTCATGGGAGCCCCATGATCGCCGCGACAGAGCAGGCGTGGCACCTGGGCACCCCATGGAGGAGCCGCCAGGGGTGCGGATTCGTCTGTTGGCAGCTAACCTGTGGGGATGTCTCCGACGGTCTGTCTGCTTCGGCGCCTCGGGCTTCCCTCGGGACCACGCCGATATTGCAGGTGGGGCGCTGCACCCAATGGGGGAGCCGCGGAGGGGGCGTTACACTTGCCAGTCCGTGCCCAGATCGTGGGACTTGTCAGGGAAAAGGTTGGTTTAGGCTCGGGGGCTGGACAGAACCCCCAACAGTGACACGTCGATTAGTGAATTGTCCGTTTTCGGTTCTCGAGAGGGCGCCGCGGCCGTTCTTTTCCAGGCTTGCGCCCGCCAGGTTTGGGCCCCAGGTCGTTTTCACTCAAACCACGTTGTACTAAAGGGAGGTCTGTCCATCCCCGATAGGCCCCCCCCCGACCCTTCTCCTCTCAGAGCCGGCAGTCGCCACAGGTCCTTGCACTCGGGCGCTTACAGACGGAAGTGCCAGGACTTGGGATGCACGTAGTGTGGGGATGTCCGCGCCGAGTAGCTCTCGACCGGTCCCGGGACCGCACATGGCCCCGAACAGTACATTCAAGACGTCGGAAGTGTTCGGAAGCGGCTTGCTGCTCTGTAGGTATTTCACAGTTGTTTCTCTAGCGCTCTCCATGCCCTCATGTATTCTGGGTGCCAGAAATGGGCCTCGCTCTTGGCATTCAGCGCTCCCTCGGGTAGTAACTTGACGTTGTCCATATTTGATCCTCGGGACGCGAGGGCCATGAGCACGAAGCACGCTGGCGAGTCCCCCTCGTTCTCATCCTGGCCGTCGTCGCCCTCTTCCCTGCTATACATTCCGTTTCCTCCTCTCTTCTTCCCCTTCCTCGCTTCTTTCTCGAGTCTTCCATCTTCCCTTCTCTTCCTCCTCCCACCTCCTCCTCCCAGCTCCCTCTCCTCTCGGATCCCGTCATCCGCGTCGGGCTCACGCACCCTCCACTGTATACCATTCAATTCGAGCCAGAGCATGCCCATGCATACGAAGTGTTGTCATTCAACTGTGATAGCTAAGTGCGGCACGCTATAATATATTCCCGCCCGTGTATTCAGCAACATCACGTATTGCGCGCAGCCCAGGCTGCCAACAATATGCAGATGTTATCGGCACCTGCTGCGCCTCATATGGTTTGCGCTCCTCCTCTTCTTCCTCCTCCTCCTCCTCCTTCCTCCGTTTTGAGTGCTCTGGGTTCTACCGGACTGGGCCCTTGGGAGAGCCACACTTTTCGTTGTCATAGCTGTTGCTTATTGTGAGCCGTTGTTGAGGGAGGACAACTCAGGGCCCCCACCCCGTGGAAGGGGCCGTTTATACATCCGCTTCCTGGAGCACGGCAGGGCGCTCATAGCGTCATGTTGTTCGGCGTGTCTCGCAGCGTATGGCGATCGAACGACACAGACACACACCCACACCCATAGGGGGGACGGGGAGAGCTATGGGTGCGTGTTGTCAAATGTGGGCCCCCGCTCGAACGGGAGCCGCCCTTGGGGTCCGACAGCCCGCACCTATACCCATAGCCAGCCCTCCTCCGCCCGACCTCTGTACAGGTATGGCAGGGAGGCATTCGGCCCGATACCGCTTCGCCGCCGCCGCCTCCTTCTTCCTCCTCCCCCCTCTGGGGCAGCGCTTAGGGGACAGGCTCAAGGTGAACAGCGCCTCGACCCCCACATCGCCCGCTGATCGCCGACAGGGGCCTGCTAGCCCACCCATCCCAGTAACGTGGGGGTTGGCTACGTCTTGGGGGCGTATCGCCGATCTATCGGCGATAGGTCGTCGATTCCAGGTCGATGCTTCCCCCCACTAGCCAATCCCCCCTTCGTCGCGCCTCACTCCCACCCCCCTCCCATCTCCTCATCCTCACCCTCCGCCGTGACACATGAATCGAGAGCGAGCGCGCAAGGGTCATGAGCACGAAGTACGACGGCAGGGTTCTGAACCCGGGGCCCAGCGGCGGCCTGTTCATAGACATCGGCTTCCAGAGGAGCCCCGAGCCGACTCGGACGTCCTCTTCGTCGTCGCTTCGTCGTCGTGGTCGTGGTCGTGGTCGTCGTTGTCGTCGTCGTCGCCCTCCTTCCTTCCCATTCTTCTTCCCCTCCTCCTCCTCCTTCTCCTCCTCCTCCTCCTCCTCCTCCTCCTCCTCCTCCTCCTCCTCCTCCTCCTCCTCCTCCTCCTCCTCCCCCTCCTCCCCCTCCTCCCCGTCCTCCCCCTTCTCCCCTGTTCCTACTCCTCCTCCTCCTCTTTCTGCCTCCGCTCGGCCCAGGGGGCACCCGAGGGGTGCATCTAGAGGAGGAGGTGGAGGTGGAGGAGGTGGAGGAGGAGAGGGTGGAGGAGGAGGAGGAGGAGGAGCAGGCGGAGGAGGAGGAGGTTACGTAAAGGAGGAGGTGGCGGAGGAGGGGGAGAGGGGGTATGTTATCATTTTTTTAGACTGCCTGCACGTCAGAGCGCAGCTCGCTTTGCCCTCTCACGCGTGCTGCTCAAAGGGCGATTGGGCAAGAGCGTCCATGCTGCATCGAATGTCCGTCGACCCGAGTCGAACTTGTGCCGAGCTTGAATCGGACTTGAGTCGAGCTAGAGTCGAACTGGAGTAGAGCTGGAATCGAACAGATCCGCCAGGTGGCCCACAGCAAGGCCCCCAGAACGGACATGCAACCCTCTGCCGGCGGCGACCTGGGTCGGGGCAGCGGGGGGGACGCACCAGCGCCCAGCTGGGCACAACGGGAGAAAAGGACAGGCTGGGCGAACGAGGCGGGGAAGCCACGGGCGGTGGTGCACGCTCAGACCGTGAAGATCTTGTGCGTGTGTTCCGGAGCACGCCCCCCCAAGCTTTGCGCGGCCCGCTCAGCTTCGACCGGAAGAGGTGCGCTCTCGACCCGCGAATCCAAACAGAGTGTTCCGGAACACGGGCTTACTCGGGCACGGAGGTCTCACGCGCGGGCTACTCGAAGGGCGACCGGCCGAGCGGCCGCGCTCCGCTGCGCCCCCGGGCGACGGCCTTCCGCGGCGGAGGCGAACCCGGGGAGCTCGGCCACGGCCTCGGCGCCCAGCGCCGGAATGCCCAGGCCACAGTCCGGAGGCCTGGGGCCAGCGCCAGTCGCCTCCTCAGCACCCGGTGGCCTCCAGCTCCGCCGCCTAGAACGAAACAGAAAGTGCTATACCCAAGAGCCCTGGGGGGGAGGGGGAAGGTACAGAAGATTGCCTCCCTGGGGTGGGGGCCCTGGTCTTGGTTCTGGTATGCAGGATTTCCTCCCTGGGGCGTGGTCTCCGTATGCTGAACGTGTCCCTGGGCGGTAGATTCTGACTGGGGCGGGGACGGTGGGGTATACAACAGCATCTTGCGGATCCAGGGCGTCCCCGCTCGCCTCCGCGCTTGCGCGCCCCGCTGCGGCCCAGTGCTGAGCTCCGCCTGCTGCGCCGTGGGCGGCTGCGGCGTGCTCGGCGCCCCATCCAGGCTTCGGCTCGCGCAGCTGCCCGCAGCTGCCGGCGTGCCTCTGGCGTGCCAGGGCGTCTGTGACGAACCAACAACACACACCCATACCCATAGAGGGGTCGGAAAGGGCTATGGGTGCGTGTTGTCGGATGGGGGTCCCCGCTCGAACGGGAGCGTTCCCCAGGGTCCGACAACCCGCACCCATACCCGTAGCCAGTCCTCCTCCCAACGACCCCCCTATGGGTATGGGTGTGTGTTGCTCGTTCGTCAGTCTGGGTCCCAGCACCCCGGCTTCGCGGCGTTGCCCCCTTCCTCCTCCTCCTCCTCCTCCTCCTCCTCCTCCTCCTCCTCCTCCTCCTCCTCCTCCTCCTCCTCCTCCTCCTCCCTCCTCCCCCCTCCTCCTCCCTTTCCTCCTCCTCCTCCTCCTCCTCCTCCTCCTCCTCCTCCTCCTCTGCCTCTGGACCTCTGCCCTCGGCACGTCCGTCGCTCTGCTGCTGGCGTCGCCGCCGAGCTCACGAGAGCCTGGCCTCCGGCGCCGCTCGGAGGTCTACAAGGCATGTGTTCGGTTAGCAGGACGCTATCCGTGAAGAATTGGCAAATCAAACTGCGCGGTTGATTTTTTTTTCTTTATGCCCTGCGATTGAATTCATCAAATTGTGAAACGAATACGTACTTGAATCAACGATGCCGAAAATTGACTTTATTCTACAACCCTGAACACTTGTTTAGGATTCTGTCTAGAAGCATGGGCCATGGGAAACAACAACACAATAACGCTATCAACTTTCAAGAGGGTTCTCTGCCCG
The DNA here is from genome assembly GCA_963575745.1 of Prorocentrum cordatum. Lineage (NCBI taxonomy): Eukaryota > Dinophyceae > Prorocentrales > Prorocentraceae > Prorocentrum > Prorocentrum cordatum. Next base: position 214,370 of record CAUYUJ010016404.1, on the reverse strand, counting down.
TTCCGCGGCCGCTTCCTCCTGCCGTTTTCCCCCTCCTCTGCTTCCGCCGTCCCACCGCGGGCTGAGGCTCTGGGAGCCTGCATAGCTCGGCTACGCGGGCGGCGGCGGGCTGCGCCGGCCGCCCTCCTCCTCCTCCTCCTCCTCCTCCTCCTCCTCCTCCTCCTCTTCCTCCTCCTCCTCCTCCTTTTCCTCCTCCTCCCTCTTGCAATTTGATGCAACGGGCGCTTCGCTCTGTCTCGCTCTGCAGCGATGGAAAAAAAGGAGGAGGAGGAGGGGGAGGAGGAGGAAGACCAGTGTGAACCCAAGATGCGTCAACGATGTTGCAATGCATCCTTCCTCCAAGACTGTCCCTCTAATGGGCCATTTTCCTGCCTGCGGAAAGTGGCCCATTAGAAGACAGCCTTCTGAGAATCTTCAATCGTGCCCAGGCACCTCGCCTGCGACTGCAGCGTCGCGGACCCGCGCAATTCCTGCGTCCTGACACTCTGCGGCGGCAACCGACCGAGTCGTCACTGCGGAAGAATGCCCCGCCGATGCTGATCTCGAAGAGTTTGGGCTCAGCCGTAGGCGTTGTCGTGACCTCGACCACCCCCGCCTCGGCTGCAAGCGCTTTGGTCACCAGGACCTAACCCCACAAACAATCATTTAAAAAGGCGCTTCGGGCGCCAGGCGCTTGGCCTCCTCGGTCTTGGCGAGGACCGTGGCTGCCTCCTGCTACCTCCTGCCCGCACCTTTCTCGAGAGCATTGATGACGGCCTGGGCCGCCTGGTCGTGGCGCGTGGACGCGTCGCGCTTCGCGTCCGACGCGTGCCGCAACGCCCTGGCGGCCGTGACCGTGGCCTTCGCGGCCTCTTTGGCCTTGCTTACCTCGTCTTCCAGCAGCTGTAGTAGCAGTGGGTGGCTGATGCTCCCGAGCGGCCTCTCGACCAGCGCATGGGTAACTGCAGGGCGAGCATCTGGACCTCTCCTGCCGCCACGCGTGCCTCCTGGGCGCAGCTTGTCATCGAAAGTCACCAACTTGTAATTCTCGGTATGGGCCGAGGCTGGGGGGTTCTAGATCTACATGTGCCTGCCGCAGGAGCAATTCCGACCACGCTGCTCCAGAATGGAATTCTTGACGCTTCGCTTGTCCCCACCAGCGGCTCCGGCCCACCGCTTTAGGTTAATTCGTCTGTGCGCGCCCCGCTCTGACTGGACTCGCCGCTGGCGCGCTCGCCTGCGGCCGCTGACAAAAAAAAGTCCCCACCGGTATTAGGCCCCCGCGCGGCCCGCTCGGACCTTACTCGCCGTTGGCGCGTTCGCCTTCGACTGCTAACAAAATAAGTGTCACCACCAGCCGTTCGCCCTCCTGCTCCCCCGCCGTGGCCACCTATTGGCGGCGCGGTATCCTTCCGTTGAGCGCCTACACGCCCGCTCGTCGTCTTTGTGTACATGGACTTCCTAAAATTCGCCATTTTGGTGCTGCGCTTCGACCAGTGACTCCGCTTGGTCCACCGCTGGAGCCGCAGCGTAGCACCCTCCTGTGCGCTCTCGTGCGGAGTTTAGTCCGCTGCTCGTTAGCCGCGACTCTTGGCGGCGCCTGGCATTCCTGCGCGCTCGCGAACAAAAAAGTGCCCCCACCAGCCCATCCAGAAACGATGCCCATGAGAGTTGACAGGGGGAGAGAGGAAGAGACACGCGTAGTCAAGCAGCGAGGGAGGCTTGGTAGGCTCCGTGGCCATCTCGAGCCGTCTTGGAGCGGTCCCGGGGCCGCTTGGAGCATCTTGGGAGCCATCTTGAGCCAGCTCGGGTTTCTGAATCATATTGGAGGTCATCTTGGGCGGTCTGAGGCCGCTCGGGGACCTCTTGGGTGCCTCTCGGATGTTCGTGG
>CAUYUJ010016404.1:97500-210000 GCA_963575745.1 Prorocentrum cordatum | reverse complement strand
GGAGGAGGAGGAGGAGGAGGCTGCGGAGGAGGAGGAGGAGGAGGGAAAGGCAGAGTGAAGGAGGGAATAGCGAGGATAAGGAGGAGAAGCCTGAGAAGGGCGAGGGGGAGAAGGAGAAGGGATAGGAACAAGCCAGGTGCTCTCGCGTCATATCTGACGTCATACCCCTGCCTCCCATCCCTTACCATGGCGTAGATCTCCTCTCAATTCGCACAGTCGGATGTCGCAGCATGGTATAGTATCACATGGCATACCATGGTGTTGAAGATCAACGCGTAGCATGACGTGGCATGGCGTGGCGACCCCTCTCTATTCGCATAGTCGGATGTCGTAGCATGGCATTGCATTACATTGCATAGCATGGCTTTGAAGATGAACGCGTAGCATGACATAGCATGGCTTGGCGACGCCCCAAAGTAAAGTGGCCGTCTGCAGCCCAAGAAATCTACGAACCGACACCGACTGTGTAATAACTTCCGATGGTTTTTGTCGGGGGGGGCGTTTTCTAGATTTGGGGGCCTATTTGGAAGGACCGAAAACCATGCCGTGGCATGGTACTGGAAATAATGACGCCAGCGCTGCAGGGGGAACACGATTCGGAACGAGCGGAAGCCCGGAAATGAGGCCAGCGCTGCAGCGGGAGCACGATTCGGAACGAGCGGAAGCGCGGAAATTAGGCCAGCGCTGCAGCGGGAGCACGATTCGGAACGAGCGGGAGACCGAAAATTAAGCCAGCGCTTCAGCGGGAGCAACATTTTGAACAAAAAACCCAGCGAAAACCTAGTTCCCGGACATCTTGTATGAAAAAAATTATACGCGGAGGGGGCCGGATATCTTCTGGACGTCATCAGGGGAGAGGAGAGTTAGTCATATTGTGCAATTGTATTAAAGAGGATTGCAAGGTTGAGGAGGAGGGGGACAAAGAGGAGGGCGAGTGCCCTGGGGACGACCGTCGTCCTCGGTTGTGGTCGTCACGTTCGTGGACGTCGTGCTCATTGTCTGGTCTGGTCGTTGTCGTCGTCGTGGTCGTCGTCGTCGTGGCCGTGGTCGCGGTGCGCGCCGAAAGGAACTCTCAAATTGGAGGGGTGACGGGCTCTCGGGACAGCGGCCAGGGACATCAAGTAATGCCGGAAGAGATTTTGCTGAGCGTGTCGCGGCGGCGGCCCCGGCGACACGCTATGCCCTGCAAACCGATAGCGTATCGCTCCGTTCCGCGGGGCGGGAGGCTCGTGAAAGCTGGGTACGTTGACGCTCGGGAATGGCGATGTGGATAACCGAAGACGGCCGAGAATAACCCCCCAGGGAGAATAAAGGTCGGCGGTTACGGTGTGATAATAAAAGTTGCCCACCAGAGGCCAGCATAAAGATGTTAACAGAGGAGCCAAAGCCGAGGATATCTTGAGACATCCTTGGCTTTGGGCCACGGGGAGAAGGAGAAACAGATAGAAAGAGAGAGAGAGAGAGAAAGAGAGAGAGAGAGAAAGAGAAACAGAGAGACACAGAGAGAGGTTGAGAGAGACAGAAAGAAAGAGAGGTTGAGAGATACAGATAGAGAGGTGGAGAGATAGAGATGGAGAGGAGAGGAGTAGGAGGAGGTGGACGGAGGAACAATCCAACTTTCAAACCTATTACATTTTATTTGTAAGCGCTTAATGGAAATTGGAAGTTTCATCTGCTTGGGCAACGTGCCTCGTTTTCCCAGAATAATCAACCACAGCGATAAACAAGTTCAGGGCGCCAGGGGGAGGAGGAGAAAGAGAAAGAGACAGAGATTGATAGAGAGAGAAGAGGAGGAAAAGGAGGAGGAGGAGGATAATAAGAAGAGCAGGAGGAGGAGAGGAGGACGACAAAGCAAAAATCCAAAGTTTGAAACTTATTATATTTAATGTGTAAGCGCTGAATGAAAATTTTCATTTTCATCTGCTTGTGGTAGCTCATCTGCCAAGTTTTCCCATGATAAGCAACCACAGCGATAAACAAGTTCAGGGCGCCAGGGGGAGGAGAAGAACGGTTGAGAGATACATGAAATAGAAAGAGGAGAGGAGGAAGAGGAGAAGAAGCAGGAGAAGGAAGAGCAGAAGAGAGACAGAGAGAAAGAGAAAGAGAGAAAGGGGGGGGAGAGAGAGAGAGAGAGAGAGAGAAAAAGAGAGAGAGAGAGAGAGAAAGAGAGAGAAGGAAGAAGGAAGTAACCTCGATGGCGAACTTTTCACGGTGATAATGAAGTTCGGCCTCCGCGCCCCCGCGCCCCCGACCAAACTCTTATTGGCCGTGGATCATCAACTCTTCTTATGTGTATAGGGGGGGGACATTATTATCGTGGGTATGGGGTTAGCCTGTCGCGCCGAAGCGTGGTGGGCCAAAGCCGCCAGAGCGACACGCGTCAGGCCCCCAGCCTCTGCGAGCCGAGCGAACGGCGAGAGGCCGAGCGTGCCAAAGCGCACAACCATCTCGGGCATCGACACGGGCTCGGCACGACGAGGGATGAAGATGACGTCCGAGCAGCCGTTGCGGCCGCTGGCGACGGTGGCCGAGAAAACCTCGCACCACCATTGTGCCAACTTTCTGCCGCGGTGGAGTCGCCACGACGGGCGCGACGCGGAGGGGGACGCAGACGACACGGCCTCACCAGCCAACGGCGCGCCGAGGATGCCGAGCCCAACGTTATCCTTATGTCGGGCGTGTCCCCCTACAGGGGGATTTTCGACGAAAAATAAAAAATACCCCAACCATACCCCAAAAAGGCAAAAAATATTCAAAACATAGTCCCAAGACTATTTTTGGACTATTGCTTTTTTTTGGGGGGGGGTATTTTTTAATTGTCGTCGAAGATCCCCCTGTAGGGGGACCCGCCCGACATAACGTTATCCCTCGCAGTCACGGGCGCCAGCATGCCGAAGAGCGCCCGGCGCGTTGCCCCACCACGCCGTGGGGCCAGCGCCCCGGGCGGCGCCCCGGGCCTCACCAGCACCGTGACCTCCACCAGGACCTCCTCCTCCTCCTCCTCCTCCTCCTCCTCCATATCCTCCTCCTCCTCCTCCTTCTTCTCCTCCTCCTCCTCCTTCTCCATCGTTCCCAGTGTCATGTTTATCATATTCCTCCTCCTCCTCCTCCTCATCCACCACCGCTCCCTTTTTTCCTTTCCCCTTCTTCTCTCTCTCTCTCTCTCTCTTTCTCTCTCTCTCTCTCTCCTCCTCCTCCCTCCTCCTCCTCCTCCTCCTCCTCCTCCTCCTCCTCCTCCTCCTCCTCCTCCTCCTCCTCCTCCTCCTCCTCCTCCCCCCCACCAGAAGCCTGGGCCTGGAGCCGCCCTGCCAGCGCTGCCCCGCGGAGGGCCGCGTGTGGAGCTGCGAGGCGATGTCGAGGTCGGCGGCCACCTGGGGAGTGCGCCAGCTGGGCCGCCGACCGTGACCGCCAGGCCCGAGAGGGCCCGCGGGCCGCTCGCGGGGCCCCGCCGCTGCGCCGCGGGGCGGCGCGGCGGCGTCGCGCAACGCGTCCCCCGGGCTGGCGGATGCGTGGGCGAGGGTACGTCCCAGGGCGAGGCCAGGGGCAGCGGCGACATCGTGACGCCGTAGAGCGTGAGCAGGGTGCAGCAGGATGAACGGCAACGTGACGTCGTAGAGCATGAGCAGGGTGCAGCACGATTATGGTTCCCACGGCCCCTCCGAGCAGCCTCAAACCCAGGATCAAGACCAAGAGGATCGATGCAGTGAGGACCAGCAGCAGCGAAGATCATCACCCAGCAGCTCTCCATACGGAGCATCCCGAAGAGCACGGGAGGAAAAGCCTCCCGGTGCCCATGCCCCATGCCTTCTCGCTTACTGGGCAGTCCTGCCCTTGTCCATTTCTACCTCAGGTGCGTTCACGGGAGGGGTGCCTGGTGCGAGGGTGGTTCTTACGCTATATATAAGAGGATCGCCATCCTTTCCCCCCGACAGTTCCTTGCCGATCGTGTCGCCGCCACCTCCGACCTCGCGCCGCCCCGTGGATGGCGCGTTCCACGCAGCGCGCACGGGTCCTGGCTGCCGTGCGCGCGCGCGGGCTGTGAGGGGGAGACCGCGCACGCCGACGCCGGCGGAGGCGGTGGGCATCCAGCTCGTGCGGCACAGCGCCGGGGACGATGGCACCAGCACGGTGGCCACCCGGAGCCGCGCGCCCAGCGTCCGCTGCCGCGGCCGCAGGCGGGCCCCGACCTCGCACCCGGGGCAGCTCGGGCCAGCTGCCCCGCGAGGCGCCTTCGAACGCGCGGCCGGAGCCCCATGGGCGCCAAGTGGGTGCCTGCTCGCCTCGGGCTCGCCGGGCCCGCTCCGGCCGCCTGGAGCGGGGGGCATCCGGCCAGCACCGGAGGACGAGCATTGCCGGCCAGCGGCGGCGTCGGACACCGGGCGGCCGTGAGCGAGTTCGGGGCCGCGGGCGACTTGAACATCCATGCAGTTGGAGAAGAGTCAGGAGGGGACAAAACATGCAGACCCACTTAATCGCCAATTCGCAAGAAAATATGGGAAAGTATGGGAAGCGAGGGGGAAGACAAGAACCCAGAAAATATAGGAAAACATGGGGAATCCTGTTATTCGTGTGTATTCATTTGTGTGTCCCAGGGCCCCTTCAAAGAGAGAGTCCTGAGATCAGCCTGGGCCCTCGTGCTGCCGCCGCATTGGGAAGCAAGCAGACCCGCCGCCCCTGGTGCTGGCAAGCTTCGGAGGACGACGAGGAGGAGGACACGAGCGCGGGGGGTGGGGGGGGAGCGAACGCCGAAGCGATAGCGGAGAGGACACCTGCGCAGGCCAAGCCCCTCCCATGACCCGCGCGCGGGGGGCGGCCTCCGTGCTGCCGCGCAGGCCGAGAGAGGGGAGAGGCGCGCTAAGCCCTTTTAGATGACCGGGGGATGGTGAATGCGTGTAGGGGGCCACATGCGAACCCTACCCCTACCCCCCCACCCTCCCCCTCCGAAATCGTGGGGGGTAGGGGTAGGGTTCGCATGGGGCCCCCCAGCGTGCACGGTGTTTCGCGCTGTATTTCATTCGAGGACAAGTGAAGATGGCATGAACAGAAAGTGTTGGCACTCCGCGCGGATGTCTCGGATCGGCGCTGGGCCTCCGCTGGGGCGCGCCTGCCGCGCCGCCCCCGGCGCGCGCCGCGTGGACCTCTAACAGTTGATGCTTATGCAGCTGTTTGCTCCTTACAGTCGGGGCGCTAAACAAGGAACCCTTTTCGTTGGGGAGGGGCTCCGTGTTCCTTAAGTGTTTCACAGCTTGCCTTAGGTTGTCCTTATGTTTCCGATGGGAAATCGGAGTTTAGCTTATGGGGAAAACAGGGGCCTCGTTCCTTATTTAGGGTTTCTTAGGTCAACGCCCCGACTGTGTCTGATTAGGGCGGCGGTGCCAATCCACGAGTGGAGCTCCACCAGCTTCCAGGCCCTGGCCTCCTTATCCAGTGGTTCCCTATCCATGGCCCTCACCGTACCCAGACCCCCGCAGTCGTGCTGTTTTCAGAACGTCGACCCCCGAAGGTCTCGACCCGCTCCCCGGAGCAGGTGTCTCATCCCGAGTTGTGCTTGGACGGTCCCGAGGCCCGGTATAAGAGCCCCCAGAGGCCGAACAGCATGGAGAACAACCTGCTTGTCGTGGCTTCTTTCATGACCCCACGGGGTCCGGGCGGCATTCTCCTCGGCGTTCCTCCTCCTGCTCCAGAAAGACAAAGGGGGAGCCCCGCACGGCGAAGGGCGGCGGCTGGAAGAAGGAAAAACGCCATAGACATAGATTGTTGGCGCTCCGCGCGGATTTCTCGGATCCGCGCTGGAGCCCCCTCCCTGGCGCGCGGAGCGCGCCAGGGGCGGACTCCAGCAGCGCGGGCAGCGGCGGCCCAGCTGGCCTCGAGCCGAGGCCTTGAGGCCGTGGCCCTGGGCGTAGTGGTGGTGGTGGTGGTGGTGGTGGTGGTTGTGGTGGTGGTGGTGGTGGTGGTGGTGGTGGTTGTGGTGGAGGCGGTGGTGGTGGTGGTGGTGGTGGTGGTGGTGCTGGTGGTGGTGGTGGTGGTCGTCGTGGTGGTCGTGGTGGTGGTGGTGGGCGTCGTAGTCGTCGTCGCCTTCCTCACCGTTTTCGTCCTGACGCTCGGTCCTCCTCGCCTGCCTCCCTGTCCTCTCGCTACCCGTCTCGCCACTCCTCGCTCTCCTCCTTCTCCTCGTGCTCCTCCTCTCTTTTCCCCTTCTCATCCTCCTTCTCCGCCTTGTCCCACCCCCCGTCCTTCGCAACCTCCTCCGCCGCCTCCTCCTCTCTGGGGATTTCCAGACTTCATTCGGGGTCTTCCCGAAGTCCCTGGAAGCCCCCTGAGGCACCGCAGAGATTGCGGACGCCTGGCCAAGAACGGGGCAAACGGCGACAGAAGCATCCAAACATTTGATATTCCTCGACCTCATTGTTGTCGCCGTCCTCCTCCTCCTCCTCCTCCTCCTCCTCCTCCTCCTCCCCCTCCTCCTCCTCCTCTTCCTTCTCCACCTCTTTCTACTTCGTTTCCTCCCGAAGTCCCCCTTTCCCCTGCCTTTCTGGGGAGTCGTTTCCTAATGCGAACTCCGGTGGGACTCCATCCGTTGCGGCGAGGACGCCCCAGGACGTGCAAGAGGATCAAACAGGAAACTCGAATGTCGATCCTCCTCCTCCCCTTTCTCCTTCACCCTTCCCCCCCTCGTGGAAGGACGTGCTGCTGACTCTCCACCTCCTTCTCTGTCTCCTCCTGCTTGTCCTTATCCGTCGTCCTTCTCCTCCCACCCCTTCTTCTCCTCAAGCTCCCCCCACAACGAGGAGTTCGCTGGAGCAACCAATAGAGGAGGAAGAGGAGAACAGAGGGACGACGCCATCTCCTACTCCTGCTCCCTCCCTCCTCTTTTTCCTCTTCCTCCTCCTCCTCCGCCTCCTCCTCCTCCTCCGCCTCCTCTTCCTCCCTCCCTCCCTCCCTCCCTCCCTCCCTCCCTCCTTTCGCCTCCCTCCTCTCTCCTCCTCCATTATCCCTCCTCCCTCCTCCTTCCCCCTCGTGGAAGGACGTGCTGCTGACCCTCCACGAGCCTAAGCGGGCGATCGATGACCTTGTGATAGGGGAGCGCGTCACGGGCCGCGTCGTCGCGGTGGCCGACTTCGGCGGATACTTCGTAGACGTTGGGTCGGTTAGGCGCCGCGGAGGGAGGAAGAGGAGGAGGAGGAGGCAGAGGAGGTGGAGGCGGAGGAGGAGGAGGAGGAAGGAGGAGAATATGGAGGAGGATGAGGAGCAGGAGGAAAAAGTGAGGAGGAGGAGGAGGAGAAGGAGGAAAAGGTAGGCGGAGATGATAAAGGCGGAGGAGGAGGAAACAGGAGGAGGAGGAGGAGATGGATGAGGTGGAGGCAGGTGGTTTGAAGGTTGGCTGGTGGGTCGGTTGGACCCTTCCGGCTCGAGCGCGAGGCCGCGGGCACACGCACGGCCTCCGCCTCCAAGACGGTACCCTGCGGGGTTGCATTTGCAAAGCCGAGCCCGCCGACCACCGTCGCCGCCCGCTGGCCGGCCGCCCCGCCCGCCCCGCCCGCCCTTTCCGAGACCACACCCAACGCCTCTCGGGAGGGAAGCAAAAGCACAGACAGAAGGAAATGTCGATTCCAGAGGAAATGTGGGAAGACATGGGAAGTGGGGGGGGGAAGCCGAGAAGCCAGAGACGGTGGGAAAACTATGGAGGATCCTGGGAGTTGTGCCTGCTTATTTGTGTGTGTGTCCCTGGGCCCCATTCACTCTCCACAGCCCCCGTCGCCAAAGCAGTCTAGCAGGTGCTCCACGGCCTCCGCCTCCAGTCCACACCCCAGTGTTCCACAGCCTCCGTCTCCAAGACGGCCTCCTCGGGAATCGCATGCAGCACCTGAGCATGCCCGCCGCCCGCCGCCGCAGCCCGTCGCTCGACCCGCCCGCCTCTCCAACACCACTCTCCGTACTCCACAGCCTCCGCCTCATAGGCGACACTCAGTGCTCCACAGCCTCCAGCTCGAATACACACCCCAGTATTCGACAGTCTCCGTCTTCAAGACGACCTCCTTTGGAATTGTGTTCAAGACCCGAACCCGCCCGCCGCCCGCCGCCACCTGCCGCCGCCGCCCGCCTCTCCGACACAACACCCGGTATTCCACAGCGTCCATCTCCAACACAACGCCCCGTATTCCACAGCCTCCGTTTCTAACGCGCACCCCAGACGGCTTCGCTCCGACCCGCCCGCCCGCCTCTCCAACGCCACGCCCGGTACTCCATTAGCCTCGGCTTACAAAACAAGACCCGGTATTCCACAGCCCCCGTCTCCAACACAACGCCCGGTATCCACAGCCTCCGTCTCCGACGCACCTCCCAGGCCCCACAACCTCCGTCTCCATGAGTCGGCTCCCTTTGGAGTTCTGTTGAAGGCCCGAGCCTTCTCGCCGCCCGCCGCCGCCCGCCCGAGCTCGCCCGCCACCCGCCGCCGTCGCCCGCCGCCCGACCAGCCCGCCGCCCGCCCGACCCACCCGCCTCTCCAACACCGCAGCCAGTACTCCACAGCCTCCGCCTCCCTTTTCCAACACGGACCCCAGTGCTCCGTCTCCAAGGTGGCTCCCCCCTAGCGCGCGGGTCGCCGCCGGCCGCCTGACTCGCCCGCCGCCCGTCTCTCTAGCACACCCAGTGCTCCACAGCCCCTGTCTCCAACGCAACAGGTGGTGCTCCACAGCCTCCGACTCCGCCGCACGCCCCAGCTCTCCACAGCCTCCGTGTCCCAGCCGGCACCCTCTGGAGTATGATTCAGAACCCAGGCCTGGCCGCCGCCCGCCGCTGTCGCCCGCCGTCCGACCCGCCCCCCCGCAAGGATGAGATTTAAGACTATGCGGCGCGACTCTCTTCTCATCATCATCCTTATCCTCATCATCAGGTTCGCCATCACCATCATCACCACCCATATCATCACCACCACCATCATCATCATCCTTGTCCCTTCTCATCCTCATGATCATTCTCGTCGTCATCGTCATCCTCTTCCTCCTCCTCCTCCTCCTCCTCTTCATCTCCCTTCTCCCCCGCACAATCCGAACAATAAGACATCCGTACAATCAAGAACAATACTACAGACATTATATGAAACGCAATCAGAACACCTTACACTCAAAAGCGACCAGAAATCAAGACTGCCAAAAACAAACATACACCCATATCATCAAACAACATAAGAGAGCGTCACGAGTGCACAAACCTCTGGGGGGGACAACAAGTTGTGAGAATGACAAGCAACCGAACATCCATAGATCGCGTGTCTTCGGACCTCCTCAGGGCCCCTCCAGCCCAGATCCGCCTAGGCAACCTGAAGACACGAAATCCATTGTTGTATGGCGTGTGTGGTACTGTCGCAGGTGTTTGTTTGCGTGTTTCTTGGTACCCTCAAAGGGTTCGTGGTCCCAAGACGTTTTCTTCGTGTTGTGGACTGTATAGGTGTTTTTGTTGTTGATTGTACGGGTTTCTTATTGCCTTTGATCGTATGGATGTCTTGTTGTGTTTGATAGTGCGGATCTTGTCTGGAGGAGTTCAGAGGAAGTCCGAAAACTCGAACACCGTTTTTGAGTGTATGGATTTCTGATTGTTTTTTTAGTGTGCAGGTTTGTTATTGGTTTTCATTGAACGGGCTCCCTCCTCCCCACTACTTCGCCCTCCTCCCCCCCTTCGTCCTGACATGGGAAGCGAAGAGGAGGAGGAGGAGAAGGAGGAGAATGCGGAATGGTGATGACGATTCTGATGATGAGCATGAGGAGGGTGTTGAGGCAAATACTGAGGGTGATGGCGATGATGTTCGATATGGGGGGAGGGATGTTGATGACGATGGTGATGTTGATGATGATGACGATGCGGGATGGTGATGGTGGGGAGAAGGAGCAGGAGGAGGAGGAGGAGGAGGAGGAGGAGGAGGAGGAGGGAGGAGGAGGAGGAGGACGAGGAGGAGGAGGAGGAGAAGAGGAGGGGGAGAGGGCGGAGGAGGAGGAGGAGCAGAAAGAGGAGAGCAGAAAAGAGGAGGAGAAAGAGGGAGAAAGAGAGGAGGGGGAGAGGGCGAAGGAGGAGGCGGCGGAGGAGGAGGAGGAGGAGGGGCGGCGGGCCGGGGGCGGGCGGGAGGGCGAGAGGACGAGGACGCGGAGGGGTGCGAGGATGCGGAGCGAGGAGCGGAGGGGCGTCGACGATGTCAGTTGGGCGGCCCGTCCCGCGCAGGAGCGGCCTCCTGGGCAGCAGGGGGATCCCGGAGAGGCACATGCCCGACAGCGACGAGCCGTTGAAGGCTCCGCCGAGCGAGGGCCGTCGGTCGCCCTCGCCACGGGGGGCGCCTTGGGCAGGACAAGCGAAGACGGGAGGTGATAGGGGGTGATTAGGTGAGGAGGAGGAGGAGGAGGAGGAGGAGGAGGAGGAGGAGGAGGAGGAGGAGGAGGAGAGGAGGAGGAGTAGGAGGAGGAGGAGGAGGAGGAGGAGGAGGAGGAGGAGGAGGAGGAGGAGGAGGAGGAGGTGGGGAGGAGGAGGAGGAGGCGGAGGAGGAGGAGGAGGAGGAGGCGGCGGAGGAGGAGGAGGGAGGAGGAGGAGGGGAGGCGGAGGAGGAGGAGGAGGAGGAGGAGGAGGAGGAGGAGGAGGAGGAGGAGGAGGAGGAGGAGGAGGAGGAGGAGGAGGAGGAGGAGGAGGAGGAGGGAGGAGGGAGGAGGGAGGAGGAGGAGGAGGAGGAGGAGGAGGAGGAGGAGGAGGATGAGGAGGAGGAGGAGGAGGAGGAGGAGGAGGAGGAGGAAGAGGAGGAGGAGGAGAACGAGGAGGAGGAGGAGGAGGAGGAGGAGGAGGAGGAGGAGGGGGGGAGGATAGGGGGAGGAGGGGGAGGAGGGGAGGAGGAGGAGGAGGAGGGGAGGAGAAGGAGGAGGGAGGAGGAGGAGGAGGAGGAGGAGGAGGAGGGAGGAAGAGGAGGATGAGAAGGAGGAGGAGGAGGAGGAGGACGAGGAGGAGGAGGAGGATTTTTGCAGTGCGCGTCTACAAGCCACACATCCGAAGGGTTTGACACATAGGCTTTAACATTCAAGAAGATTATATTTCAATCTCGCCGTCTGGGTGAGGACCCCACTCCTTGCACAGCTTCTTCGGGGGGAGGCCTCGTTTGATCCTCTGCAGCCCCTCACGCTGGTAATTTGTGATATTAGCTACGCCTTTGGCAACGGCGTCGCACGGCTCCAAAAGAAGCGTTGGAACCTTCTGCGACCAGCAGCCGCATTGGCCACAGAAGCTGAAGGAACCTTTTACCCAACAGTCATGGGTATCGTGCACCTGCCTGCCCGCCAAGAAAAAGGGGCGCGGCACTCGGGCAAGGAGGTTCTGCCATGCCGAGGCGCTCCCAAAGACATTCGTCGACAACTGCATCGGTCAACTGGAAACGCTTGCCGTCGGCCTTGCGCCCGCGGCGGAGGTCCCCAGGGCCCTCCTCCACCGCATTTGTCGCAATGGCCGCACAGGAAGAGCGGACTATGGGAAAGAATCCTTTGGACTTCCTTTTGACACAAATGCCACAGCCCTGGCACCTCCAGCCAAAAATGGTGGGCACAAATGCATGCGCAGCACTTTCTATCACTGCCACTGTGGCCGCCCTCCGCTTCAAGAGCTGCGAAACACGTGTACGCGCGGGCTTCCTGGAAGGGTTCGGGGGCCGAGCGCACACCTCCAAGCAGATGGTGGCATTACGCTTCAAGATGGCCACCGCCTGGTCGACTAGATCGGTCGCATCCATGACTGCACGCGGTGGTAATTGACAAAGCTCCGCCCTGTGAGAGGCAAGGGCGTCAGCAATGCAATTGATAAACAGAAAATCTGGATTAGCAGAAGAAAGGTGTTTGTTGAGTTGTGCTTCATCTTCCGCCAGCCGACTCGGAACGTAATCCAAAGTGAAACGAGCGCTCTTCCCACGAAGCGCCTGCCAAAACTCAAACCAATGGTCGGCGTTCTGAAGGCTCAGGGTATGATGGAATCCTTTACGGAACGCTTTGACATGGTTTTCATGGTGTGTGACTGCGAGAAGGTCGTGGTCAGGCTCTACGCGGCGAACAACCTCGATAATAGCAAGCACCTCCGCTCTAGGCACGGTCTGCCGCCTTCCCTCCAAATTGCTGTGCCCTCCCATTTCCCAATCGGGCTTTGGACAGGGACGGCGCAGTCGGGCAAAGGCAAACGAGCAACGCCTGAGCAGCGGGTTGGCCGCCAGCGGGCCGCCAGAGCCATAAGTGCCATATGTGCCACCAGGCAAGCTACGGTTAGCAACGGCCCTCACCAAAGTAACCTTCCGGAACTCGGGGGGGTCAGGGATGGCGAGCTAGCTCGAGGGGATAAGTCCCCTGCACCAGAAAATGGGTGCAGCGGGAGCCTCATCACGGGCTTGGTGCCTGAGGTGGTTGGTCTCCTGTACTCATGGGCTGTCAGCTACATCATTGCACATGCATTCCCAAAACCTATGAATGGAGCAATCGGCGAGACGATGGCACCGCTGGCAAATGGCATTCACGACCAGCCTGGCGTCCGCGAATCGTTGCTTTGGCCAGTAGCCCCCACAGGCAACAAGACGAACCATGCCAGCAAGGGAAAACTCGCCTTTCTCCTCCAAGGACCTAAGGAGGCACGGCACGTGCTGCCAGCAAATACCTTCAGCCGCTCCTCCACCATCATAAAACTTGGATGCCTCGCGCCACTGGCGAAGCTCAATGCCATCGTTGACAGCCTCCAACAAGGAAGTAATTGGACCCTTCATGTCATCAACGCGGTTCCACGTGTCACCATCTGGATCAACGAAGCGATCAGGGCCAGGCACCGCCCATTCGATGGACAACATGGAGGCTTGGAACGCAGCCATGAGCCCCTTGACACACCGCCAGCCTTTGCCAGCAGCAGTCAAAGATGCTCCCAGACAAGCCCTCAATCGGTCAAGGAGGGGCGGCCTGTTTGACAGCCTCGTCACCCAGGCCTGCAACAATATCTTGCCTCCTCCTCCTCCGCCTCCTCCACGAGGAGGAGGAAGAGGAGGAGGAGAAGGAGGAGGAGGAGGAGGAGGAGGAGGAGGGCGCCCCGGGCAGGATGATCGTAGCGGGGGGTGATAGGGGGGAGGAGGAGGAGGAGGAGGAGGAGGAGGAGGAGGAGGAGGAGGAGGAGGAGGAGGAGGAGGAGGAGGGGAGGAGGAGAGGAGGAGGAGGAGGAGGAGGAGGAGGAGGAGGAGGAGGGGGAGGAGGAGGAGGAGGAGGAGGAGGAGGAGGAGGAGGAGGAGGAGGAGGAGGAGGAGGGGAGGAGGAGGAGGAGGAGGAGGAGGAGGAGGAGGAGGAGGAGGAGGAGGAGGAGGAGGAGGAGGAGGAGGAGGAGGAGGAGAGGAGGAGGAGGAGGAGGAGGAGGAGGAGGAGGGGGAGGAGGAGGAGGAGGAGGAGGAGGAGGAGGAGGAGGAGGAGGAGGA
The DNA here is from genome assembly GCA_963575745.1 of Prorocentrum cordatum. Taxonomy (NCBI): domain Eukaryota; class Dinophyceae; order Prorocentrales; family Prorocentraceae; genus Prorocentrum; species Prorocentrum cordatum. The sequence goes on along the minus strand of CAUYUJ010016404.1, from coordinate 196,547 downwards.
GGCGGAGGAGGCGGAGGAGGCGGAGGAGGCGGAGGAGGAGGAGGAGGAGGAGGAGGAGGAGGAGGAGGAGGAGGAGGAGGAGGAGGAGGAGGAGGAGGAGGGGGAGGGGGAGGGGGAGGGGGGAGGAGGAGGAGGAGGAGGAGGAGGAGGGGAGGAAGAGGAGGAGAGGAGGAGGAGGAGGAGGAGGAGGAGGAGGGAGGAACAGACGGAGACGGAGAATGATGAGGAGGATGGGAGGGAGGAGGTTCAGGGGGAGAGCAGGAGGAGGCAGACTCTTTTTCCTTCCGCTTTTTTGTATAGTGAGATCAGTGCAACATTTCTGCGTCTCGGCCGACATTTAGAGCATCAAGAGGCCAAAGGTCTTATACCCACGGTCCTCTACCAGCTCGCGATGTAGTTGAATACCCTGGCCAGGCACGCCCTTTTTGGCCACGAGACAAAGGGGAGGAGCAGGGAGAGGAGGGGGGGGAGGAGGGGGAGGAAGGGGTGCGGGAGTGAGGGAGGAGGGGGATCCGCGACAGGAGTGCACAAGCCTGACCGTCCGTGACCGCGGCGATGGATGCCCCCTGCCCCCAACCCGACCCTGAGCGATTAGGAATGGATCATAAGGGTCTTCCTGTGGCGGGGCGTCGCCCTTTCCACAGACGGCGCCAGGATGTGGAGGAGGGGGGGCAGGAGGGGGCACAGTCGCTGGGTGGTCCCGCCACGTAATGGAGCCCCGGCTGGTTGCGCGTAGAGGCTCTTGCGTGCAGCGGGTCCTGGCGGTTGTCCAGCCCCCCAGTGTTATCCAGAAGCTGCGCCTCGCCGGGGTCGCCGACGGGCCGCGGGAGGCCCCGGTTATGATCTGCAAAGTCAGGCGACGACAACGACGACGATAAGCGGGGGGTGTGCCGGGAAGGAGGTCGATTATCAGAAGGGAAAGGGCAGTAGGAAGAGGAGGGCGGAGGGAGGGCGAAGGAGGAGGAGGAGGAGGAGGAGGAGGAGTCATCGGAGGAGGGCGAAGGAGGAGAGGGGGGGCGGAAGGAGGAGACGGAGGGGTGGGAGGAGGAGAAGAAGGGCGGAGGGTGGAGGAGGGAGATCAGGAAATGTTTGGCTTTCCTTCCCTCCTCGACCTCCTCCCACTGCTCCTCATATCCGTGATCATTGCGCTGGTGCTGCTCCTCCTGTGCCTCCATCCACTCTCCTTTTGAATAAGTCCTCCAGGTCGTATCCCCAGACATGTCGGTAGGGCGGGCCCGGCGTGTTGCTTGAGACTTCCTCACAGTCTAGGATCCTGGAGCCTGAAATTTGCAGCAGCTTTAGGGATGGCTGGTGGGACGTTTTCAACATATGGCTCTCGCTTTAGCGCCTCGCGAATTTGTCTCGTCTTGAAAGGTTGCAGCAGCTTCAAGGATGAGGCCAGGTCATTGTCCATAGTTGGTTGTCGCTCTAGCTCCGCGCACATTCGTTCTGAAACGTTGCAGTAGTTTCAAGGATGGAGGGCGGGTGGTTGTCAAAGTGTGGCTCTCGCCTTGGCGTCGCGCGCAATCGTCGTAAACGTTAGCAGCAGCTTCAAGAACGGAGGACGGGCGGTTTTCAAATTGTGACTCTCGCTTTAGCGCCGCATAAGTTCGTCGTAAATGCTGGTACAGGCTAAAGGACCCGTGCGGTTGAAGTCTCAGGAGTGGTGTCCTGGCACGATATCGGATCGTGTTGATTCGCGGAGTCGAAGTTACAAGAGCGGCTTTCTTGCGCGATTTAGGATTGTCAGGACGCGACACTCTCGTTGATTCGCGGCGTGGAAGTCCCAGCAATGGTGTTCTGGCACGATGGAGGACCCTCAGGTGGTTGTGTTTCAATGAGACGCTTCCCACAATTAAAATAGTTGCTTGCAGGAATTTGTGAAGTGGGAACTCGGAAGGATGGCTTATTGTGAAAGCTGTGGTGCGTGTTTGGTTGACCTGGTCCTCCTCCCTCTCCTCATCCTTCCTGTCCCTAGTCCCCCCTCCTTCAACTTCGTGTTTTTGCTGGAGGCTCCTACTCCTCGTCATCCTTCCCCCCCTTTCTCCCCATCCCCCTTCACAATTACACAATATGAATAGTACTCTCCTCTCTCCCCTGGTGGCTTCCGGATAGTGTCCGGCCCCCTCTCCGCGTATTTGCTTTTTCACAGGATTCCCGCGAATTGGGTTTTCGCCAGTGTTTTTTGTCAAAATGCTGCTCTCGCTGAAGCGCTGGCTTCATTTTTAGGCTACCGCTCGTTCCAAATCGTGTTCCTGCTGCAGCGCTGGCCTCATTTCCGCGCTTCCGCTTGTTCCGAATCGCGCTCCGCTGCAGCGTTGCGTCATTATTTCCAGCGCCATACCACGGCACTTTGTCGGCCCTTCCAAATAGGCTCCAAAAATTAGAAAAGGCCCCCGGAATTAATCATCGGGAGAGATTACACCTTCGGTGTCGATTCGTTGATTTGTTGGTCCGCGGAAGCCTCACGCCCGCACTTTGGAACGTCGCCGTGCCATGCTATGTCAGGCTACCCGATCTCATTTCGCGTTTCCGCGCTTGTTTTTTTCAAAATGCTGCTCTCGCTGAAGCGCTGGCTTCATTTTTGGGCTACCGCTCGTTCCGAATCGTGCTCCCGCTGCAGCGCTGGCCTCATTTCCGCGCTTCGGCTCGTTCCGCATCGTGCTCCCCCTGCAGCGCTGGCGTCATTATTTCGATTGTCATGCCCCGACATGGTTTTCGGCCCGTCCAAACAGGCCCCCAAATCTATAAAATGGCTTCCCAAAGAAACCATCGGAAGTAGTACATATTCGATGCCGATTCGTTTAATTTTTCGGGCTGAAGAAGCCCCCCCCCCACCCTGGAACGTCGCCACGCCCTGCTTTGTCATGCTACGCGTTGATCTTCGACACCAAGCTATGCCATGGAATGCGTTGCCATGCTACGACGTCCGATTGTGCGAATCGAGAGGAGATCTACGGCATGGTAAGGGATGGGATGGAAGCGTGGGACGTCAACTATGACGCGAGCGCACCTAGTTGGTCCTTCTCCTCCTCCTCCTCCTTCCCCTCCGCCTCCCCCTTCTCCTCCTCTTCCTCCCCCTTCTCTTCCTCCTCCTCCTCCTCCTCCTCCTCCTCCTCCTCCTCCTCCTCCTCCTCCTCCTACCACAAACTAGGCTCTAGTTCTGACGGTGTGCTGCGATGCCACGGCGTAGCACGGTGGAGGCTCGACCCTGGGACGCCGCCTCTTCGGCGGCGCTCGCTCCTGTTACCCCCCCTCTCCCCCGCTCCCTGTCCACCCCCCTGGCGCCGTTGCCTCGCTGCGGTTCTCGGGCCGGACGAGAGGGGGGGTTTGGGAACGGGGGGGGTACGAAATCTGCCGCATGCAGCTGGTTTCGGCCTCACCGAGGGGCCCATTCCTCGATACACATGGCCGCCTCCGGCGCCGGGAGGCGCGGGGAGAATCAGCTACGCGAGCTGATTCTCCCCCCCCCCCCTTTTGCTATCCGATATCCTTTCGCCCGACCCGAGGCTCGTCTCGTCGGAGGGCCGAGGCCGTGAGCAGGAGCGAGCCGCCAGGTTTGCCCCTCCTCCGGTTCTCGGCTGCCTCGCTCGCAGCGTCGGTCGGTGTCCTGGCCGCCCCCCCTGCGCGCTCCCCCCCGCGCGGGGACGCGGGTCGTGGAGGAGGGGGGGGACAGCAGGAGGAGGAGGAGGAGGAGGAGGAGGAGGAGGAGGAGGAGGAGGAGGAGGAGGAGGCGTTGGAGGAGGAGGAAGCTGAGGAGGATGGAGCGAGGAGGGGCAGGAGAAAGTGTGATGGAGGAGGGGGCGAGGAGGAGGAGGAGGGGAGGAGGCGTTGGAGGAGGGAGTAATGTGGGGGACGATACTGGTTGTGGTGGTGGTGACGATTCGAATGATGACGAGGAGGAGGAGGAGGAGGATAAGGAAGAGGAGGAGGAGGAGGAGGAGGAGGAGGAGGAGGAGTTGTTCTATGATGCTGGTGATGGTGTTGGTTTTGATGCTGATAATGGGTGATGGTGGTGGTGATGATGAGTTGCATCGGTATGAGCAGGAGGAGGAGGGAGACGGCGGGAGAGGGGGAATGATATGGAGGGTGTGAAGGCGTGAAATTGGTGATGGGGGAGAACGGGCAGGATAAGAGCGAACATGAGGAGGAGAAGGGAGGAGGTAATAGGGAGGAGGCGGAGGAGAAGGAGCTGCTTCTCCTCCACGTTGTCTCCTCCCTCCTCTCCTCCTCCCTTCCCCTCATTGTTCATCCTCCTCCTTTCTTCCTCCTCTCCATCCCTGCTCCACATTGTCTTCCTCCTCGTCCTCCTTCCTACTCTCCCTCGTCCGCGTCGCGTCCTCCGAAGGTCGGGCAGGACATAGACGTGTGGGTTTCGCAGAAGAAGCCAGGGGGGAACGTGCGGCTCACCATGATGGACCCCTCTGGGCTCGGGGCTGCTGGGCAGCCAAAGCCACCGCTGGGGGCGGCGACGGGAGGAAGACCTCTCCCCGCCTCGCTTGCATCGAAGCAAATTATTGGTTTTGCCATCTTGTCATGATCTGCGACCAAACGGGCCTTTCGCGCGCGCATGTCGAAATCATTCGAACTCCCTTGCGCGCGTGCTAGGGGGGGGGGCACGACCCTTGTCAAATGCTACTATGCGGGTCCCTCGCGCCCGTCGGCCGCACGCGCACATCGAAGTCTTTCAAAAACCCTCATCACCGAAACGTCGACACCATCATCGTCATCGGCGTCATCACCACTGGCGCCGTTGTTGACCTTGCCGTCGTCATCGTCATCGTCACCACCAGCATCGGTACTATCATCATCGTGCCTGCCGTTGTCGACGTCGCAATGATACCGCGCCCGCCCGGGCCACCGAGTCGCATTCATCGCGTCATGGCTTCCGGACTCGATGGTGTCATGGCTTCTGGACTCGTCAATCTTGAAACTTGGCTCCCCGCCAGCCTCAGACAGCACACTGTGTAGGCGAGTGGCATTGTCCTGCTTGGCGGGCAGCACCATGGCAACAATGCGCTCGGTTTCCTCTGCCACCTTGGCCTCCGCCTGTTGCCCAGCCCAGAGGCACTCCTCAAGCAAACGTTTTCCCGAGTGGAAAAGGGAGTTGTGGAGCGTTTTGCGCAGAACCCACGATACAACACGAGGAGGAGGAGGAGGAGGAGGAGGAGGAGGAGGAGGAGGAGCTGGAGGAGGAGGAGGAGGAGGAGGAGGAGGAGGAGGAGGAGGAGGGGGAGGACGAGGAGGAGGGGGAGGAGGAGGAGGAGGAGGAGGAGGAGGAGGAGGAGGAGGACAGGGGAGGAGATGGTGGAGAGGAATAAGAAGGAGAAGGAGGATGAGGAGGGAGAGAGGGAGGAGGCGTGGAGAGCTGCCGCCTCCACCTGGTTCCCCACGCGGAGCGGAGCATCCATCCAGCGCAGCCCGGAGAGCACGGAGGGCTTAGCGTTTGGCCACCTCCGCAGCTTGGTGTTCGGCCTCGGGCAGAGGGGGTGGCCCGTTCGGCGTAACGACGGGCTGCTCGCAACTGAGCAAGGAGGGCCTTCGCCTGGGACTCCGGCAGCGCGGGAGCCACTGCCCACATCTTGGCCATCGCCGCGGGCGGCAGAGGGCCAGAAGACTCCGTTGCGCACCAGGATGGCCCCAGGTTCCTCATCCTCGGCTCCTCCGAACCGCGTCGCTGGAGCCCGTGCAGCATGGCAGCGCGTGCGCTCGGATTTGTTGCGCAGAACGTGGTCCCGCGTCCATCCCGAACACACTGCGCACCAGCGCCAAGGACGCTGCTGCCAGCGGCGACCATGGCCAGCACGAGTCCGCCCTTCCACTTGCTGTCAGGCCGCCCCATCATCGGGCAACTTGGCGAAGCGGACCCACGGCTTGCGCTGACAGGTGCCATCTCACCCAGGCTGGGGCACTGTGCAAGATGTAGGAGATGGGCAGGACCGCCCAGCGTCGACAAGGCTTTGAAAAGCATGCCACCTTGAGCCGGATGGCTTGAGCCCAAATCGCTGGAGCCAGCAGCCGCAGGGGTCGCACACGCCGAATTACGGGCCGGTGGATGGGACGATTTCGCGAGCAGTGGAGTTGATAATTTCAAGTTCGGCAGGGCGCATCGCACCACATATATTGCACCACATACATCGCACCGCATGTGTTGCACCACGTCGATTTTCCCTTTTAAAAACAGAATCGGATCTACCCCCCCCGGCGTTATCGGACCCCCTTTCGGGCATGTAAATCATACATGATTCTGACCACATGTCCATCCTAAAGATGAAATCACAATGTCAAATGCCAACCGGGTTCCCCCCCCTGAGGGTCCCTTGTAAAAAGCACTATGCGGTGACATTTTTTGTTCTAACATATCACTTTTTCGCGAATCCCTTGCAAAACATGGGACGAAGTGCACACGCGCGCGTCGTCGCGCGCGCATGCCGAAATCCTTCAAAAACCTTAGGTGTCGGAAGGAGTTCGCAATCGAGTTTCCAAAAAGCATACAAGAACACAGGATATCGCAACAGTGATTTGCTAAAAAAGCTTACGCGCGAGCTCTTGCGAAATTTTACGAAATCTTAAGAAAACCATAGGTTTCTCAAGATTTTCACAAACTGCTACCAAACGGGCTTCGCGCGCGCATGTCGAAATCAGTCGAACGCCCTTGCGCGTGTGCAGTCGCGAGAATCCTTTGCAAAACATGTGACGAAGTGCAGACGCGCGCATCGTCGCGCGCGTATGCCGAAACCCTGCAAAACCCATCGGTTTCGGAAGGCTTTCAAAATCGTGCGTCCAAAAAACATACAAAAACACAAGGTTTCGCAACACGGATTGTCAACAAAAGCGTGCGCGCGCGCCCTTACGTCGTCGTCGTCGTGGTCGTCGTCGTCGCCGTCCTCCCTCCTCCCGCGTCGTCGTCGTCGTCGACTACGTCGTCCTCTGTCTTTCCTCGTGTTCGTCATCCGTCCTCTTTGGCGTCGTGGTCGTTTCCGTCGTCGTTGTCGCCGTGGTCGTCCATCTTCTTCCTCTTTCGTCGTCGTCGTCTTTCGTCGGCGTCTCGTCGTCGTCCCTCCTATTTCGTCGCCGTCGTCGTCGTCGTCGTCGTTGTCGTCGTCGTCTTCCCTCCTCCCTCGTCGTTGTCGTCGTCGGCGTCGCCGTCCTTCCTCCTTCTTCGTCGTTCGCGTCGTCGCCGTCCTCCCTCCTCCCTCGTCGTTGTCGTCGTTGTCGCCGTCGTCGTCCTCCCTCCTCCCTCGTCGTCGTCTTCGTTGGCGGTCTCGTCGTCGTTGTCGTCGGCGTCGGCGTCGTCGTCGTCTTCGTCGTCGTCGACGTCGGCGTCGTCGTCGTCGCCGCCGTCGTCGTCGTCGTCGTCGTCGTCGGCGTCGTTCACGTCGTCGTCGTCGTCGTCGGTGTCGTCGTTGTCGTCGTCGTCGGCGTCGTCATCGTCGTCGTCATTGTCATCGTCGTCGTCGGCGTCGGCGTCGTCGTCGTCGTCGTCGTCGGTGTCGTCGTCGTCGTCGTCGTTGTCGGCGTCGTCGAAGTCGTTGGAGACGTCGTCGGTGGCGTCGTAGTCGTCGGCGGCGTCGTCGTCGTCGTTGTCGCTGTCGTCGTCGGCGTCGCTATCGTTGCCAAGTGCGATTTGGTACCCACCGTCACGATCTTAAGAGTTTTTGCAAACCAGAATTCGGGTGAGTGGGTGGGATGTTTGCGCGAGGAGTGGAGTGGAGAACTCACTGCGAACAGAAATTCGTTGCACCACATAGATTGCTCCATGCAAGTCTAGGAAAAGCAGACTGAGTTCTTAAGAAGCGTCGGGGGGGTCTCACCCCCGCCGACAGCCCCACATCGACCCCCGTCGCGGGCAGCCACCGCGCGCCGAAGGCGCTCCGACCCCCGTCGCGGCGCGACGACGAGGCGAGGTTGACCCCCGTCGGGGGGGGCACCCCCCCCCCACGCATATCAGGAAACCCAGAGCGGGCTGCTAGAAGCACACTCTTTGGGGCCCGCGCTGGCTCGCATGCTCATCTCTCAGGTCTAGGGGCAGTGAGAAGCGCACGGGAGTCACAGGCAGGGGAGCCACCCACGTCTGGCAGCATCGGGCCCGCCCCGCCGCCGTGCCTTCCGCCCTGCGCTTGGCGTCGCTCTTCCCCCTCCTGCCCCTCCTCCCTCCACGAGGAATCGTCGATCAAGTACGGATGAATTCTGCTGGGGCATCTATATATATATATATATAGATATATGTATAGCCTTGCGACGAGGAATTCTTGATCAAGTTGTGTGCGGGCAAGATATCTGGGACACCCGCGTTCCAAGGTGCGTCCTCATCATAATCATCGTCCTCATCATCATCCTCATCATCATCATCATCCTCATCAGCTTCATCATCATCATCCTCATCAGCATCATTATCATCCTCATCAGCCTCATCATCAGCATCATCATCACCATCCTCATCATCATCAGCAGCAACAGCATCATCATCCACATTATCATCCTCATCGCCATCCTCCTGATCGTCTCCATCATCCTCCTCTTGCTCATCATCAGCACCATCATCATCATCATCATCATCATCATCATCATCATCATCATCAGCATCATCATCATCATCATCACAATTGTCATCACCCTTCCCCCCGCCCTGCGCTGTCATCCTCCCCAAGGAGCCCCGGGTGGAGCTGAGGGAGGTGAGGATAGGCCAGCAGCTTCGAGGCACGATCAAAGAGATCTCTAGCATGGGCACCATGTTCGTGGACGTGGGGATGGTGCCCCATCGTCGTCGTAGGCGTAGTCGGCGTCGTCGTTCTCCTACTCCTCGACGTCGGCCTCTATTTCTCCGCCTCCGCCTCCTCCTCCGCGGCCTTGACGTCGTCGTCCTCATCCCCCTCCGCCTCGACGTCGTCGTGGTCTGCGTCGTCGTCCTCCTTCATATCGACGTCGGCCTCTATTCATCACAGCCTTGTCGAAGCGACGCTCCTCGCCTTCCTCTTTCTCCTCCTCCTCCTCCTCGTCCTTCTCCTCCTCCTCCTCCTCCCCCTCCTCCTCCTCCTCCTCCTCCTCCTCCTCCTCCTCCTCCTCCTCCTCCTCCTCCTCCTCCTCCTCCTCCTCCTCCTCCTCCTCGTCCCCCTCGTCCTTCCCCTCCTTCTCGTTCGCCCCTTCCTCCCCGTCGCGCGACTGGCCGACCCAGGCGCTGGAGACGCCGCCAGGAGGGGGGGCCTCCAGCGCAGATCCCAGAGATCTGCGCGACCTCCGAAAGCGCCTGCTCCCCGACGACGATGCCGACGGCGCCGCCGCCGCCGCCGCCGACGACGACGACGACGACGGCGAGGACGACGACGACGACGACGACGACGGCGAGGACGCCGACGACGACGAAGATGACGACGACAACGACGACGACGACGACGACGGCGCCGCGGTCGCTGTCGACGACGACGACGACGACGACGGCGAGGACGCCGACGACGACGAAGATGACGACGACAACGACCGACGGCGACGTCGACGACGACGACGACGACGCTGCCGACAACAACGAGCGCCAGGAGCGGCCGGGGCGGGTCGGACGAAAGGGGCGATCGGGCCTTGTATGAGGCGTTCCAGACAGGGGCCTCGCCCTGGAGGGTCGAAGGAGGAAGGGGGTGGAAGGTCGGCGGAAGGCGTGTCGGGTTGGACGAAGGCCCCGAGATCCGAAAGTTTGCAGTTTTTTCATACCGGGCGTTTTCACCTGGTTTCGGGTTTCGGGGACCTTCGCAGCTCGATACGGCTCGCAAGGTGCAGTTCGAAAGATGGGGTCCGGGGCTCCGGTCGTGATCTTTTGTTGGCGATGCTGCAGTTGGCTCGCAGCGGCGGGCCTCAAGGTTGTCAGTGCTAAGAGAGAGCCCCCGACCGGCCTCGCACACCCTGCATGCCGCGGCCGCCAGGCCCCGAGGGTCCATGCACTCTTGAGTCGGGCATGAGGAGGAATACCCAATAATAGTAATATATATATAGTGTTGTGACACTTTGTCCTGCTCTCTGGACCGTGTTCGAGTATTGGTTCGACGATGTTTTATGAGCCCTCCCAAATCCGCCTGCAGGAGGACATGCGCGGCCGAACTGTTCTCCCTGGATGCCCCGCCTGGTGCCCGGGACGAGTGAGGGCTGCACGCCGCGGCCGCCAGGCCCCGAGGGTCCCTGTGCTCCCCGGGGATCCCCCCTCTCGTTCTCGGGTGGGGGGGGCCGCTCGAACCAGATGTGATGCCGCCTGTTGCTATTCTTTGCTGATGTTGCTTGCTGCTACATTTCGGTAATTGATGCCGCCGTTTCGTTTTCTGATCATCGGCCGTCGCCGCCGTCGGTGGCTGCGAAGCCCCGCGAGGTGTGTGACGCAGTGATTCGAGCCGAAGACGCAGAGCACTACAACGACGTGCTCGGCATCGACGGCGGCCTCACGCAGGGCGAGCTGAAGATTGGCAAGGAGCCCGCGCCCGAAGAGGAAAAAAACACCCAGACCCCCACGGTTGGCGTGTACGAGACGGCCCTGGGCGTCTACGAGCCAGCCCTGCCCTGTTCGGTTCCTTTCACGGCTGCGCTTACGGAACGGCTTCGCTTGTCGGGGTGCTTACGGTGGGGGCGGAGGAGGAGGAGGAGGAGGAGGAGGAGGAGGAGGAGGAGGAGGAGGAGGAGGAGGAGGAGGTTCAGGAATGTGCCTAAGCGGCTGCAGGCCCTGGGGGATCCCTGATCTGATCAGGGCGGCGGTGCTCTACGTGGCCGAGCCGCGATGGGAACCCCACCGGCCCCCAGACCCTGGGCTCCTCACCTGGGGGCTCCTTGCCACAGTGCCCCCCAGCGTACAGCCAAGACGCTGAAATAAGGACCGCTTTGGGTTCGGAAGGGGCTCGAGGATTCGGGTCGCTTCTTAGATTCATGCCGCGGGATTTGCTCGTGGCCTAGGCCCACCGTGGCCAGAAAAGTCCCTCTGTTCCTTGTTTGGCGTTCCTTCTGGCAGTACCCCGACTGTAGGAGGAGAAGGAGGAGGAGAAGGAGGAGGAGGAGGAGGAGGAGAAGGAGGTGGGGGAGGAGGAGGAGGAGGAGGACGAGGAGGAGGAGGAGGAGGAGGAGGAGGAGGGGGGAGGAGGGGGGGAGGAGGAGGGGGAGGAGGAGGAGGAGGAGGAGGAGTAGAGAGGAGGGAGGAGGAGGAGGAGGAGGGGAGGGAGGAGGAGGAGGAGGAGGAGGAGGGGGGCTGGCTGGCCTGCCCCCCCCTCCACCGCGGGGAGGGGCGCCGGCAGGCGGGCCGGCACGCGGCCCAAGCCGCAGCAAAAGGCCGGGTTGAGCAGCAGCAGGCCGCCGCCGCCCACGGCGCACGCCCCTCGCCGCCACGGCCGGGCTCGCCTCCTCGAGGTCCCGGCCAGACCGCGCCCCAGCGGAGGTCCACGGAGTAGTCGGGGGCGGCAAAGGGATCGTCCAGCGAGAGCCCCAGTGGTGACGCTGGGCCACCCTCCATCCGCGAAGCTGGTGCGCCTCCTTCTCCTCCTCCTCTCCCTCCTCGTCCTCCTCCTCCTCCCCCCCTCCTCCTCCTCCTCCTCCTCCTCCTCCTCCTCCTCCTCCTCCTCCTCCTCCTCCTCCTCCTCCTCTGCTGCGCCGAAGACCGAGCATGGCGAGGCAGCCCAGAGCGAGCGCCCCGGTCTGAGCACGCGCCGCTCTTCATCTCGGGGGCGGAAAACAGGGGGGTGATGACTCGGGGGGGGGGGGATATCATGGCGGGGGCCATGATAGTTCCCCAGGTTTCATGGCGCCTCTTCCTGCTTCCTTACGTCCCTGGCCCGCCCGCTGGGCCGCGCACATGCCGCCGGTCATGATTTGCACCCCCCCTCTTGGAACATCCCCACTCTTGGCCGCTCCCGAAGTAGCGGTGTGGGATTTCGGATCGCCCCCCCCCCCCCCCCCTCGCTCTTCCCCCAGGAGGCAGAAAATGAGGATGAGTCTCTTCCCGGCGGCGCACGCAGTCAGCCAGAGGAGGAACAGGTGCCGATGCCGCTGCCCTTGCCTCGTTTTCGCCTGCTCGGGCCTCTGGAAAGGCCCTCGTCGCCACGGCTGGATCCGCTTTCAAATTCTTGGCGCTTCGGGACTCCCCACCGGCCCATCCAGACGCGATCGGAGGCATTCTCGAGGCCCGGAGGCTGTCTTGAGCCATGATCGGCCAGAGGCTGTCGGAGGCTATCTTGAGCCATGCTCAGCTATCTTGGGCCTTCTTCAGTATGTCTTGAGGCCTTTTGGAGGTCTGTCGGAGACCATCTTGAGACACGCTATACCTCCTGGAGCCATCGTGAGGGTAGGAGGAGGAAGGGGAGAAAAAGAAGAGAAGAAGGAGGAGCTGGAAAAAGAGAGGAGGGGGAGGAGGAGGGGGAGGAGGAGGAGGAGGAAGGAGTGAGGAGGAGGAGGAGGAGGAGGAGAGGAGGAGGAGGAGGAGGAGGAGGAGGCGAGGCGAAGGGAGGAGGAGGGAGGAGGAGAAGGAAGAAGGAGAAGGGAGCAGGGAGGAGGAGCAGGAGGAGGAGAAGGAGGAGGAGGATGAGGAGGAGGAGGAGGAGGAGGAGGAAGGAGAAGGAGGAGGGAGGAGGAGGAGGAGGGGAGGAGGAGGAGAGGAGGAGCAGGAGGAGGAGGAGGGAGGAGGAGAAGGGAGGAGCAGGGAGCAGGGGAGCAGAAGGGAGGAGGAGGAGGAGGAGGGTTGGAGGAGGAGGAGGAGGAGGAGGAGGAGGAGCAGGGATGAAAGAGGAGGAGCAGGGGAGGAGAGCAGGAGCAGGAGGAGGAGGAGGACGAGGAGGGAGGAGGAGGAGGAGGAGGAGGAGGAGGAGGAGGAGGAGGAGGAGGAGGAGGAGGAGGAGGAGAGAGGAGGAGGAGGAGGAGGAGGGATGGAGGAGGAGGATGGGGAGGCGGAGGAGGAGGAGGAGGAGGAGGTAGAGGGTAGAAAGGGGAGACTACCTCGATCTGAAGATTGCTCGGCGCAACACGGCCCCGGCGCCACCGACGCCAGGGTCGCCCTTTCCAGCCGGCGGCAGGTCACCAGGAGACCCAGCACCACAGACCCGAGAGGGCCCACCACCGGGGCCCCCAAGGGACCAGAATCCAGGAGACCAGGAGGGGCCACCCGCGACCAGAGCAGGATGCCCCAGGACCCCCGCGGACAGAGGCAGACCCCCCCCCCTCCGCGACCTCCCGAGGTGTTCGAGCATTCCTCGACGAGGTCCTCGGCGCGGTGCTTCACCCACGCCTCGAGGCCCGCGCGGTCGACACCCTCGACTTCGTGCCCCCGCTTGAGGGCATGGAGCTCGGCGCCTTCCATGAGCTGCTAACTGCAAGACCTGCAGCTGCCCTTCACGTCGCCTCCCTCCAGGTCGCCATGGCTCCTGTCGACGTTGGTCCTGGAGCTCTGGCTCTTCTGCGTGTCCTTCTTCTTGATCTTGGCCTTCATGGGCCGAGAGCGCCCAGCACTTCCGGAGGAGTCGCCCGCAGCGCCGTGGGCACAAAGCTGCGACTCCCTCTCGATGTCCGTGCCGATGTAGAACTCCTCCGCGCCAGCTGCAGACGGTTCCGATCCAGCGTCACCAGCGCGACAGTGATCCGACCAATGAGCACCTGCAGCACCGCGCAGTACTCCAGATGAGTCTGCCGCATCCGCCCCTTCTGGAGGCCTGCCCTCAACACACCTCTCTATTTGCAGACCTCCGTGGGAAGCACACCAGCAGCACCGCGTAGCTCTTCAGCACCTCGAAGGCCTGCACCAGGTAGTCCCCCATCGGGCGAAGGTTGAGCCACCTCCTGAACTCCAGCTGCACCACAAACGCCCTGAAGTCTGCATGCCTAGGCCAAAACGGTGCCAGCTCCAGTTGTACGATCACCACCTTGAACTTCGCAATTATGGGCCAAAACAGTGCTACCTTCAAAATGATGTTCAGCAGAAGCACGATCACCATCTTGAGCAATGCCAGGATGGGCCGAAATAATTAGTGCCACTTGTCGAAACACCTTCGACTACTTCGCCGACCAGCGACTTTTGTGGGTGCAGGCCTTCCAGAGCAGTCCTCCAGGACGAGCTGCGCTCGACCCCGCCTGGCCAGGCTCGCCGTCTTTGTCGCACCCTTCGCTGCCGCTGCCTCGGCTCCCTCGAACGGGATCACCTTGCCCTGCGGCTCCGCGCCCGCGACCTGCTCCGCGTCTCCCTTCCCCAAAGCTTGCCTCCGCGAGCTGGCCTGCTCCACGAAGCTCTGCCTGGCGGCCTTGCGCGCCTCCTTCACGATCTCGCCGTCCACCCAGACCGCCTCCGAGACCTTGGTGCGCCGAGGAGGCGTCCGCGGCGCCGGCTTGGGGCGCATCGCCTGCGCCGCTTCCCTCCCTGGCCTCCTCCAGGTGGAGTCTCACCTTGCCCTTCTTCTCGAGGAGCATGTTCTCCTTGCCCGCAACCAAGAGCAATCTCGTTGACCACAGCTCGCCCCTTCCGATCCCCCAGGACCGCCATAGTCCGCGCCTTCGATTGGGCCATCCTTGCCGATGACGACCTCAGCCTTCTCCACGCTGCCGGACCGCTTGCAGAAGAGATCGAATTTGGCGCCGAGATCCTCCGAGAGGCAGCTCACTCCGACAAAGAGCACCAGCTGCATCCACTCAGGGCATCGCCATCGCGGCTCGGCAGCGCATTGCCGCCGTGATCCGCGCGCTGCCAAGGGCCCGCTTGGGCCCTACGGAGGCTAGGGGGAGGAGGAGGAGGAGGAGGAGGAGGAGGAGGAGGAGGAGGAGGAGGACGAGGAGGAGAGGAGGAGGAGGAAGATGAGGAGGAGGAGGAGGAGGAGGAGGAGGACGAGGACGAGGAGGAGGAGGGAGGTGGAGGGATGTGAAGGAATGTCGAGAAACCCGCGGGCTGGAAATGTGGGTCCGATGGTCCGATGACCAGACGACCAGTAGCCAGTAGGAGAGGGGGGGGCAAAGAGGAGTGGGAGGAAGGAGGAAGAGGAGGAGGAGAGGGAGGAGGAGGAGGAGTAGGAGGAGGAGGAGGAGGAGGAGGAGGAGGGAGGAGAGAGAGGAGGAGGAGGAGAGGAGGAGGAGGAGGAAGAGGAGGAGGAGGAGGAGGAGAGGGCGAGAGGAGGAGGAGGAGGAGGAAGAGAGAAGGAGGGAGAGTCACCTCCTCCTCGTCACATACACACATGCACACCCGTAGCAAGAGTCCGAAGCACCGAACTGGAGCTACTGCTACTACTGCAACTGCACGGCCCTCACGGTGCGGCGGATGGAGAGGGAGGCAGAAGGAGAGAGAGGGAGGAGGAGGAGGAGGAGGAGGAGGAGGAGGAGGAGGAAGAGGATAAGGAGGAGGAGGAGGAGGAAGAGGAGGAGGAGGAGGAAGAGGAGGAAGAGGAGGAGGAGGAGGAAGAGGAGGAGGAGGAGGTGTTAGGTTGTGGATAAGATTGCCGGCCTCCCGGCGCAATGCAGTTAGAAGGGAATTGTGAATGAAGAGATAGAGCAGGGACGGTTGCTTGCCCGCTGACCTTTCTAGGCTCAAGCTTGAAAAGTCGAGTTTGGTAGCGGAGCCTGGTTCATTCCAGGCTCCATCCGCTATCGCCTCTCCAGCGAGAGGCAGCGCGCGCTGATAGCGGCAAGGACGCGCCCGCCTCAAGGGCGGCAACATCATCACGGTCAGCAATAGAACGATCACTACGAAAAACACAGCATCGGCGACGAGCTCGCCGCGGACAACAACATCTCCTAGCAGTCTGAGAACTACGTCGACATGTCAGAGCACAGCGGTCTCCCACTGGACGCATATACGAAGGGCACACCGCCCGGATGGAGACCGGCACTCATGCACTACCCGTTCAGAAGGTATCTGGAGCGCCTTCGGCTATGGTATCGCATGACAGACTTGAATGCAGATCAAGTTGGCCCTGCCGTGGCAGGCAGGAACCAGGGCAGACCTTATAACATGGCTCTCGGGTTGCAGGTTGCCACACAGGCTGGTGCCAATCTTCAGGGAGACGCCGCACTCGCATATCCTGGCGAACCTCAGCAGCTCGACGGACAAGGCAACTCCCTCGTGGCAGCGACCGAGAGCGGCATCCAAGTTCTGATCAGAATATTGTCTCGTCGATACGGGGCAGACAATCAGCAGATGGCCACCGGCACAATTGACCAGTTCTACGACCTGAGACGTGGAAGGCTTTCTCTCTTAGAATACATGGCGGAGTTCGAGCACACCTATGAGGAGGCTAATCGTCTCGGGAATCTCAATCTGAACAACGTTGCTCCCAGCCATCATCTTCTCAAGCATTCAGGTATAGAGAAGTCAAAGTTGGATCACATCCAGCTTCTTGTGAATGGAGATCTCGATCGCCATGAGGATATCAAGGACCACCTCATGCGCTTGGCCAAAAGTCAGACACCAGCTCAGATCCCTGGCATTGGTGGCTACATGGCAGATCCTTATGACGACAATGACCAGTATGACGACGGCTGGTACGACGACGAGTGGCAAGAGGATTCATGGTACGATGATTCTTGGAGCAGAGACACCTGGTACGGAGATCAGTACTATGATGACGGCCGGCAGGACGATTCTAGGTATGAGGAAGGCTGGGACTACGACGATCGACGCGGCACCGACGAATCCCATGCAGAAGGCTCAGCCCCCGCCTCGCCACCAGCCGCATCACCAGGCACTGTTCAGGACCTCGAGGCCCTGCCTTCTGACGTCAACTTCGGCAAGAACCGCAAGGGCAAGTCTCGCGGCCGCAGCAAGGGCAAGACATCCAGCAAGGGCAAGAGCAAGGGCAAGGGCGGCGGCGGCCGCTCCAACAGGACTGGTTGTGGCAGATGTGGCAGCCCCAATCACAACACAGCGGACTGCCCGTGGAACCAGGGCAAGAGCAAGAGTAAGTCATCTAGCAAAGGCAAGAAGGGCCGCTCAAGTTCACGACCAAAAAGCAGTAAAGGACGTTCTAGTGGCAAGGGCTACTACACCGCAGATGATCCCTGGCATTCCGGAGCAGATCCTTGGTCAACTGGGCTCTCAGGTGGAGTTCCGCACTCGGGTATTCTTGTTTCAGGAGCAGCCAGTGGTCAGGACAGCCCCTTCATACCATCGGTTCCAGCTCTCAGGGCGCGTCTTCGGTGGCGCCTGCACGAGCCGAACAAGCCTTTGCCGCTGAGGTAGATGACCTACTCAATGACCTGGCCTCATTATAGAATCCAGACGACTGGCAGTCCGACATAGGCACCATCGAGACAGACGGCATCACGGCAGCCTCCTCAGCCTCTGGACAGCCGGCACCACCCTCGGCTCCATCGCCTTCAGTGGCGGAGACGCCAGCATCACAGCTTTTGGACATCGACTCGATCGTGCGCGACATCGGCCTGAGACGGGCAACCCAGCATCCAGCAACATCGAGAATACTGGACCTCCTCCGGGCCGCAGGAACAACCAAGCCGACGAAGACCTACGACGCACTCTCGACGTGTTCAGTGCTCCTCCGAAGATATCACTTGCCTCAGCATCATCATCAGAGCAAGCGTCTCAAAAGTCGCCGTTGCCACCGCTATTCTCCACAGATCCTGGATACTCGCCGTGGGCCTCAGCCAGACCTCATGATCATCAAGGGTGCCCACGACTTCGTCCACCACCCACTCCTGGACCTCGCCAAGATCTCACAGATTTCGGTGATTTAGGACCAGGACTTCGACGACTACGATGAGGACGCAGAATACATCCAGCCTGACGACAAGGCCTCGGTACCAACATTCCCTTGCGTAGCTGCTGGGTCTTCAACCAGGGCAACAGCCTCACCTTTCACACCGTCAAGGGCCATGAGGTCTGGGGCATGATCTTCGACCCCGGCGCCGCCGAGGAGCTTGCTGGCACTCAGACATTGCTGGAGCATGCGCGAGAGGATGTCTGGCCAAACGGATTGGATTGCAGGTCGATGCCGCCAAAAGGAAATACATCGTTCTCGGGCATCGACGGAGTTCCCATGAGGAGTCAGATGACAGCGCGAGTTCCTGTCGACCTAGGCCCCGTCATCACTAGCATCGAGACGGCGACTATCGGAGGCAGCGGTGACAGATGCCCGTTTCTTTTCTCCAACAAGACATCGATCAGGCGGAAGGTCACGGCCATGTTTGGCTACTTCGACAATCACGACGGCCTGCTCATCATTCCAGATCTTGATGGGCAGACTTATGGTTTGCGTATGTTGTTGACAGACTCTGGGCACTACCTGATCCCTATAGGTCACGGGTTTCAGAACAAGGAGCAGACCACCCAGACCTTCGTTGAGCAAGCGGCAGCAGGCCTGGTGGCATCCCGAGCTGCCCTGTCAACAATCGGCAATCCTCAATCTCACGCTACCGGAACGCTGTTCATGACAATGAATACCAGCCATCGCGAAGACGTTGCGGTACGAGTGTTAGCATCAGATAAGAAGATGGATATTGAACCACCACCAGGACTTTCGCCTGATGACGATGAAAAGGAAGTGCGTTTCAACGACGACGTTGAGCATCATGAGTGGAATGATGACGACGAGGATTTCTTACCAGAAAAGCGGTTGTACGACATCGGTCAGTGCGAAGTGTGCGGATACATCGTGAACGAGCTTAGTGTCATGCCTTGCGTTCGCTGTCATGTCCCTGTCTGCGCACGGTGTCGCAGTGATCACGGTTGTCGTAGTGGTGAACCCCTGCAGGCACAAGCCTCAAGTCAGCCAGAGCTTCAGGATGTGGTCGACGACAGCGACGCGTTTCACAGCAACCCGTCTCTCAAGACCACGGACGCCTTCATCAAGAGTCTAGAGCTCGACGGTGGCGTGCTGCACGGCTGGACCGACCGCTACTACAACACCGACTACATACGTCCTGACTGTCATGACCCCACTCGCCTCAAGAAGCTCTACGCCTCATTCAAGGCAGAAAATTCTACACTCGGACGCACTATCATCTGGTGACTCCTGACAACTTCTGGGAGTTCATGTATGTGCACCAGAGGTGGGTGAAGCTTACCGGGGGACGCATCATCTGGGATTTTCAGGAGCAGTGGTCTGGAAGCTCTCGCACATCAAGGCTGGCCATGCGACGTCTCAACGTTGGTTTTCCCGTCAACTGCCGTTATGGCTGGGATCTGAATGTGGCATCGCATCGCGCTATGATTGATTATGCCGACGAGTTTTTCTGCACGAGGACGAAGTTTTCATCACCTGACTGCCGCTGCTGGACTCGAGCTTCTAAAACCATGAATCCGACACAGAAGCAAGCCATGCGACGTGAACAGCGACCTGCCTTGCTCTGGCTAGGCGGCCAGTCGGAGAAGCTCAAGGATCAAGGCGGCTTCTAGATTATTGAGAACCCTCACAGCAGCGAGATCTGGAAGGAGTCCCCCATCAGTGGCATATCCGACGGCAAACGCTGCGGGTGTCAGTGCGGCTTCGGATGCACGCTTCCCAGCACCAAGGAGCCGATCAAGAAACCCACTGGTTGGCGCAGCAATCTGAGGCTTCGTCGCACTCTACGTCCATGTGCCTGTCCTGCCGGCGCTCATGGCACGCTGCAGTCCAGGGATCCAGAGACCGGTTTGTGGAACAACGCCCTGGCCATGGTCTACCTCCATCGGCTCTGCGCCGCCATCCTGGACGACATCATCAAGGAGTTGCCCATCTTCCATGCGGTGGTGCACTGGGCTTGCAGGCGGCGCCAACACGGCAAGAAACATGACGGGCCCCGCGCTTATGGTGCGGGCTGTCGTTTCGACAAGACTAAGCCATCCTCAGCACCGAAGGCATCAGCAGATAAGCCAGCAGGACCTGGACCCAGCAAAGAACGAAGGAAGCTCACTAAGAAGATGCCTCCACCTGAAGGCAGTGGACCACCCGACGACGACGGTCCATGCGACGACGACGACCCAGCAGATGATGACGATCAGGCACCTCATCTCTGCACCTGCCCTGAAGGTGACGAGTCGGACGACGTCGATCGCAAGGTCTACACCAAGGGCCTCAACGACATGTTCGACAACATCATCGAGGACGCAGGGGGCGCGCGCAAGGAAGCCGGCCCCAGGACACATAGCGCGAAGTTCACTGCGCTTGCCAAGGCCATCGCTCCTGTGCTCATTCTTGCGTCAGTGCATCTATGTAAGAAATGTTTACAGACGCCGAGCGGATGTCCATCAGGCTTCTCGCACAAAATAGTGGTTCGCTCGGATGTGGATACAAATGGTGACCACCATCACTGAAACTCCCATCATGTGACGGAGAACTTCCCCGGTGGCACGGTCCTGCTTCATGGCGACGCGATGATTCTGTACGGCTCAGAGGTCACTGAGGAGATCGACGAGCCCAAGATATTCGACGTTGCCAAGTCTCCAACTCCTGGGCTCAATCATCAAGTCAGCAGTGCGTGCTATGGCGACTATGGCAGGAACCGAGCTCGAGCAGTATCTTCTCTCCCTGCATCAGCGGTTTTGGCACGCTCCTGCTGTTCGACTCGGGCCTCTTCTGTTGGCGGCTGGGGCAAAGAAGGAAGTCATCGCCATTCTTGCGAAGGTGATCAAGACCAAGTGCAAGCGCTGCGGTGATTTCAAGTCACCTCTTCACCGTCCGATGGTCAAGGTCACCTTCGCCCAGTTCTTCAACCACATCGTGCAGGCCGACCTGTTTTTCATCCTAGGCGGCACTTTACTCATATTCATCGACGAGCTTTTCCGCTACAAGCAGGGTGACGAGATCCCGAACCAGACTTTCGAGGTTCTGCTTGCCAGCTTTATGGATTGCTGGGGCCGCATCTTCGGGCCCCCTCATCAGTTCGTCGTTGATCAAGAAAAGGGCCTTGCTGGCTATGGCTTCGCGGCAGTCTGCGACAAGCTACTGATCGAGAGGACGCTCGCAAGCTCAGATCCTTCGCGCAGCACCGGCAAGCAAGGCAAGCACACCAGGACGGGCCTCGCCGAGAAGCACATGGACCTGCTCAAAGTCACGATGATCAAGATGCATGAGGACTGTAAGGAGCAGGGCATCGAGACATCCAAGAAGGAGCTGGTCCAGGAAGCGTGTATGGCACACAACCTCCTCCTCGCATTCAACGGCGCCCCACCAGCAGCTGGAGTTCTGGGCGTGACCCCTCGGGACTACTTCGAGCTGGACAACTCCACCCTGGACGGCGAGAACACCATCACGACCGAGTTGGCTCGTGACCGAGCCGGGCGGCAACGCATGATTGCCAAGAGCGCTGCTCTTCGATCAGTTGCCGAGCGGCGTCTCGCTCTGGCCAACAAGACTAGACCTCAGAAGAGCGAAGCCGCAGAGATGGAGGTCGGATCTCTCGTCGACCTCTTCGGGCAGCCCTCGCCGAAGGACTCGCCAGGCTGGAGAGGCCCGGCTGTACTTCTCGACGTTGACAAGGAAGTTGGCACGGGCATAGTCAAGTGGCGAAGGATGTCCTACCAAGTTCCTCTTCGGCACCTGCGAGCCCACGTAGGATTCGTGTCCCTCATGTGCTGCTTCGCCAAGTCTGCCGAAGCCTATCACCTGCAGCCAGACGAAGCCCCCGACACGGACTCGCACCGAGAAGTCCACCGCGTTGTTTTCTCTGATGGCCAGAAGTACGCATCCACGGACGCACGCTCTGCTAACCTTTGACTTGTGGACGCTGATCAGCATCCGCATGAAGGGTTCATCGTTTATCACTCGACACTGGCAGTTCAGGACGGCAAGGAGCTCACAGAGCACCTACGCATCATGATGGACTCGGTGGATAGCGTCGTGTTCAACAAGCCTCTCGTCATGGGCAGATATTGGAGTAGCGGCGCCGAAAAGTGGATCGTCATACCCGAGGAAGCCGATAGGCATCCGCTTCAGCTGTTGATGCTCGCACAGGATTTCAGCCAAATTCCTGCACATGTCACGTCACGACGGCATTATGCATGGCACTGGCTGTTCCAGGATACCGGCCATGCCAATGTGCAAGTACGGCGTACTCTTCTTTTGGGAGCGACGCAACAGCCTACGACACACACTAGCCGAAGTCAGCCCTGAAGCAGGTCTCAAGTTGAAGCGACGTTTCCCCAGCATGTGGGGTGAGACTTCGTTCGTGCTTTTCTTTTGCTACGAGATGCCAGCGGACGATCGTCCGCGACAGTACAGCATTCCAGACTTCAGCGATTTATCAAGCATTCTACCTCCAGACACCGACATCTTTGATTACTTGAGCGCCACTTTGCCTTTCGACCTAGACGACCAGGACATCGAGCCTCCCGATCTTGATCCGCCAGCGCCGCCACCTCCGCGGCCTCCAGACGATCAAGCAGAGCGAGGACGTCGCTCCTTCTCAAGGTCAGGGAGCGATCGGTCTGGCAATTCGTCGATCAGGGCCGACGCCGAAGTTCGACTTCCGCCTGACAGCCCCCCCGAGCGTCCGGGACAGCGTGCCAATCGTTCTAGGAGTCGCCCGAGCATCTCGGTCGAAACGACGTACTTTCGAGCATCGAGCACGATCAAGCACGGTCTCCCGAGCGCCCGGGGCACCAGGCTAACCGATCGAGAAGTCGCTCAAGCATCTCTGGTCGAAATGATACACCCTCGAGCATGGAGCGTGAGAACCCCTCGATCGCAGACGACGGCATTCGGTCCTCATCGTCGCTTGACACCAGTCAGCAGAACTCTCGTAGCCTACGAGGTGGACGACGACCGAACAGACCACACGATCGTGACGGAGATTCGAATCGCTCAGGCCGCTCTGCTACATTGCAGCATCCAGAAGAAGAGCAGGAGCAGCCCACTATCGAATACCCAGCTCCTGAGCACGATGATCTTCCTCAACTGTCGATTCTCGAGGACTGGAGTTTCGGAACGCTCTCGCTCACGCCAGTTTGACAAGACAACATACCCGGCCACTCCAGTGACGCCGCCTGTCGGAGACACCTCGGGCACCAAGCGCGACACATCGCGTGAGGGACCATCGGCTAAGAGGACGAACACCAAATCGACATCATCGACCTCGACTGGCTCTGGGTCTGCTGGTCCTCAGGCCTCCGCCTCGTCAGGGAGCCCTTCCGCTCCGCCGTTTCTCCCGATTTTGGAGGAAGCACGTGCTCCTGCGGAGCCAGCAGCAGAGGACCAGCCCACTCTCGAGTACAGTGACGAGCCGAGCCTACCGTCTTATCAGGACGACTGGGCTCCATTTTTCTACTTCGACAAGGTCACCGACCACGCGCTTCGTGGATCCTACTTCCAGGAACGCCAAGACAGACACGACCTGATGGACCACATGTACCATGAGTGCGACAAGGCAATGAAGGAAGCAGGAGCCGCCTTTCTCGCTTCGAGCTTCCCAGCGGCGGAGACGCATCTTGCTGCTAAGGGGACCTGGACAGCGACGACGGCTGACGTTGCACTGCCAGGCCCCTAGCAGCACAGCACCTGTTTCTGGTTGGATGTGCGAGACGGCTCTTGTTTCAGGGCCGACGCCGAGACGGACAACCTTACTCCAGAGGAAATGGTTCGTTTCGAGGCGGACATCCTCAAGGCCGACCGCGCCGAGTTTGCCAATTTCGCGAATCACGACGTCTTCAGGACCAAGAAGCTCGACTACACCAACACGTTGCCCATCAACTGTGTCTGGGTTCGCAAATGGAAGTGGAAACAGGCAGCCGACGGCACGCGGTCACGCATCATCAAGAGCATATTATGTTGCCGTGGCCTCCTGGACCCGCAGAAACACCTACTCGCAAAGCACAGCACCACTGCCACCAGACTCTCTCATAAGCTCCTTGTCAGCGACGCAGCGAACAACAGCTGGGACATCGAGGAGTGGGACGTTGGCAGCGCCTTTCTGCAATGCTTCAGTTTCGAACATCTGCAAGAAGCATGCCGGGCACTGAAGGTACCGATGCCCGACATCAAGCGTAAGGTCATCATTGTTGTTCCCGACAATGTTTGGTTTCCTCTTCGGGATCTCAAATTCCCTGGGGCACCGTCCAGCAACTTTTCCGAATATGGTCTGGAACTTCTCAAGGCAGTGTATGGTCTCAATGACGCGCCGCTTCTTTGGCAGCTATGTCTACGATATTTCCTGACCAAGTTCACCTCTGCCAGAGTTTCTCACTACGACGAGAACTTCTACACCTGGCACGACGCGGAGAACGCCCTGGTCGGCGAAGCTACTTTGCACGTGGACGACGCCAGCGTTGCGGGAGAGATTGAGTTCAAGAAGTTACTGTTCGTTAAGATGGAACAGTGCTTTGGTAAGCTATCGGTGGTCAAGCCTCCCATGCAGCACGTTGGCATCACATACCACAAGGTCACAGACGGCTACAAGCTTCATCAGACAGAATTTGCTAAGGCCATCAAGCTCGTCGAGATACCCAAGGGCGCCAAGGGCGACACCAAGCTTACGCCAGCACAGACGACCACCCTGCGCGGCGCTGTTGGTGCGCTACGGTTCTTGTGTTATACTCGTGTGGACATCCTTGCCGACGTGGTTGTTTTGCAGCAGAACGTCTGCAGTGCGAAGATCGTTCACCTGAAGATGGCGAATGCAATCACGAGGCGAGCTTGGCAGTACTCTCATCTTGGTCTGATATGCTTGAAGTTGGAGCCACCCTATCTCATGGTTGCAGTAGCCGACGCCAGTCACGCAAGCAGCAAGACATCGTACGCAGTTGAGGGTCAGATGGCTATCAAGATGACCGACCGAGTATATGGCCTCAGCTCCTCTGGAAAGATCAAGCCAGACTGGAGCAACGGATGTGGACACTGTCTAGTACACTCGGCCAAGAGCCAAGAGGATCTCTCACAGCGCGTCTCATGCGGAGTCTCTCAGCCAGCATGGCTGTCTCACCCGCTGCGAGTTGATTGCAATGCGAGCTACTGAGCTGACCTGGCCGTTTCAGCCCACTCTGGAAGAACTTATCGAGGCAGACGCGGACGCCTGCTATGACATCCCAATCGACACGATGACTGACTGCCGAGACCTCTACGAACTGTGCACGGGCATGAAAGGAGTACCTCAGGACAGATCGCAGCGACTCATCATACTTTCTCTCCGAGAGAAACGCCTGATTCACAAGGATCGCCACACATTCTGGTGTGACACAAAGGACATGCTCGCCAACAGCTTGACGAAACACTGCACCACTGATGAGATCTTCCAAAACTTCTTGGATACGAGCTATTTGAAGTTTTCTCATCTGATGCTAGTGACGGTCAAGGCAAAGAGAAAGGACGAGTATACCGAAGGCGACCTTGAGAGGATGATACCCACGGACATGGACCTTGACTAATACAGTGATGATGGAATCTTTCTTCCTAGATGAGTAGTGTGGCTATCCCGTCCACGCGCTCACGACACCGGCTACATTCGGACTTGATAGCTGGTGGTTTTTTTCAGCGACTTGCCTCTTCGAGGTCGGTTGCTCGTGACAGGCCCACCGTGGGCCTATCTTTCTTTTGGACATGGAGGGCCGCAGCTACCTTTCCTGTGTTGATTTCTGCGTTGTGGAAACGAAGTTCCACCAGTTGACCTTCGACCTTCTCGACTGTGATTAATTATATTTCGTCATAGGCTTGCGCCGCCCTGCTCAGCCACGCGAGACATTGCAGGTACCAGTGTTAGGTTGTGGATCAGATTGCCAGTCTCCCGGCGCAATGCAGTTTGAAGGGGATTGTGAAGGAAGAGATAGAGCAGGGACGGTTGCTTGCCCGCTGACCTTTCTGGGCTCAAGATTGAAAAGTCGAGTAGAGGAGGGGGAGGAGGAGGAGGAGGAGGAGGAGGAGAGGAGGTAGGAGGAGGAGGAGAGAGGAGGAGAGAGAAGGAGGAGGAGGAAGAGGAGAGGAGGAGGAAGGAGGAGGAGGAGGAGGAGGGAGGAGGAGGAGGAGGACAGGAGGAGAGAGGAGGAGGAGGAAGGAAGGAGGAGGAGAAGGAGGAGGAGAGGGAGGAGGGGAGGAGAGGGAAGGAGGAGGAGGAGGAGGAGGTGAGGGAGGAGGAGGAGGTTAAGGAGGAGGGACGAGGAGAAGGAGGAGGAGGAGGAAGAGGAGGAGGAGGTGAAGGGAACGGAGGATGAAGAGGAGGAGGGAGGAGGGAGGAAGGAGGAGGAGAGGAGGAGGAGGAGGAGGCGGAGGAGGAGGAGGAGGAGGAGGGGGAGGAGAGGAGGAGAGAGAGGGACGGAGATGCCCTGCGCAGGCTACTAAGCATGCTCCTGCTCTGCGCAGGCGCGGCCCCGCGGGGAAGGGATGGGGATGCCCGCGCTGCCGCCCTGCTCTGGCAAGGATGTGGACGTGTGGGTCAAGCTTAAGAGAGTTGACACCGTCCACGCGATGCTCTTTCCCCTCAAGGACCGCCTCTCGGCGGCGATATAATGCTGCGGGTGTGATGCGGCCCGCGCGGGCCGAGAGAGAGAGAGAGAGGGCCTCGGAGGAGGGGAGGAGGAAGAAGAGGAGGCGGATGATCGAGGATCGAGACTCAGAAGAAGCGGGGGGGGAGGAGTAGGAGGAGGAGGAGGAGGAGGAGGAGGAGGAGGAGGAGGCGAGGAGGAGGGCGGAGGAGAGGGGAGGAGAGGAGGAGGAGGAGGAGGAGGAACCAGGGAGGAAGGAGGAGGAAGATGAGGGAAGATCAGGCGGAGGGTGAGGAGGGGGTGAGGAGCAGGAGTTCTCACGTTTTATTCGGTTTGCGCCTCCAGAGGCTTCCGAAGACCCCCCAGGGAGAGGCGGAGGAGCATGAGCGGAATGAGGAGGACGACGTCAAGGCCGCGGTTGAGGGCCCAAGTAAGCCCATAATGCATCAACGATTCTGCAATACGCCTTCCTGGCGGCAAAACCGTCGCCCCCAGAGGCCGGCCCTCCTCCTGCTCGCTCCAGCCCCGCTCTCCTCCTCTCTCTCTCCTCCTCCTCCTCCTCCTCCTCCTCGCTCCGCCTCCGCCTCCGCCTCCCTCCTCCTCCTCCTCCTTCTCCTGCCCTCCTCCTCCTCCTCCTCCTCCCTCATCCTTCTCCTCCTTCTCCCTCATCCTTCTCCTCCTCCTCCTTTTTCCTCCTTTTTTTCTCCTCCTCCTCATGCTCCCGCACCCCTCCTGCTCCCTCTCTCTGCTCCTCCTCTTCCTCCGATCCTCCTCCTCCGCCTCCTCCTCCTCCTCCTCCTCCTCCTCCCACTCCTCCTTCTCCTCCTCCTCCTCATCCTCCTCCTCCTCCTCCTCCTCCTTTCCCTCCTCCTCCCCCTTCGCCTCCTCCTCCTCCTCTCCATTTCTGCATCTTCCTCCTCCGCATTCCCCTCCCTCCCGGGCCCCGTGAGTGCCCCGAGCCCCATGGGGCAACGGCGCTCCAGATTACCGCCCAGGAGAGCGAGGGCGTCGAGGCTCTCCAGCTGTTTTTTTGGCCCGCTCCGGGGGGGGGCGGGCTCCCCGAGGCCCCCCATCGGAGGGCTGCGCGCACCAGGCGCCTCCCGCGGGGAGAGAGTTGCGGGAGGCCTCAAGAGATCTCTGAGGGCGGCGCTCTGGAACATACCCTGTCGTCGTGGAGGGAGAGGGGAGGAGGTAGGAGGAGAGAGGCGTCTCCGGAGGTCTCTGGAGGCGGTGCTCTGGGATATGCCTCGGCGTCGTGGAGGGTGGAGGGGGAAGGGGGGAGGTGTACTGGTAGGAGGCTTTTTTGACTATACTAAGCTCGTTGCAAGTTAGCTTGAGCGCAGCGGCCAACAGGACTGGCACAGGCTGCACACGAGAAGCCCGAGAGCATGGACGCTGAGCTGCTTCCGCTCTCGTCCCGAAAACTGTCGGGAGAGAGGTATTGGCGCTGCGGGAGGGGAAAGAGGAATCATATACGAGAGAGGAGGAGTTTGCAGCGCCGTGCGAAGAGAGACATCAGCGGGGCCCTGCTTCGTTGCCCATAGCAGGGCAGCCCTCGAGGCAGAGAGCAGTGCAGGGCTAGAAAAGAAGTATCTGGCCTGGGAATGCCTACCCAAATTAAGTAGACCGTGAGGAGAGAGGAGGAGCTGGACGGAGGGCCAAAATGGCCGTGGGCGGTCGAACCGCCTTGTTGCTGCTGAGCAGCGCGCTGGGGGAGGGAGGAGGAGGGAGGAGGGAGGATGACAAGGAGGAGGATGGGGGGGGGTCCACTGAAGATACCGCGGAGCTCTTGAGATGAGAGCTGCAAGCCTTGCCCTGTGTGACTGATGGCGGAAAAACTAAGTGCGAGTTGAGGGAAGAAACTGTTGGCCGTACGTTCGTGCCGTACTCTCCCGTGTGATCCGCCCCCTTAGGGGGCAGGCCCGTCTTTGAAGAGAGCGCGGTCGCTGCCCAGAGTGCGCCACCATTGCATCGCACGTCGATGTCTGCATGCACTGCCTGAAGAAGCATCCCAAACTACAAGCGCGAGGTAAGATTGCCTGGGAAATCGAGCGGGACTCTGAGGCCGCTGCTGACGCGGGGGTGAGCAGCTGGCGTGCACCTCGGTGGGTGTCCCAGGTGGCTGTATTGTGAACCGGGCAATTGTAAGGTGAAACGAGGGATGAACAATAGCAATGTGAAGCAATGACAACGTACGTGAGAAAAAGTGCAACATCGCAAGCACTGCCTGGGAGGAGGGACCGGACAATCGGAGGCCAAGAGAGGAGGAGAGAGAGGACGAGCACATCGGGTCCCTCACGCCCGCCCACCCCGTTGAACGGGGTCGAGGGTACGCCCAGGGACCAGACGAACCCGTCCAGCAGCCTGAAAAAGGCCGGCTGCTAGGTGGAGGGGGGCCAATCAACTTTTGTCAGGTGAACAAGCGGCTCGGAGTAGGCTGCGCATGAACACCCCAGACATGGCCCCCCCCCTCAAAAAGAGCGAAGCGTCAGTCTCCAGGGCCGCCTCGAGCAAGCAGTGCCCTGGCAGGGTGCACGAGGCCTCGAGTCTCGAGGAGCACCGCTGCAAGCACTTGTGCGCTGTGGCCTGCTGCTTCAGGTCGGTTGGCGAGGTTGCGCAGCGCGGGACTGTAGCCGCGCTGCCGCGCGACCGTGACTGCGTCAAGAGGCGGCGCCTGCCGGGCGGCCGCTACGACGGGCCGAAAAAGCCCAAAAGACTGGCCATCTCTGAAGTGTGTGTGGCCTGGAGCCACAGCAGGGCTGTGGGGCAAAAAAGAGGGCGCTACAGCTTGAAGTGGAGCTCCTGCGGCTGGCTGAACTCCTGCTGCGTGTACACCTGCGGCGGCAGGGGGCCGGGCTGGTACATCTGCTGGTACTCCTGCTGCTGGTACTCCTGCGGCTGCAGGGGACCGGATTGGCTGCACCCCTGCTGCAAGAACTCCGCCTGCTGGTACACCCGCTGCTGGTACTCCTGCAGCGGCAGGGGACCGGACTGAAACTCCTCCAGCTGGAACTCCTGCTTCTGGAACTTCTGCGGCTGCAGGGGATCGGACTGGCTGCACTTCTGCTGCAAGTCCGCCTGTTGGAACGCCAGCTGCAGATACTCCAGCGGCGGCAGGGGACCGATCTGGCTGTACACCTGCTGCTGGTACCCCTCCTGCGTGTACTCCCGCTGCTGGTACTCCTGAGGCTGGAACTCCTGCGGTTGGCTGGGCAAAAACTTGTTGGAGCGCCTGAAGCTGACCAGAACTCCGGACGCTGGCTGGCTCCGCCCGCGGTGGACGAAGGGCTGTGGCCAGCGCCGCCCCCAGCCGGGAGGGACAACCTCCACGATGCCGCCCGAGCTCGTCGAAGCAGCGAAGGAGCACCTGCACGGCTCGGCCTTCGGCCCGCAGGCGTTGGGCACGTCGCTCCGGTGCCGCACGCCGTGGGCGCGGGGCCGCCCGCCAGGGAGGCACGGACATGGCGCGGGCTGAGTGGAAGGGGAAGGGGGCGAAGAGGGGGAGGGCAGAGGCGGGGGGCCTCCTGGCTTGGGCTCGCGACCTCCGGCGGAGGCGATCTGAGCCCGGGCTACTGGTAGGAGGAGTGAGGAGGGAAGCGTGTTCGGAAGTCTCTGGAGGCAGTGCTCTGGAATATACCCTGCCGTCGAGGAGGGAGGGGGAAGGCCGTTAGAGGAGATACAGCTGCCCGCTCCTCGTCTCCACGGCTAGGTTCGCTTCGAGATCCTGGCCAGAACGCGCACCGGGAGAGGTCCGTGGAGTAGTGTGCTGTCAAGCTAGGTGTCGGCATCTTTTGGATCCCGAGGGGTGGGAGGTAGGGGGAAGGTATTGGTAGCATGGATGAGAGAGGAGAGAAGAGGAGGGAGGGGGATGGAAGGCGAAGGAAGAGGGCGAGGAGCTGGGCAAGCAGCTGCACGTATGGTTTTTCGTCTTCGTCGCCATACTTTGTCCGTCATCCCATCCGTCGGTTGCCGTCGGTTGTCGTCGTCGTCGCTCGTCGTCGTGGGTCGTCGGTCGTCAACCGTCGATCGCCGGTCGCTGGTCGTCATCGATCGTCATCGGGCGTCGTCGCCGGTTTCACCGTCGCCGCCGTCGTCGTCGTCGTCGTCGTCGTCGTCGTCGTCGTCGTCGTCGTCGTCGTCGTCGTCGTCGTCGTTGTCTTCATTCGTGTCGGCCGTCGTCGGCCGCCGCCGTCGTTCTCAGTGCCGTCGTGCCTGCCACCGGCGCCTTGGCGCGGAGGGCCAGCGCCCGTCCCCTTGCGTAAAGGCAGCCTTCCCGAGCACCGAGCCCGTCTGGAAGCCTTCCAGAGCGGACCGCGCCCTCGGCACGTCGAACGCCACGTGGAACGCGGCGGCGGAGTGGGAGTTCGCCGGCATGGACGTTGTGCGGGCGCTACCGCAGGACCCCCGCTGTTCGCGAGAGAGAGTCTGGGCCTCCCAGAGAGGGCCGGATTGGATGGGGTCGGAGGACCGCGCCGCAGCGCCGAGGCATCGGCGATGCGCTGCGATCCTCCTGCCCGATCTACTCCAACCCAGTTTGGGAGTCCTCCAGTGAAGGGGATGGGCCCTGAGGGCAGCGGGCCGCAGAGGACGGCGTCCCGCGCCGACTCAGGACGTCCGCAGGGACCTCCGCGCGGACGTCTGCGGCCCTCGAGTGGTCGCGGCTTCTAGTGCAGCCGCCCTGTGCACGTTGCCAATCCCCGGAGATCCTCGGCTGGGCCCCTCGGCGGGCCTCTCGGCGGCCCTATCGGCGGCCCCACGGCGGCCCCTCGGCGGCTCCTCGCCGATGCCGTCGACGGCTCCCCGGCGGTGCCGTCGGCGGTGCCCTCGGCGGTACCGTTGGCGGTGCCCTCGGCGGTCCCCCCCCCGGCTGCCCTCCGAGGTCTGCGTCTGAGTCCTCGGCGGGCCCTCGGCGAGGGAGGGAGGGAGGGAGGGAGGAAGAGGAGGAGGAGGAGGAGGAGGAGGGAGGGAGGGAGGGGGGAGGGAGGGGGGAGGGAGGAGGAGGAGGAGGAGGAGGAGGAAGAGGAGGAGGAGGAGGCCTCCGTGCTTCTCGTCGGCGCGGGCCGGCCGTGGAAGCACCGGGCGGGCGGGCCCGGACGGGCCTGGGCGGGCGGGCGAAGAGCGAGGCCAGCGTTCGGGGCGGGCCCGCGGGTCGGGCGGGCGGGAAGCAGTCCATCAGGAGGGAAAAAAACATCATTCCGGTTTCTTCGGTGCTCACTGCAGTACTGAATGGATGTCGCGCCCCCCCGCCGCCGCCATTTTGAACTGATTCTGGGCAGCGGGCCCGCCGCCAGTTTGCCCGCTGTCCCCCGCTGTGTTTTTTTTTTTAGTGAAAGACGATCCAGTCCATCAGGAGGGAAAAAACACACACAGACACAAGTAATCGGCGACTTCCCAGAGAATATATGGGAACACGTGGGCAGTGGGGGGGAAGACAGAAGCCCAGAGAAAATATGGGAACATAGGGGGGATGTTTTTACTTGTGTGTGTATTTATTTGCGTGTCCCAGTTCCCCCTCAGTCCAGGCTGCCCAGACGCGGGCGCGCGAGGGGTCCCGGGCCGCGCTGCTCTGCCTGCGCCGGTGCTTGCGGCGGCGCCGCGGGATCTGCGCGGCCAGGTTTTTTTTTTTGCACGTGGCCGCCGCCGGCACTGCAGAGTGACGTGTCGTGAGCGACGTCTTGTCTTGCGGCCCGAGCGGGCGCATTCGATCCGATTCGTCTCGGTTCGGTTCGAACATGTCCGCATGATGACGTTTGCAATGCATGTTGGCGGTTCCCATTAGCATGATACTCGGCCGTGACCGCACATCGCCAGAGGAAGACAGGCCATGTGTTGTTTGGTTGGCCTTTCCCATGGAGGCTGCACCCTCACATCCTTCCTCCTTGCCCTCCGATGCGCAAGCGGGCTCCACCCGAGCACGAGTCCGAGGCTGATGCCCTCTGTCTTTGCCCGTGCGCCCTCTGGATGCACAGCTTCTGAACGCGCTGCATCGCCGACGCGTCGGCGATCCTGGGACCCCACCTCTCGGGTCGGGTCCCATCGAAATTGCAGCATGCGTCAAGACAACATACCACGAGCCTACACCAATGACATATAGCAATAGCGTACATGGAGTACGTACATCGAGAACAGGCCGCAACCACGTACGGTATCAGATGCAGCAAGAACTGCGAGCAAGGACATACATCGACCACAACGCCAATGGCAGACGTAGCACACATCCGGAGCAGAAGTCGACCACGTACAACAGCGACATACACGAGTCAGACACTGAGAGCGGGCAGCTCCAGGCAACTCACACACACATACCAAGAACGCACGCCAGCAACATGCAGCAGTAACACAGACGTGCGCACACGAAGCACATACACCAAGGAATTGCGTCCCTCACGTACATCCAGAGATGGCACCACGAACATACAACAACCACGTACACCAACAACAGCATCAACACTCACCAACACCATACATCACATATCCTCGGAGGGGCAAACCATACACCCCAACATACACAACCGACATACTTAAATAACGAGCAGCATCGACGTGGCGACGACACAAACTCCAATCTCATCAGAATGTGATTGTTTGGGTGCTAAAGCGCTCGACAAACATGCTGTGGGCGTTCGCAACTAGTACACGTGAGACAGCCTGCGCACGTACCACGCCTTAGGACCATGTCTAACGACCCTGCGCAAATCTTGCGAAGGTCTTGCGGCCGGTGCCGCCGACCCTGGAGGCGGGACCTCCCCCAGGACCCCGCTGGCGCTCACCCCCCTGGACCCGCCAGGACTGCGGGGGAGGCGACATTCTGACCTGGGATCCCCCCCCCACACACAACACCATTCCCCGCACCCCCCGGCAGGGAAGGGATAAATGGGCGGGAATCGTCTTAATTAAACTTCCTTGGCTGGTTACGACGAGGACGAGGACGATGAAGTCGACGACGACTACGCAAACGGAAAAGCGTTTCACACACGCCGAAGGTTGATGGATTTACGCAGCATCCCACATTGTAGAGTCGCACGCGACAGATTTCGAAACCAATTCGCAGCAGCTTCTTTGTGGCGACCGCCCGAACGAAAACTATGTTTTAAACCCGGCGCCGCCGTCGTTGTCCGTCGTCGTCGTCGTCGTCGTCGTCTTCGTCTTCGTCGTCGTCGTCGCTGTCCGACACGCACCCGCTGAAAATCAGTCCCGACACCCCTCCCAGGACCGACCTGGTCAGTTTTCCGAGCCGCGTCTGAGGCGACGAGAACCTCCAAAGTCGCCACAGCACTTCCGAAACGACGCCAGCAACTTCATCGGCGTTGTTGTGAGGTTGGTGGTCGCCGTTTCCTTTCCATACGTGCATGGGTCTCCCTAGAAGACCCTCGGAGGCTTTGGGGGGCACAAGCAAGCCAGAAGTGCCCACCACCTGAATCTTGTGTATTTCTCCTCTTTCTTTCTAGTCCGACCGAAATCCGTCCAAGATTTGCCCTTCGGGGTCCCAGCGTTGCCAGTTTTGCGACCCGCGTCCAGCCGTGCTGGCGAGAGCCTCCATAAGCGCCGAAGGAATTCCCAAAAGGCGACGACCACGCCGTTGTCGTCGTCTTCGTCTTCGTCGTCGTCGTCGTCATCGTCGTCGTCGTCGTCGTCGTCGTCGTCGCTCGTCGCTCGCCCGTCGTCGTCCTCGCTCGCAGTGGCCGCTGCTCGTCGCGGCCGTCGGCTCGCCGTCGCCCGCTCGCCGCTCGCGCGCCGCTCGCCCGCTCGTCGACGCGCCGCGTCGCCCGCCGTCGGCGCTCTCGCCCGCCGTGGGCGCTCGCCCGCCGCTCGCTGGCCGCCTGGCTCCGACGCCTCCGGCCGCCGCAGCTGCCCGTCGAAGGGCGGGGGCTTGGCATCGCTCGGACGTGTGCACTTTTTCCTTCGGCGAGGGCCCTCGAGGAGCATCCTCGATCCTTTGG
Organism: Prorocentrum cordatum; assembly: GCA_963575745.1. Classification (NCBI taxonomy): domain Eukaryota; class Dinophyceae; order Prorocentrales; family Prorocentraceae; genus Prorocentrum; species Prorocentrum cordatum. The sequence continues at coordinate 162,281 of CAUYUJ010016404.1, read as the reverse complement.
CGACAAAACACTGCGTACGAGACCAAAAAAAAGCACAGGAAAGGGACGTCCGAGCGATGGCGAGGGGGCCGACAGAGCACGCCGCCGGCCGGCAGGACGGCGGCGCCCCGCGGCCCTGAGGAGGGCCACGTAGCGCGCCGCGGCCCCCGGGCGAATCCCCGCCCCCCCCCCTCGTGCGCGCGGAGCGCGGTGCGCCGCCGCCGGGCCTTGGGCTCTCCGCCCCCCCCCCCCCCCCCCCCGGGCACGGCGGAGGCATGGGAGGGCGTGGACGGCCGAGGTCAGGAGGGGAAAAAAAGCACACAGACACAATCAGTCGTCGATTCCAAGGAAAAGATGGGAGAATATGGGAAGTGGGGGGGACGACAAAAACCGAGAACATATGGGAAAATATGTGTGATTATTTTATCTGTGTGTACTTATTTGTGTGTGTCCTGGGGCCCCTTCACAAGGAGCGGGCAGCATTCGGGCAAGAAGAACAACAGCGCCATACAAAACATAAACTTTCGACGCTCCGCGCGGTTTTCGTGGATCGGCGTCTGGGGCCCCCCTGGCGGCGCCTCCGGCGCCGCCCTTGGCGCGCTCCGCGCGCCAGGGAGGGGGGTCCAGCGCAGATCCAAGGAGTCCGCGCGGATCGTCGGAAGTTTATCTTTATGCCGTTCTTTCCTGGTCTAATTACTCGGAGGAGCTGGAGGCCATGACAATGATACGTTCCCAGATTTCCCGCAGGTCCAGGATGTCCTCGTATTCCACATGGGTTCCAGAAACGGGGGCCGCTAGATACTCCAGAAGTCCTGAAGCGTATCCTGAGCCGTACGCACCATGACATCATGCTTGTCCTGCTTACACTCGGGGCAGGAAAAAGGTACCGATATCGCTTCTTGCTTGAGACCAGCCTTGGCTGGGTGGCCCATGCGTCAGGAAGTTGATAAATAGAAGTGTCGAGTGGGAAGCAAAGTTTTCTTGGCTGCTTAGTTCAAGGCGCATGGTTCGCAACAAACTCCCTCTCGGGTCACCCTGGCAGGTAAGGCGGAGAGGTGGCGCGAAGAGAATTCGGAACAGTATGGAAGGCTTCTCGTGCATAAAGTGTTAGATCTGAGGGCAACCGATATCGTTATCCTTCATTATTTTTCGTCTCTGAGAGCCTCCTGGGAGCCCCTCGTCGCCACGGCTGGATTCTCCTCGAAATCATGGTCAAACTCCGCCCGGGAAGTGTCCGGGGAGTGGCGGCATCGGTACCTCTCAAGTCCCCAAATTACGCGTCGGCGGTTCAGAGATGGGGCCTTGCGGGGTCAGACGGTGTGCATTCAACGGGGCGTCCCTTCCTACAGGCTTCGGAACGAGTTAGCGAACGCTCATGATGCCACATTCATCTGTCAACGGCTCCCCCCCCCAATGTTCAAAGTTGGCGGTGGGTCTGATGAGATGCACTTCGACCGCAGTCTCCCCCGCGCGTGCCAACATTGAGGTCGGGGGGGAGGGGGGGTGTTCAGTACTCGTTTCCCTCTACCGTGTCTTTAGGGCCCTGAAGAAGGAACCCGTTTCGTTGGGGAGGGGCTCGGTGTTCCTTGACTGGTTCACAGTTCGCCTCAGGTTTTCCTTGTGTTTTCGATCGGAAATCGAAGTTTAACTTCTGGAGAGAAGGGGCCTCGTTCCCTATTTGGGGTTCCTTAGGTCAACGCCCCGACGGTGTCTTTAGGGCCCCGTCCACGTAGGATAAGTCTGGACTTCCTTCCCGAGTTCCAGGCGGATGCCTTCTGGAGAAACGGGGCCTCGTTCCTCATTTGGGGCTCCTTAGGCCAACGCCCCGACGGTATCTTTAGGCCCCCGTCCACATAGGAGAAGTCCGGACTTCCTTCCCGAGTTCCGGGCGGATGCCCCGGAGCGGCGGCGGGCCGGGCCGCCCTGAGGCGGCGCCTCCCCCGGCGCCGCCCCCCCGGGCGCCGGGGGAGGCGCGGACCTTTGACGGTTTCTATTTTTCCGTATACGCGTCTTCGCACGGGGATGATGTCGGCGCCGGACTTCGGCTTTTGATTTGGGTCATGTTGTCCCTTGCATGTGCATGCGCCTCTTCGGCTAATTCTCTTCGTTTCGCGCCCCGTTCGATGCCCTGCTTCTTGACCTTCGCCAGGGAGCCGCCAACAAAGCAAAAGTATTCGCACGGGGCGCTGAGGTGCTGCGTGAGGCTCCGCACCGCCGCTTTAGCCGAGGCTGCGCCCCGTCGCTTTAGGTTAATTCGTCGTTGCGTGCCCCGCTTTGGCTGGGCCCGCCGCTGGCGCGCTCGCCTGCGGCCGCTGACTACAAGCATCCGCACGGGAGCGTCGTCGAAGGCACGGGCGACCAGAGCCCTTGGACAAACGTGATGCTCATCCCCGGGCTCTCCCTGCCCCTGTTCCAGCCGCCGGCTTGGGCGCCGCCCCGGTGTGCTCGTCGGTTCTCGTCGGCACCAGGCCCTCTCGACGAGGAGAGTCGACTGCACGTGAGAGTGACCTTCCCGGGGACGCAGGGGAAGCTGCGCGTGGCCAAAAGGATTGAGTTTTTCGGGTGCCCTCGTCGGTTCTCGCCGGTTTTTCAGCCTCGGGATGTTTTTCGGCCCTCGCGGTCCTGATGAAGGGGCGCGATCCCGCGAAGGGCATCCGGGAAGAGACGGCCTGTATGCGCGGGGTCGCGGCCCACGGGCCCAGCCCGCGAGGCCGCGGGCACGGACATGTGCTTCGCCCACGAATCGGCGACTACAGAGGGTATGGCTACGCCGGGGTGTGGTTGGCGATTGGCACCGCGGGGGCCCGGGGAGCACTGGGCACTGTCCTCGCTGGGCCTCCTCGGGGCGCGGCGGAGAGCTCCGTCGAGGTCCCCGCCCGCCCCCCCTACGGGAACCCTCCCAGGGCGCCGGCTGCAAGCCACGCCCCTTGCAGGCCACACCCTTCGGAGTCGCCGGACGAATGTGGAGTGGGCGAGCCGAGGCAGGCGCGCGGCCCGTTGCCGTCGCACCACGCGTGGCGATCGGCAGGCCACGCGCCAGGGGCCGCCCCTGCTCGCCAGGGAGGAGAGTCGGGGGCGAGCCCGGGGGGGGAAGCGAGAGGGGGCGGGCCTTCTCGGGAGGCTCGGAAGAAGTCCCCCGGCTTCCCGAGAGGTGCTCTCTGTGTAGGCCTTCCCCGGCAAGACACGGACAGCTTCTCGGCAGGCGCGGGGGCTTCCCAGGATCCCCGCCGCCCTCTGAGGAGGCCCTCTCCTGCTCCTGTTTTCTCCCCCCCGCACGCGCACACGCACGCGCACACGCGCGCGCACGCACGCGCACACGCGCGCACGCACGCGCATGCGGTGCGCATGCGCATGGGCACGCGCACGCGCACACGAACACACGCACACACGCGCGCGCGCACACGCGCAGCTGGCGCGACGCGCGCGGGGACGCGCCACAGACGCGCGCCCGCCGCCGATCAGGGGATCCCGAGGGGAGGGGTGTCACAGGTCTTATACAGTCGGAGCCCTGAAGAAGGAACCCTTTTCGCTGGGGAGGGGCTCGGTGTTCCTTGATTGTTTCACAGCTTGCCCAAGGTTTTCCTTAAGCTTTCGATGGGAAGCCGAAGGTTAGCTTCTGAAAACAGGGGCCTCGCTCCCTATTTAGGGTTCCTCAGGTCAACGCCTCGACTGTAGGGCTTGCCCCCGCAGGGCCCTCCCTGCCTCCCGGGGCGGCTCCTCTCCGACGCCCCCCCCCGGGGGGGCCCGTCGTGGACGAGGGCCCCCTGGACCGCCTCCAACCTGGACAGGAATTAGCACGTCGATGTCCTGGAGCTATTGTAAAGCCCTCCTGGAAGGTCAGAGGGGAGGGGTGTCACGGGTCTCATAGGGCTTGCCCCCGCAGGGCCCTCCCTGCCTCCCGGGGCGGCTCCTCTCCGACGCCCCCCCCCGGGGGGGCCCGTCGTGGACGAGGGCCCCCTGGAGGGGGGCCCCCGAGGGCATAGGGCTTGCCCCCGCAGGGCCCTCCCTGCCTCCCGGGGGCGGCTCCTCTCTGACGCCCCCCCGCCCCCGGGGGGGGCCCGCCGTGGCCGAGGGCCCCCATGGAGGAGGGGGGCCCCCGGAGGGCGGGCGGCGCGCGCCGACCTCCAGGGCCCGCCCGTCTTTCTTGCCGCGTCGTGCCGCGGAGCCCCCCCCCCCTCCCCCCCCCCCCTCCTCCTCCTCCTCCTCCTCCTCCTCCTCCCTCCTCCTCCTCCTCCTCCTCCTCCTCCTCCCTCCCCTCCCTCCCTCCCTCCCCTCCCTCCCTCCCTCCCTCCCTCCCTCCCTCCCTCCCCCCTCCCTCCCTCCCTCCCTCCTCCCCTCCTCCCTCCTCCTCCTCCTCCTCCTCCTCCTCTCCTCCTCCTCCTCCTCCTCCTCCTCTCCTCCTCCTCCTCCTCCTCCTCCTCCTCCTCCTCCTCCTCCTCCTCCTCCTCTCCTCCTCCTCCTCCTCCTCCTCCTCCTCCTCCTCCTCCCCCCCCCTCTCTCCCACGAGATCTTGGCGTCTCGATCTTTTCGAGCCGGGGCGTTTTCGCTTTCTCTTGGGCCCTGGGCCCCATGAATGGGGCGAGCGGCTCTCTGAGTCGCCCGGCCGGACTTGCTTCCTTGTGCCCTGGGCCCCTCACAGACCGATGCAGCTCGAACACATTGACGCAGAGAGACGGGGTCTGGGGTTTTCTGGGCGGGATGTTTCACGGCGTCTCCTTTCTTTCGCGACGTCGGATCTGGGGTCGCGCGCAGCCGGGGCGTCCCTCTGCCCGAGTTGCCCGGGGGGGCGACGCCGTTGCTGGCCTGAGCAGCTTCCCCAGACCCCCTTCGCGTCGTGAACGATCACGACGGGAGGTCTTTCGCTAAGTTCGGCCTCCAGGGGCCCTTGCGGGGCCCCGGGACCGTCAAAAAAAACGACTCAGGATGAGAAACCTGTCCCAAGGAAGGGACTTCTGGTGGTCGACGATGTGAAAAATGCACGACGTCGGGGGTCTGAGTTCTGGGCGCCGAGACGCAGTATCGTTTAGACTACAGTCGGACCGAGGCAGAAGATCGAGATCGTTTGGGGGGAGGGTGCCCTGGTGTGGCTTGGATGCTCTGCTTGTTGTATGGCCGAAGGATGTTCTTCTGGCCTGGGTCCGACTGCATCCCCATCCCCAGCTGGTCATGGCACCTCGGCCCCACCATCCCACCACCCCGGTTGGAGACAGGCCCGTGGACACAGCCTATCTGTCCCACTCCAGAGGGGTAACTCGTCCAGTGGGACCCAGACCTCGCCAGTCGGGATATGGCTCCAAACGGTGATCGGAAGAGAGGGCTGCCCGGGCTCATTCGCCCGCGTCCGTCGTCGGCGCCGATTTGGGCGTGCCCAGACCCCCCTCGACTCCTGAGCCTGCGCCCTCGGCTCCTGAGCCTGCGCCCTCCTGAGCCTCCTCGTCCTCCTCCAGCTCCCAGTTGCTCCACCTCCTGCTCGTTCTACACCTCCTCCACCGCCACCTGCACATCCCAACGTCCTCCTCCGCCTCTTCCTCCTCCACCCAGGGCCCGCTTCGATCCGATGCGATCCGATTCCGCTATTCCGACGGTCCGATACGGCCCGATGGTTGCATGGCGTTGTTGCGCATCTTGTCGCTGACGAGTCGATTCGATTCCGATTCCTTGCCGATCCGATCCGATTTTGCGATCCGATGTTGGCTGCACCTACCTCCATCTTCTCCACCTGATGGTTTGACGTGTTTGGCGGGGCGTTTCGGAGGCCGTTGTCATCTCTTCGGTTTTTAGGCGCTTCCGGAGGCTCTGGCCAGCACGGCTTAACGCTTGTCGAAACATTTGCTGGATCGATGTCCGAAGGATTCTTGTTGGGCGGGTTGTGGTGGGACGAAGCAAGGAGGAATATTGAGGATTGAGGTTGTGGACGCTTTTGCCTCTAATTGCTGTACTCCTTTGCCTCCTTCTTCTCCTCCTCGTCCTCCTGCGCCGCCTTCGCCTCCGCACGGAAAACGCATAGAGGTAGGCATACACGGTCGGAGGTCCGCGCAGATCTCTTGCCTCGGCGCTGGACCCCCTGGCGTTGCCTCTGGCGCCACCCCTGGAGCGCTGCGCGCGCCAGTGGGGTGGGCCTAGCGCCGATCCAAGAACTCCGCGCGGACCCGACGTGCTGGGTTTCTTAGGCTGAAAGGGAAGGGATCCCAGCCCGTCGACCCCCAGGAGTCTCGACCCATGCGCCCAGGAGCTCCCGTTGTGCTGCTCCCGAGGCCCAGTGAGGGCCACCCGAGGCTGAAAAGAGCGAAACATGTACCGTCCTGTTTTTGTTCACAACGCGAGGGAGTGTGGGAACCCGCCTCGCACATCCACATACAGTCGGGGCGCTGAAGAAGGAACCCTGTTCGTTGGGAAAGGGGCTCGGTGTTCCTTGATTGTTTTACAGTTTGCCCTGGGGGGTCCTTAGGTTTTCAATGGTAAATCGAAGTTGAACTTATGGAAAAAGGGGCCTCGTTCCTTATTTACGGTTCCTTAGGTCAACGCCCCGACTGTACCGCGGCCGCCAGGCCCGAAGGGTCCCTGTGCTGTGTAGGTGCTCCATCGGTATCCCGCCTCGCGTCTTCGGCGAACGACGACGACGACAGTCGTACAGAGGCATTCGATCGAGGTCAGTTCGGGTTTGGTACCCTGGTATGCTTCGGGTTTGTTGGATGTTCTTCTGCGTCCTGGGGAGGGCACCCTTGGATGTCCTGTTTGTTTTGGCCGGCGGAGGGTCTCATGCTTTTGTGGGATGCTATTCTACTTGGCATCGCTGGGACGTGTGCATGTTTCCTTCGGCGAGGACCTTCGAGGAGCATCCTTGACCATTTGGCCAACAATCACGCACGAAACCCAAAACACACAGGGAATGGACGTCCGAGCGGTGGCGAGGGTATTCTTCGTGTTTGTTGGATGTCCTTCTGCGTCCTGGGGAGGGTACCCTTGGATGTCCTGTTTGTTTTGGCCGGCGGAGGGTCTCATGCTCTTGTGGGACGCCCTTCTATCCTAGGTCCGACTGGACTGCTTGTGCTGAATTGCTGCAGCCGGGTGAAGGAGGAGGAGGAGGAGGAGGAGGACGAGGAGGAGGAGGAGGAGGAGGAGGAGGTCCGTAGCCATTTTGGCTCAAGCCATTTTGGCTCAAGTCCGTAGCCATCGGCTCAGGACTTGGCCTTAGTGGCGGGGGGGAGGGACGGCCCCCACTGCTTTCTCTCCTGACGCGCGCGCGCCTGCCGCGCCGTCAGGTGACTGTTTCAGTCTCAGATCCGCAATGTCAGGCTGGGACTGCGGGACGTGCGGCTATCACAATTATGGCTTCCGATCGCGATGCCGCCAGGCGGGGTGCAATGGGCAAGGACCCAAAGGGGCGTCCCTGATGCCCACGGCGCCGCCGTGGCGCGTGCCTCGTGGTGTTTGGGTTTTCCCTCCTCCTGCTGTGTTCGAGGCCCCTCGGCGCAAGGCTGGCAGCAACGGATGGGGCAAGGGCTCTGGCGGCGGTGGGCAGCAGCAGCAGCAGCAGCCTTTTGATATGGAGCAGGCTAAAGTCTGGTTGGAGATGTCTGCTGATCAGTTCGACGCGGCCGCAGCTGTTCTCTCTCAAGCTGCCCGTGACAAGCTCAATCACATGCGTTGGAGGCGTGAGAACGGGTTTGAAGGTCTGGTCTCAGTCAAGGAGGCCAAGGATGTGCAGCAGGCGATTAACGGCAAAACCACTGAACTGCAGCGTGCCCGTTCATCTTACGACAAGGCCAAGGTGGCCATTCAGAAAGCTACCGAGCAATCTGTTTCGTCCAGGGCCTTGGTGTGCAAGTTGGAGCAGGAGCTCAAGCAGATGGTGGAGGATGCCAAGGCCAAGGCGGCTCGAGCTCCCCCCGCCCAGCCTGCGGCCGCCGAGTCGGCTGTCTCGGCGGCCTCTCACGTGGCAGAGGTTCTCAACGGTCACCCAGGCTGGCAGCAGCAGGTCGGCGCTGCCTTGGCGGAGCCGCTCACCGCGTTGCTGCAGGCGCTCACGGCTCATCGAGAGGGTGCTGGAGGTGCTGCGGCGGCGGGGACCCCTGCGGCCGCCGCTGGAGTGGTGGCAGGATGCGGGGGGGCGGCAGTGGGTGCTGCGGACTCTGGAGGCGGGGTGGCGAGCGTCGTTGATCTCAGTGGGGGATGTCTCCCTGTGCCCGAGGATGTGCAGATCAACGGACTGTCCGACGCCGAGTGGGACAACATGGTCGAGAGTCTGTCGCCCGATTGTCCGATCACGGACGCTGACAAGAAGCGTCTTATTCAGGAGTTACAGGAGGAGGCTAACAAGAAATTGCGCTCTGCGGGTGCACTCGGTGACGGGAGGTCTCATTCCTGACCCGAGGATCTGGAGGGTGCTCATCTTGAGTGTGAATAGTTTCTCTACTTTTGCAGACCTGTTGGCGACCGACGATGTGGACGCGAAGTGGCTACTTTTCGAGCAGGCTGACGCCATCATGGTTCAGGAGACACATCTGAGTGTGCGCGAATGTGAGGATGAGTCGTGCAGGTTTCGATTGTTGGGTTGGAACTGCTTATTTTCTCCAGCAGTGGAGTGTATTGATGGACGCCGAGAATCAGGAAGTGGCGGTCTGCTCAGATGTTGTGCGCAGCATCATGGGCTGGGCGTGATCGAAGGGGTCGACAGTGTCATAGTACCAGGGCGGGCGGTATGCTGCTTGCACTCAGGATTTTCGAAGGCGGGCGTGGTACTCGTGAACGTATACCTGCATGACAAGATTGGCTTGGCAGCAGCAAATCTGGAGATCCTGTTCTTGGTGGCAGAGCGTGTGCGCATGATTGGTCGGCCCTATGTGATTGCGGGGGACTTCAACAATGAGCCCGACGACCTGCGGGGCGCGGGGGTGATGGATTGGTTCGATGCGATCACTGTTGCACCTGATGTCGGGACTTGTGCCCTTGCGGGGCGCGGGATTGATTTCTTCTTGGTGTCGGACGGGCTTGAGGCGCAGGGTCCACAGGTGCACCCCGAGATACCTCTCAGTCCTCATTCGGCAGTTTGTCTGAAGATCGCCGCTACGGTCGGGAGGCCCAAGATGCGAGTCATGCCTGTCCCTCGCCTGTTTCCTGATGAGAGGCCTACTGGATGCTCGCGCCTGGACCCCAGTAGTATGTGGGCTACAATTCGACAGCTCATGCCGCCAGGTCAGGTTTCGAAGGAGCTCTTGTCAAAAGGATGAGAGGCATTCGCTTCAGCGGCTGAACGACAATGGGTTGGTGTATTTCAGGTTCCACCCGACATGGCTCCCACAATGTGTGGGCGCGATCGCATGGTGGAGCCAAAATGGGTGGATGCGCTACCCAAGTTGCCTCCCAAGTACCCGCGTGTGTCGCCTACTGTGCTGTGGCTTCGAAGCATGGGGGCTGCCCTCAGCTTCGCTGGGTGTTGGCATCAACCTCTAGCTCGCACGCGTGCACTTGCACCGGCGCACAAGCTACTTCGCAAGGCGCCTGCTGCTGTTACCTCAGTACCTGACGGTGACGATGGGCGTTGGTGGTGTATGCTCTCTCTGGTTCCTTTGTGCGAATTGGAGATATGGGCCTTGCAGATTCTGGCTAGAGCGGTCAAGCACTGTGCGGCGCAGTTGGCAGAGCGTGATATGAAACACCGCATTGGCGAGTTTCGGAAGTGGGTCACAGCTCAAGCAGGATCAGGTGCTGGAGGGCTTTTCGCTATCACGCGTGAAAAAGCGCCTTGGACACACTGTGCCCCCGATCGAGAACGTGCGCACCTTCCTATTCACAAGCAGAGCGAGATGTGTTTGTTGCAAGTGGAGTGGCCCGGATGGCGGAAGGTTGGTCAGTGGCACCAGCGCGTCAGTTGGCCCGAGGAGTTGGCCGCACGGCTGCCAAGGCCGAGCGTCGAGCTGTTGCGCAAGGTGTATGCGCTGCATCGTACGGGCATGCCAATGGTTGTGGTTGATGATCTGTTACTACAACGAGTAGGTGGGCGTGATCGAGCGTGTCGTGAGATTGTTCAGGCCACGAGGGATCTGCAGCGCATTCTTGCTGAATCTGACTTGCATGTGCATCCCGATAAAACGCGTGTCGCGTCCAATGATGCGATGGCGCGTGGATCGGTTGCTGGTCAGCTGGCGCGTACCACGGGTGCGATTTCTGTACGGCATGAGGAATTTGGGAGTGGATTGCACGGCAGGTCGACGCATTCATCGTCATGTCCGCAGCTCCAAGGTGGCTCAAGCTCGGGTGAAGGTCAGGCGCATGAAGAAGTTCTGGACAGGCACCAAGAAACGTCTGGCTGGCTGCGCGTATTGCTCGTGCTGGTATTGCGGCAAGTTACTCGTATGGGATGTCGGTCACGGGTTGCAGCGCAGGGGAACTCGAGTCGGCTCGTGCTCTGGCATTTTCCGCCATCGAACCGCGGACGTCAGGCAAGAGCAGGACTATCCTTTTCATGTGCCATGACAAGATCGATCCGCTTTACAGGGCGACCTTGTTGCCGATTGTAGCCTTCGTGCGGGCCATCTGGGAGTCGTGGGTTCCTGTGCGCATCCTGGAGACCTCCATGTTGGGCTGCCAAAGGATCAAGCACTGGACGCAGGTTCAAGGTCCTTGTGGGGCGGTGCGGCTTTCTCTGGAGCGTGTTGGTTGGACGGTGCTGGAACCTTTCAGGTGGCTGACGCACGAAGGTGACCGGATCGACGTCAGGGAGGTGTGTCCGTGGTACGTTACGCAGTTGCTGGAAAGGGCCATCTCGGCCTGGCAGTGGATGTATGTTTCTCTGGATGATACTCTGGGGCATCTACAGTATGGCGCAGTATGGGAGCCTATTTGCTCGCTGATCTCCAAGGGCCGTTGCATGTCCGAGGGGTGCAAAAACCTGCCTCGATTCGATTTCGCTCAAAGAGGTTACTTGATATCTGTTATCGTGAACGGTCAATGGCCGATGTCCAGGAAGTTCGAGGCGGGATATGTGGAGAATGATCGCTGCCTTTTATGCGATGCGACGGGCACGCTCATCCACAGGCACTTTTTCTGCGAAGGAGAGGACCGATTGCCTGTGCCTCCCGAGTTCCGAGTGGTGACGGACCGCGCAGACGAGCCAGAGGTGGAGCTTCTACTTGAGAGATGTCTGTGGGTGGCTACGCAGGTGCCCGAAGGATGGAGCCCCCCAGTGAGCAGCATATAGTGTGGAGCAGGCGTGTGGGTGTAGGACTGATTCAAGCTCGTGAGGCTTATTTAGACGGGTCCGTGTTTGAGGGCGACTGGGCGGCTGGCTCAGTTGCTGGCTGGGCCATCGTCACGCTCACGTCGGATCCGCTCGGAATCCTCGATGTGGTTTATGGTCTTTGCGCGGGCCCCGTTAGTGACGTGGACGGGGCTGAGTTGACAGCTCTAATTCAGTTGCTAAAAGTGGCGGTGCCTCCGATTGAGGCCGTCACGGACAGCAATTTCGTCTTCGAGGGTGTTTATGATCGTCGGCCCGTGAGAACCACGACTTTCTGTAGTGCTTGGGCTTGGCGTGTCTTTTGGAAGCTTCTCGAAGATTTCGGTTGCCTCGGCGAAAGCAGCCTGGTGGTGCGAAAGATAAAAGCGCATTCGCCCTCTCAGGCCGTGGAGTCGGGGCTTGTTTCTAGGCGTGACAGATTTGGCAATGTTCAGGCTGATGTGTGGGCCAGGTATTCCACTGCTAGAGTGCGTGTGCCCGAGGATGCTAGGAAGAGGCGGCGTAAGTCGTCGGCCTTAGTGGAGCGTGTCGCGCACTGGCTTGGCACCGTTGGGACTGCGACGAACAGTCGTGATTGTGTCGGCGATCGCCGTTCGTCGTTTCCGAGTCGGCCTCGAGCGATCGGCCCGATTCGGCCCGTGCGAACGATTCTCGAGCATGATTGGTATGGTCTTGACGGAAGCCGCTGGTGCCGCCGCTGCAGAGTCTCTGAGCCTGGGCAGTCGGAGTGCCCTGGTTCCATCGTCTCTAGAGCTGCGGATGCCTCAAGGAAGATTGAGGCTAGTGGTGGGCGGCCGCATAATTTGGTGGCCCTTGACACGGGGCCCTCCTCGTGGTCTCAGGGTAATCCGTCGATTGCGTGCATGGTATGTGGTGCATTTTCGGCCAGACAGTTGAAGAGTCTCCTTGTCCCCTGTAAGAGGCCAGGGGCTCATGGGCTTCGGGCCCTCAGGAGACTCGAAGCTGGCCTGCTCCCCGAGGGAGCTCGTGTGGCAACCATATTTACAGAAGTATAGGCTGCCTGGAAGATGTAAGGTGCTCGGATGCGCGCCTCGATGGGTCAGGAAGAGGAGGAGGAGGGAGGAGGAGGAGGAGGAGGAGGAGAGAGGAGGAGAGGAGGAGGAGGATCCAAGGAGTCCTCCTCCTCCTCCTCCTCCTCCTCCTCCTCCTCCTCCTCCTCCTCACCTCCATTCCCCGTCTACCTCTCCCGCCTCCCTCTATCTTCCTCCTCCTCTCCTCTCCTCCTCGTCCTCCTCCTCCTCCTCCTCCTCCTCCTCCTCCCTCCTCCTCCTCCTCTCCCTCCCCTCCTCCTCCTCCTCCTCCTCCTCCTCCTCTCCTCCTCCTCCTCCTCCTCCTCCTCCTCCTCCTCCTCCTCTCCCCCCTCTCCTCTGCCTCCCCCCCTCCCTCCCCCCCGCCCTTCTATCATTCCTCCTCCTCCACCGCACCCCTCCTGCCTGTCGATCTCCGGTGGGCGCCGCCCGCCAGGCGTGCCCACAGCCAGCCCCCCCTTGACACGCCGCGCTCCCTTGTTGCCGGTGGCCGCGACGTCGTTTCAGCAGTTCCCCCTTTCCTCTGGCGACGCCTTGCTTCTCCTCCTCCTGCTTCATCTCCTCCTCCCGCTCGTTCTCATCACGCCGCAGCTGTTGCCTGATCCTTCTCGGCCTGCCCCTCTCCCCTCCCCGCTCGCTTCTTCTGTCCGTCGCTGTCTCCTCCTCCTCCTCCTCCTCCTCCTCCTGCTCCTGCTCCCCTCCTCCTCCTCCTCCTCCTCCCTCCTCCTCCTCCTCCTTCCCCTGCTCCTCCCCCTCCTCGTCCTCCTCCTCCTCTCCTTTTCCTTTTCCCTCCTCCTCCTCCTCCTCCTCCTCCTCCTCCTCCTCCTCCTCCCTCCTCCTCCTCCTCCTCCTCCTCCTCCTCCTCCTCCTCCTCCTCCTCCTCCTCCTCCCCCCCGTCGCAGACAGGAAAGCCGCACGCCCGCGGAGGAAGAACGGGAGAGGGTGGGAAGGGAGCCTGCGGGCCTCCCGCGCCGAGCCTCGGGCTCCCGCGGGCCAGCGAGCCGCAGCTGCTGGGAGGCCGCTCGCCCCTTCCGAGCACGACGATGCAGTCGTCGAGCTCGCAGGCCAGGTTGAGCCCCGCGCACTCCCCATGCAGTGCGCCTCAGCCTGCTGGCTGGCGCATGGCCTTGGCGCGCTCAGCCTTCGTCAGCTGGCGCTCCTTCTCTTCCTGCCACGTCGGCGGACCCCGCCCCGCCCCGCCAGTTGCGCGGTGGAAGAAATACGGCTTGCCGCTGGCAGGGTCGGCGGGCGTCCCCTGGCCGTGCCGAAGAGGCGGCACGGGCTTCACCACCACACGCTCATCTTCTCCTCCACGCCCTCCTCCTCCTCCTCCTCCTCCTCCTCCTCCTCCTCCTCCTCCTCCTATTCCTCCTCCTCCTCCTCCTCCTCCTCCTCCTCCTCCTCCTTGTCCTCCTCCTCCTCCTCCTCCTCCTCCTCCTCCTCCTCCTCCTCCTCCTCCTCCTCCTATTCCTCCTATTCCTCCTCCTCCTCCTTCTCCTCCTATTCCTCCTTTTATTCCTCGTCCTCCTCCTCCTCCTATTCCTCCTATTCCTCCGATTCCTCCTCCTCCTCCTCCTCCTCCGCCTCCTCCTCCTCCTCCTCCTCCTTCTCCTCCTCCTCCTCCTCCTCCTCTTTCCTCCCCTCCTCCTCCTCCTCCTCCTCCTCCTCCTCCTCCTCTCCTCCTCCTCCTCCTCCTCCTCCTCCTCCTCCTCCTCCTCCTCCTCCTCCTCCTCCTCCTCCTCCTCCTCCTCCTCCTCCTCCTCCTCCTCCTCCTCCTCCTCCTCCTCTCTTCTCCTCCACGAACTCCATCTTCTCCTCGCTCACGTCGCCGTCAGACTCCACAGCGCGACCAACGTGTGGCCCTGCCCGCCCGCCCGCGGGAGTTGGCCGCGCTGGAGCCAGGGCTCGGCCAGATTGCCCGCGCCGCGCCGGGGGGGGGAGGCTGGCGCGGCAGACGCTGGGGCTGCTGGGGAGCTGCCCGGAGGCCCCACGAAGGACCCGCCGAGGGGCTCGAGGGCCGATGGCCTGGGTCACCGAGCCGAGGGGGCCTCGAGGGCCGCTGGCCCGATATGCGGCATCTCCGGGCATGGGCTCGAGGGCCGCTGGCCTGCGCTGTCAGGACGGTGCCGCGCACGACGTCGCATACAGCGGTGCAGAGCGCGCCAGCGCTCGGAAGAAAGGATCCGCGCGTGCTCGCTGGGCTAACCGTCTTCAAGCGGTTAGGAGGAGCAGGAGGAGGAGGAGGAGCAGGAGGAGGCAGAGGGCGCGGAGAGGCCCGCACTCGGGCCAGAGTGCCATTCTGAACGACAGGAGCATCGCGCCGATCCTAAAATCACGCCAGCGCTGCAGCGGGGGCACCATTCTGAAGGGCCGAACAGGGCAGGATGCTGACGGGGTCAGGGGAGAAGACAGTAGTATTCATGATGTGTAATTGTGGAAGGGGGGCTACGTACCTGGAGCAACGAGCCAGGGGCCGCGTGCTGTCTGGCCAGGCTGGCGGCGGCAATGCCTGGTCAGCAGGCGCGGCCAACCTTCCCCCTCGCTCGCGAAAGCGCCGGCCGCCGCACGCGGCCAACACCAGACCAGGCCTCGCAGGGCCGCCGCGCAGTGCGTGAAGTGGGGCGCCGGCCCGGCAACCCCCAGGCCTCTCGAGGCTCTGAGCGCGAGCCAGCACACGGGCCGCCGCAACCTGGCCAACAGCTGCGTCGTGTGGCGGCCCCGCGCACTGGTGGGTCTGCAGCCGACGGACAGGCTGCACGGCTGGGAACTTTTGGATGGCGTGTCGAACCGCGGGTCCTGGCCCACCTGCGCTCTGGAGCGGCACGCCGTCCGCTTCGCGGCCCCGAGGCGTCGATATCCCGAGCGTCTCCGGTCCCCCCGCCCCGCGGAGCGGAGCGCCGCGCTAGCCCTGCCCTTGGCGCCTCCTCTGCCTGCCTGGTCGCCTGCGTTGGGGAAGGCCCTGCGCATTGGAGCTTCGCAGTATCGCTGCGCTGATGGCCCGCAGTCTCCTTCAGTGCAGGCCCCCGCGCCCGACGTAGGGTGCGGCGACTGCGACAAGCAGGAGGCGAAGGAGAAAGAATAGGACGATGCTCCCCTCCTCCTCCTCCTCCTCCTCCTCCTCCTCCTCCTCCTCCTTTTCCTCCTCCTCCTCCTCCCGCTGCTGCCATTCCCCCGCCCTTCTCCTCGTTTTCCCGCTCCCCTCCTCCCCCTCTTCCTCCCCTTCCCACTCACCCTTCTCCTGCAAGCCGCTCACCACCCTCCTCCCCTTGCCACCGCCTCCTTCTCCGCATCCTCCCGTCCTATTCCTCCCGCGCGCGATGTCGTCAGTCGCCGTCGTTCATCGACGTTGCCGTCGCTGCCGTCGTCGTCATCGTCCGCCGCATCGTCGTCCTCCATCTATTTTCTGCTTGCGCTGCATACGTTGGTATTTGAATAACAAAATATAGACGGACGGAGTGAGGCACTTGGTGAACATGGGGCTCTGTCTTTTGCTTCGCGCAGGGCAAAACCGTAGTGAGGCGAATGGAGGGCGGGGCCTATCAAACTGGGGCTTTCAACTTCGCGGCCCTTCCAGTTGTCTTTTCCTATTCCGACAACCACATGGTGGGATGGGGTGCTCTTTTTGCAACTGCGGCTCTCGCTTCGTCCGTGCATCGTATGACCAGAGTGTTGACGATGTGCGACGCCAGCAGGCATAAGGGGGCACATCCTTCCCCAGACGCTTCCCTGCTCATTGGCTCTCTGAGCGCTTGGCATGCAGTGCCGTTTCTGATGCATGCTCCGCGTGCGGATCGTGTATCGAACATGCAGGGGTCTAGTACCAAAAACAACGCTGATTCATACATTCATCATGTCTTAAACATCCCATCTGTTTTAAATCTCCCATCCTATATGTTTAAGACTCCCATCCTATACGTTCAAAAAATAGATTAATCCTGTATTGAAAATCCTATGTGTTTAAAAATCCTAAACTGCCCTGTAAGTGGAGGAGGGGTCCTCCACAGCACGCGGCCCCGCCCGCACGGCGGGGCCACGGGGCGCGGCGCTCGTCTCGCAGGGCGTGTGTGTGTGCGTGCGGGGGGGCTCTTCCCACGGTAAGCATGCAGCGGGGGCCCGTGCCAAGAAACCCTGCTCGCCCCCAGGGTGCCCTGGGTTTCCTGGGTTTCGAAGGTTTTGCAACGGGGAGCGTGGCGTGCAGTGGGGGCCCGTGCCAAGAATCGGCGGCGGGCGAGGGGGGAAGTGAGAAGGAGAAGGCCTTCTGAGAAGGCGGCGGGACTTCTCAGAAGCCCTCGCGACTTCTGAGAAGTTTTTGTCTGTCTTCGGGGAAGGCTTAGAAAACTTCTCAGAAGGCCGGGGAACTTCCGAGCCTTCTGAGACGGCCCGCCCCGTCTTATTTCCCCCCCGGGCGCGCCGCCTAAAGAAACCCTGCTCGCCTCCAGGGTGCCCTTGGTTTCTTGGGTTTCGGTGGTTTTGCAACGGGGAGCGTGGCGTTCCCACACCAAACATCCATGGACGTCCTGTGGTCTTCGGGTCGGGTTTCTTGTGGAAGGTTTCTTGTGGTCGGGCCCCTACTGTACCATCGCCACCGCAACTGCTGCGAGTAAGAGTAGGGAGCGGAGGGGTCGACGGCAGCATTCGAGGCTCGAGAGCACGTGAGCGGCTCAAGAGAAACGGGGTCGTCTGCACCGACATTGGCGCGCAAGCTGCCCGCGTAAGGTCGCGCGTGAGCGTCCTCGTCTCCAGCGTGGCGTGCCGCGCTGGCGGCCCGTGTAAGCCGCCGCGTAAGGTTGCTGTGTCATCTCGGGTAAGACCCCTTGTTGTGATTGTCGCCCACGTGTCATGTGAAGGAGCCCGCTGAAAGTGCCGATGTTTTGTCAAAGTAGTGCAGGTGGTTGGCGGGCGGGTCGCGGGGTGGGTCGCGGGTGGGTCGCGGGTGGGTCGCTGGTGGATCTCGGGTGGTTTGCGTTCAGGTCGGGGGGCAGGTCGGGGGTGGTTGGCGGGCTGGGTCGCGAGTGTGTCGCCGGGCAGGGCCAGCATCGAAAACAGGAAGCCGCACCGCGGAACCGCACTTCGGAACCGCGGATCCGCAGTTCCGAACCGCATTTCAGAATCACGAGGAGTCTCGGCACGGGTAGGTGTGTTGTATTATCGATAAGGCAGCCTGGGTTTACTGACGTCTTCCTCCTCATCATCCTCATCCTCCTCCTCCTGCTCCCTCCTCTTCGTCTTCTCCCCGCAGGGCCCGTCCCCGCACGACCAGTTCAGCACGCTGCACGAGTCGCTGAAAGGCTGGGGCCTCCGCCGGAGTCGGCGCCGGGGTCGTCGTCGTCGTCGTCGTCGTCGTCGTCGTCGTCGTCGTCGTCGTCGTCGTCGTCGTCGTCGTTGTCGTCGTCATCGACGACGTCGTCCTTGTTCCTATGCTGTCTCCCTCGGGAGTCCCCACCTCTTCCTCCCCTCCTCTTCCTCATCCGGGGGGGCCCTTCGGAGTGAGAGCTCTGGACCACTCCCTGGGGACCCATGTGTTTTTTCTTCTCGCCCCGAGCCGTGCTCTGACAGCCTCTTGGGCCCAGGGAGGGCCCCCCGAGCGGCCAGCAAGGATTCCGTCGCGGGGGGGTTCTGGCGAGCCGGCCCTCGGGCCATCGCTCGCGTCTCCAGCGACCGCCCGGCACGACCGAGGCTCTCCTCCTCCTCCTCCTCCTCCTCCTCCTCCTCCTCCTCCTCCTCATAACGTGCTCGGCGAGGCGCAGCGGCTGGAGCGGCCGAGGCACACAGCTGCTCTGCAGAGCGTCCCTCCCCCCTCTCTTGCCCACCCGTGAGGCCCAGCGTCGCCAGCACGTGCAACGTGTAGCTCAAGAGATCCGCCTCTCCCCTCCCCTCCCCCCTTCCTCTTTCCAGAGCGTCCCTCCCCCTCTCTTGCCCTCCCCTGAGGCCCAGCGTCGCCAGCACGTGCAACGTATAGCTCCAGAGATCCGCCGGAGCCCTGGAGACCCCCTCTCTTGCTTCGGGGCTCGAGAGGTGGGGGTCCATGCAAGCGGGGGTCAGCCAGAGCGCCCAGGCCTGCAGGATCCTGCAGGACCAGGGTCGCATTGACCCGGGCTTGGGTGCAGTGCAGGATCCTGCGGGATCTGGCAGGATCCTTCGCATCGACCCCGGCTTGGGTGCAGGGTCTTGCGGGATTCTGCCATGCCAGGCTGACCCGGGTCTCGATGGACCCGGGTCACGAGATCCCCGATTGCCTTGGCATCGCTCGGACGTGTGCATGTTTCTTTCGGCAAGGACCATCGAGGAGTCTCCTTGACCATCTGGCGAGGAAACCACGCACGAAACCGACAAAAAAAAACACAGGGAATGGGCGCCCGAGCGATGGCGAGGGGTGCTGCATGCGGCACGTCTCGCGGCGGATCGAGCCGTGCAGCTCCCGGGGGGCCCGAAGAGATTTGGGCGACCGCGCCCGGCGCGGAGAAATGGCAGCGCCCGGGTGTCGCAGGGCTCCCCTTCCTCTCGGGGGGTGGACAGCCCTCCTACGGTAGGTTTGCGTCGTGTCGACCAGCGGCGACCCCAGCGCGGGAGTTCAAGGTTGAACGCCGCCGGCGACCCAGAATCGATCGATGTTGAACGATCGGACGTTGCGGCAGCGGCCGATCGTTCAAGGTTGAACGATCCCTGCGGTGTCAAAAACCAACGCTGGGGTCGGCACGACACGAACCTGCCGTACCCTGACACGTCGATTCAGGAATTGGCCGTTTTCGGTTCGCGAGAGGGCGTCGCGGCCGTCACTTTTTGCGGGTCCAGGTCCGTCGGTTTCGGTCCCAGGCCGTTTTCACTAAAGGGGAGGTCTACGAAAGGGAGGTCTGTCCACCGCGAACCTTCCCTCCCTCCTATGGGAATTCATCACACAGTTTGCGCCAGCAAGGCGACGTTGACACACAGCGCGACGAATGACGTCACACGACCACGACATTACCAGCATGACGACGTCGACAACGCATGGTGGTTGCAAGCGGCGGCGCAGACATGGTGAATGTCATACAGGGCAGATTTGTAAGGGTCCGATCTTCGGATTTCCAGCTGCCGGCTCGCAGCCAGGAAGATCTTCGCGTGTGTCAGAGCTCTGAGGCGCCTTGCCCACACGGACACAGGCACACGCGCTTCACCGCATGAGTAGGGGAACAACAAGTGACGCAAACATAAAAACTCGGAGGTCCGCGCGGATTTCTCGGATCGGCGCTGGACCCCCCTCCCTGGCGCGCGGAGCGCGCCAGGGGCGGCGCCGGAGGCGCCGCCCGGGGGCCCCAGCGCCGATCCGAGAAATCCGCGCGGACCTCCGAGTTTTCATGTTTGTATCACTTTTTTTGTCCCCCTCATGAGACTGAACCGGCGCCTCGCTCGCTCCCTCCCGCGCTCCCCTCCAGTTCCCACTCCGCCAGCTGCGCCCGGCCGGCCCCGCGAGGCCTCAACTGCATGATCGCCAGCATCGGCCTGCTCGGAGCCGAGGCAGCGCCGCCTCGGCCACCTCTTGCCCCTGCTCCCCCCCCTCCACCTCCCTTGCCATGTCCCTCCTCCTCCTCCTCCTCCTCCTCCTCCTCCTCCTCCTGCTCCCCCTCCCTCCTCCTCCTCCTCCTCCCCCCCTCTCCTCCTCCTCCTCCTCCTCCTCCTGCTTCCCCTCCTCCTCCTCCTCCTCCTCCTCTCCTCCTCCTCCTCCTCCTCCTCCTCCTCCTCCTCTCCCCTCCCCATGCAACCTACTTGCAAGGGTGGGGCAGCCCACGTGCCCCACTCGACACGCAAAGGGCTACGTTCACCGTTACGAGCATCAGCGCTGCACTATAACCCTCTACGCCCCCTCTACGCTTTCTTCCCCTCCCGCCTCTCCCCCGCTCCTCCTCTACTTCTCCTTCTCCCTCCCCCCGGCTTTCCTTCGTCTTCTTCCTTTCCTCCATCCTCCCCTCGTCTTCTTCCCCTCCTCCCTCCCCCCCTGCTGCTCTTCTTCCCCGAGCGCCAGGGCGGCAGGATCTGATAAAATATCCGGCGCACGCAGCAACCCGACCTCCCCTGAGCCACGGGGGGCCCGACGGGTCGCAAAGGCCCTCCCCGTTCTCCTTCCCCGCCCCCTGCTCCACCCGTGTTCTCAACGAGGCCGGTGGCCGTGGCGGGGCGTTGATCACACACTTTTGGGAAAAAAGGTGGCAGAACAGTTGTGCTCGGCCACGCGCAGGGGGCGGGGGGGCAGGGGGAGGGGGGAAGGCTTCTTAGAAGCACCCCTTCTTCTTAGAAGGTGCGGGATCTTTTCTAGAGGTGTACGGTCGGCGCCTTCTAAGAAGCTGCCGTCGTCTAAGAAGCCTTCCCTCCCGACCCCTATCGCCTAGTGCGCTCCGCCGATGTATCGTTCCGACGCGTCGAACTTCTCCAGGCCCTGACCGCGCCTCCCCATGTGCCTAACCTTCTCCCGCCCCTCCAAGATCGTCCCGACCGCCTCTTTGCAGATTCGGTGAGATCTCCAGGCCCGTTGAGCATTTCCACCCTGCTTTCCGGGAGACCTGAACTGGACTTCGCGATCCCGCCGAATGCGGACCTGGGTCCCCAGCTTTCTGGGCGGCGTCGGTCCTTCAAGGAATCACGAACAGCTGGTGCACCGCTCGGCGTTTCAGGAAACCCACCACATCTTGTCCCTGTTTCCAGCTCGCCGCAGCAGGCGATGACAGTTTGCAGTGCTGTATCTGCTTCTGTCTTGACTTAGTTCTGGCTCGCTTTCCCTCCCTTCCCCCATCGCCTAGGCCTCTGCCGTTGGCAGTAATCTTGACCCGCTCACCTCCGCTCAGCTCATTCCGTCGCCTGCCTGCACGATACCATGTGCCCATCTTAGTACACTTGCAGAGGGCTTGACAAGGCGGCCCAATTGCGTCCAAACTCCGTGCACAGGCCCGAATGAGGCTGACGGCCAGCAGGTCGATTGCCGCCCGAGGCCCTGCGGCGACGAACTCTTCCGAGTCAGCTGCGCTCTTGCTCCATCCCTTTCCCCGATGGGCAACTCCTCCCTGGTGCGCCCCCAGTCGGTAGGGCGGGCCGGCTGTTTCGCTTGAGACGTGTTTGCTTGTCACGGTCCTGAGCCGTGACCCGTGCGACGGCTTCACGGGTGGATGGCGGGTGGTTTTTGGCGCGAGGTTCTCGCTTTGGCGCCGCGCGCTTTCGTTCAAAAGGTGCGCAGGCAGTGAAAGGATGGAGGGCGGGGCCTTGTCAGAATGCAGGTCTCGCTTCAGCGACGCGAGCCTTTTGTTTATACTGTTCGCAGCAGTTTCAGGATGGATGGCGGGTCGTTTTTTGAATGTGGCCCTCTCTTTTGCGCCGCGCGCACTCGTCTTGTAAAACTGCACCAGGTATTAGTTTCAAAGGATGACGTCAGGTCGTCCTCAACATGCGGCTCTCGCTTTAGCGCCGCGCACACTCGTTCTCAAAGCTTGCAGAAGCTACAAGTTTGGAGGGCGGGTCGTTTGAACATGTGGTTCTCGCTTCAGCGCCGTGCACATTCGTTCACGGATTAAGGGTGGATCGTTTTCAAATGTCGTTCTCGTTTTGGCGCCGCGCAGATTTGCCTTCACGATTTGAATTAGCTTCAAGCATGGAGGGCGGGCCGATTTCAAAATGTGGCTCTCGCCGTTGCGCCAAAAGAATGCCGGGACGCACCAGTCTCGTTGATTCGCGACGTTGGCCTCCCAGGAATGGTGTTTGGGCACGACTGGGGATTCTCATACGATTGCCTTCCAATGATCATTTCCCGTAATGGGCATAAATTCTTGCAGGGATCTGTGAAGAGGGAATTTGGAGGGAGCGTTCGTTGCAACATCGTTGATGCGCATCGGGTTTCCAACTGTCCGCCTTCTCCTCCTCCTCCCCCTCCTCGTCCTCTCCCTCCCTCCTCCCGATCCTCCTCCCACTCGGCGACGGCGATGACGACCACCGGGACGACCCCGACGGCGGCGGCGATCTCGACGACGACAGCCTACGACGACGCCGCTGCGAAGCTTCGCGCCGCCCATCTGCGAGCGCGCTGGGCAGCGCCCGGACCCCACGGCCTCCCAGCATCTGCGGGGCGGGGCCGGCCTGCGCCGCGGGCCGTCGGCAACGCCCGGAAGCTGAGCTTTTCGAGGGCGCCGCCCTGGCCGCCCGGCCTGCACGGCAGCGGCCTCGCTTGCCTGCCCGACGTGGCGCAGAGGCAGAGCGCTCCTGTCGACTCCTCCGGCCCGATGACGGTTCGGTTTCGGTCTGGCCTCCGACCCCGATGCGAGTCGAGTCTCCGGACTCCGATCCCGAGCTCGGTGTCTCAGCGGAGGCCTCACTGGCCTGTCGAGTTCCGCCGCTTCGACTTCTCCCGGCCTGGCTCTCTGCAAGCGCCAAACTAGCAGAATGGCCTCTGCGCTGGCTTCTGGCGGGCCCGAAGTCCTGATAGGCACCCTATCACGGCGCATCCCGCCCTCCTCGTGGGGTGGCTCTGTCGCGACAGGCCGTAAGAAACAGCGCCCCAAACATCAATCAAAGATTTGTTGAAGTCCGCACGGACTTCTCGGATCGGCGCTTGACCCCCCCCCCAGTGGAAGCGCCGGAGAGGCTCTGCCAGGGGGCTCCTGCAGCGCCGACTCGAGGAATCCGCGAGGACCTCCATGTCTTTATTTTCATGGCATTGTTTATTTAATCGCTTCGCTCATTCCGCCGGGCCTGGAGCGCTCTTTAGGGTCTCTTGGGGGCCTCCTTGGAGGGCTTCGGGGACGGCGCCCAGGAGGAAAACCATCTCTGACCCGAGTCTGCCGGGACCCTGCTGGGGTACTTTTCGTCCGGGGACCCCCAGGGGCGGCACCGCGCGCGCGAAGTAGAAGTACTATTTAGCAGTTACCGGAGATCTTAGCACGCCTCTGGCCCGTTGGGCCGGCGAATTTCCCTAGACTTGGCTGCCGACTTCCGCCGATCCGATTCATTCTTATCGTCGATCTGACTTGCCGATTCGACTCTGGGCCCTGCTACGAAGGCGAGCCGCTGCGACCGGATCGACCGCGCCTGGGCCCTCGCAGCAGCCGCGCCCTCCCGGCCCGAAGGAGGCAGGGCTCGAAAGTAAGAGTTCGACGAACAAGCAAACAACGACATCAATACACAAACTCCGAGGTCCGCGCGGATTCGTCGGATCGGCTCTGGGGCACCCTGGCGGCGCCTCTGGCGCCGTCCCTGGCGCGCTCCGCGCGCCAGGGAGGGGGGTCCAGCGCCGATCCGAGAAATCCGCACGTACCTTTGAGTTTTGATGCCGCTGCTTGCTCCCCCAGCTGCCTCCGCCACTCGTTAGAACCTGAAGACAGTGGCAGAGCAGCACGCCGGGGCGTGCGCTCTCCCGGATTGGACAGAGAACCAGGGCTCGAAGGCCAGTGCCTCCGCCGTGCAGGGGACCCCGAAGGCAGGAGCCGAGCAGCACCCCGAGGGATTCCGGCAGGGCCGTACCTAAGGTAGACGTGGTAGCCTAGCCTCGAAGAATAACACCACGCCACACACAGAAATTTTCGGCGCTCCGCGCGGGTTTCTTGGATCCGCGCCAGTCCCCCCTTGCGGCGCCTCTGGCGCTGCTCCTGGCGCCCTCCGCGCGCCAGGCAGGCGGGTCCAGCGCCGATCCGAGAAGTCCACGCGGACCTCCGAGTTGTTATGGTCACGTCATCGCTCGTCCTCCCAGTAGAAGCTGTTACCTAGCATGCGCCAGGCATGGACGACACCGCTCGCTTAGCCTCTGTGGGCCCCGAGGCCTTCGCGACCCACCCGGCGTTTCCCAGTTTGGAGCTCGTTTCGGCCCTCCCGAGCCCCAGCCGCAAGAATGCCTGGAAAGTCCTCCAAAGATGTTACCCTCCCCCCTTGGCGATTTGAGTGCTATCGCCGGGCTGTGCACGCACATGCCAGAGCATCTCGGCTGTCGGAGGCTGTCCCAAAAAGTGAGATCGATAGTGAGATCGATAGTAAGATCGACAGGTGTCCCGTGGTGTCTCGTGGTGTCCCGTTGAGTGAGATCGAGAGATCGATACTGAGATCGATTTGGTGCCCCGAGGTGTCCCGTGGTGTCCCAAAAAGTGAGATCGATAGTGAGATCGATAGCGAGATCGACAGGTGTCCCGTGGTGTCCCGTGGTGTCCCGTCGAGTTTGATCGATAGTGAGATCGATAGTGAGATCGATAGTGAGATCGATGTGGTGTCCCGAAGTGTCCCGTGGTGTCTCGTGGTGTCCCGTTGAGTGAGATCGATAGTGAGATCGATAGTTAGACCGATAGTGAGATCGAGAGGTGTCCCGCGGTGTCTCGGGGTGTCCCGTGGTGCCCAGTGGTGTCCCGTGGTGTCCCGTTGAGTGAGATCGATAGTGAGATCGATAGTGAGATCGATAGTGAGATCGACAAGTGTTCCGTGGTGTCCCATGGTGTCCCGTGGTGTCCCGTGGTGTCCCGTTGAGTGAGATCGATAGTGAGATCGCTTGAGTCAGATGTTGGTTGCCCCACCTCTCCTCCCCTCCCCCCCTACTATCTCCTTATCACCCGAAGGGTGGTAGTATAGGTAGTATATGTTCGGTGGCGGGTGCTTTCTGGCCATACCGCTGGGGCCACGATATACCACCACTGTCGTTGTACTATACGACCTAGTCGGACACACGCCTCCAAGGAGGACACTGGTCAGAGTGAAGGGGCCGAGCGGTCATTCTTTGTCCTCGGGTGCATGGTTGAACTGGAGTTCGGTGGTTCGATGTCCGTTTTGTTGTGCTAAATTTTCATTTTAAAAAACAATTATTGTTGACCCCCCCTGCGTGGTGCCCATTGTGTTCTTTCAACTTCAGTGCCTCTCCTGGGGCTCGCACTTTGTTTCCCACAAGGGGAAAACTTGACACTCGGATTGGGTTGCCGGCCCCGGGATTACAGCAACAACGGCTCCCGCCTGATCTTTCCTCACGCCTTATTCACACCCGCGCTCTCGCGCGGGACTGCCTTACAATGTAATCAGGGATCGCGATCTCGCTTGGGACGTCCTCACGATTTACTTGTGAGTCGCGCTATCACTCGAGAATTCCTCGCGGTTCATGCGGACTGATGCCTCAGCGACCCGCCCGCTCGACCTGGCCCCGTAGGGTCCGCCCGACCCGCCCGTCTGGTTCTGCCGCTTGTACTCCTGCTTCTGATCCCCCTCCTGCAAATTTCTCTCGTGCTCCTTTCCTCTTCCCTCCCTCCCCCATGTTTTGGGGGCTGCGCCACGTACACGTGGCAGGTAAGGAAGACGTGCACCCCTGAGGGGGCTACGATCGACGACGAAGAGGGTGGGTGCTGAGGGCTTGGGATGTACATGGTCAGTGACACGCGAGCAGATGGAACGAACAGTCCGAGCATCCTTGCTGTTGCTTTCGTCGCCCTCTCCCTCGACCCGCCCGCGACCCTCCCGGCGTCCCACCCCGCGGCACACCCCGGCGACCCACCCTCGGAAAACGGCGAACAACAGTATATATTTATAGTAGAAATGTGGGCTTCCCGATCTGATGGGCTCCTCCTCCTCCTCCTCCTCCTCCTCCTCCTCCTCCTCCTCCTCCTCCCTCCTCGCGGGGTGGGTCGCCGGGTGACCCGGCGACCCGCCCCGCGACCATCCCGCACATGCTCCGATGAGATTTCGGCGCCCGCGGCGGGGGCTCGCGGCCCGCCCCCTGTTGAGGGGCCCCGCCCCGGGGCCGCCGGCAGAGCGAGGCGCTTGGCTCACGGGCACCCGGCAGCGCCCGAGCGCAGCGCTCGAGGCCATAGTCAGGAGGGAAGAAAACACACAGACACAGTGAATCGTCGATCCCCCAGAAAATATGGGAAAATATGGGAAGTGTGGGGGGGGGTACGAGAACCCAGAAAATATATAGGAAACTATGGGGAATCTTTGTATTTGTGTGTGTATTTATTTGTGTGCCCCTGGGCCCCTTCACATATGGCCCTCCGGTCCGGGCGCTGGAGTCTCGTTTCGCGACGGGCGCCTTCAACCAGCGTCGTTGCGCGGCGGGGCGTGGAGGAGGAGGAGGAGGAGGAGGAGCCCTGAGATCCTGGAGTCTCCATTTGTTTGAGCCGGGCGTTCTCGCCAGGTTTCGGGCACCGGGGCCTGATCAGAGAGCCACGCGGCTCGAGGAATGACACAGACAGAGGGTGCCAAGCGTCCCAAGCGTGGCTTCTCGCAATGGTATCGTTTTTCGCAACGTCGCATACCAGGGGAAAGTGACGTGCCCCCTCCTCCTCCTCCTCCCTCCTCCTCCTCCTCCTCCTCCTCCTCCTCCGCCTCCTCCGCCTGCTTCTCCTCCTCCTCCTCCTCCTCCTCCTCCTCCTCCTCCTCCTCCTCCTCCTCCTCCTCATCCTCCCCCGCTCTTGCACTCGGAGGGCGCCAGTAGGGCGCATGCGCCAACTGTTGGCGTCCTCCTATGCGCGGCGTCCCAGAACAGTGTCAGACAGGACATGCGTGAGGGGTGCGCCGGAACGAGGCTCTCGCAGCCCTGGGGGGGCATCTCACTGAGGACTCTTAGGGCTTTCGCAGCCTTGAGCGCGCCCTCCTATGCACGGCGTCCGGGGTGTGTCCTGTCAGGGGAGCTCCACGGTCCAGTTGGCACGACGTCCAGACTACATGGGGCGCTCCATTGTACCTCTTCGCCTGGACAAGGCGGCGGAAGCAGAACGGCGGCGGCTCCAAGAGACGCCACATTTGTAGCACTCACGGTTTCCAGAACCCGCCGTGGACGTGCTCATCCGTCTGTCGTACGTTGCCTACCTGGTGCCCAGTCTGTTCTTGTCCGTCGAATCTCGCGAGAGCGGAGCTCTGCACGGGGGCTGCACAGC
Source organism: Prorocentrum cordatum (assembly GCA_963575745.1). Classification (NCBI taxonomy): domain Eukaryota; class Dinophyceae; order Prorocentrales; family Prorocentraceae; genus Prorocentrum; species Prorocentrum cordatum. Next base: position 135,162 of record CAUYUJ010016404.1, on the reverse strand, counting down.
CACGAGCGAAGAGGAGACGGCCACAGCCGCTGGGCCGAGGGAGCCGCCCCCGGCGCTCTCCCGAGTCCGACCGCGATTTCCGAGCAGTAAGGGACCTCTGCGGACGCGCAGCGTCACCACCGCTTCGGGGTCGGGTGCGGCCCTGGGAGGGCGCCAGCGATGGCTCCCTCGGCCCAGCGGTTGCGGCCGTCTCTTCCTCTCTCCACAGCGCCCGAGCTCTCGCCCAACTCGTCCTCTCGCCCCGAGCTCCTGTCATTTGCCACCCGGCTCCCTTCCCCCAGGGATCATCATCACCACCACCACCACGATCCGTACAGTCAACGCGCCTAGTAAGGACGCGCGCCTTCATCTAGGGTACCCTTGTGTCGTTGCCTCTGAAGCCCGTTCTTGCCATGATCACTGGTCGCCCGCCGCCCTAAAAAACCCAACTTCGGCCTCCAAGGGTCTTGCGTCCTTATCACCCGTCCTTAATACACGTTTTGACTGTAGCCACTTCGGCTGCAGCGGGCTCGATCCTCCGCTGCCTTCCTCTCCTGCCCCTGCCTTCGCGCGTCCAGGGGGCACACCGCACCCGCTACGTATATACGCCCATTGGTGCTGTCGCCATGCCAGTGCACACCGGGAAGAGGCTCGGGCGCTGCGCCCTGGCAGCCGCCGCGGCGAGCACCGGCTGCAGCGCCCTCGGCACCTGGCGCACGAGCCCCATGCACGAGTCCGTCGCGCAGCAGGACGCCACGGACATGTTCGCACACGGCCTGGTGATACCCGACGATTGGCAGGAGGAGATCCCCATCATCACCGTCGAGACGCGCACGGACGAGACCAGCTACCCCGTCCCAGGAGTCCCTGGCGCGCGGTTCACAAACCTCGGCGCTGGCCAGGAGTGGCACGGCCTGTTCACGAAGCCCAAGCTCTTCAAGGCGTGGCTGGACAAGCAGCCGGACCCGAAGAAGATCATCGTCTTCGCGGACTCGGCCGACGTGCTGTTCGGCGGCTGCAGCAAGGAGCAGCTGATGGACAACTACAGGGCCACCGTGGTGAAGAGCGGGGGAGTGCCGGTGGTGATGGGTGCCGAGCTGGGCCTGGACCCCCCGCCGTCGGGCGCCTACACCGACATCCACAGGCAGTTCGCGGACCGCCGCAAGAAGGTGCAGGACATCATGGGCCTGGAGGACGCCTCCTACGGCGATGCCGCCATGTGCGAGATCAAGAGATCGGACCCACGGAGGTGCTACGTGCCGTCGCAGCAGCAGGTGAAGGAGGGCCACTGGCCGTGCGCGGGCCCGTGCTCCTGGCCGCCCGCGCTGACGTTCCTGAACTCTGGCTTCATCATGGGCCCCGTGTGGGCGATGCGCGAGGTGGCGGCTGGCATGATAGAGCACGAGGAGCTCCCCATGGACGCCCCGTTCAGGAACAACTGGCACGACCAGGGGGCGGCGACTCTGTACATGGCTGCAAACCCGAACAAGTTGACGTTGGATTATACTGGGAGCATCGTGCTCAACATGCATCAGCTGAAGCTGAACGAGAGCCTTGAGATTATGGGTGGCCTCTTTATCAACAAGGTCACCGGCGTGCCCCAGTGCTTCATCCACGCAAACGGTCCCGCGCTCTTCAAGCTCAACAGGTCCCTCATCGCCTACGCGAGCCTGCCACCTGGTGGCAGCATGCGCCTGCACGGATGGTGAGGCGCCCCTAGGTGGCCGGCAGGCGGCCGACCAGACGTTCTGTGAGCGCGCTCCGGTGGGGTCTGTCGCCCAGGCGGGACGCCTGGGCCTCCCCGAGTGGAGAACGCCGACTTGTTGCCGCCGGTGCGCTCTAGGTGGCCTTTGGATGTTCCGGACGCCTCTCGACGCATTCTCGGAGAAGGCCAGGTTTCGCATCTTTGTCTTGCCATGGCGGCGGCTTGCCAGGACAATGTTATATACAACTTCTGTTGGTTATCAGAATGAAGCGTTGATGCAGTTGCTTTCATGGGCGAGGCACCGATGACCTCGTGATTTCCTTCGTAATCGACTGTATTCCACAGTGGACTTCATTTCTCGATGAGCACAGACTTTTATTCACCACCAACTTAATCAGTGTTTTAGTCACCACTCTTTGTCACTTAAATTCACCATGGGCACAGACATTATACTCGGGCTTGGGTCACACCACCACCATCATAATCAGCATGATCATCATGAACATGAGCGTCATCATTATCATCATCATCTTCTTCATCACCTTCATAACCCTCATCACTATCACCATCATCATGATCATCATCATCATCATCAGCAGCATCATCATCGCATTCGTCATCATCATCATCATCATCATCATCATCATCATCATCATCATCATCATTACCATCATCATTACCATCACCATCATCATACTCACCAGCATCAACATCCTTCCCTCGTCATCAGCATCCCCATCCTCGTCCTCATCACCCATCACCACCATCATCATCACCATCTTCATCACCATCATCATCGTCAACATCCTCCCCATCATCATTGCCGTCATCGTTAACATCATCGTCATCACCACCATCATCAGCATCATCGTCGTCGTCGACATCGTCATCACCATTGTCGTCGCCATCATCATCTTCATCGCCACCTTCTTCATCAGCATCATAGTCGTCAACATCTTTAGCATCACCGTCATCGTCATCATCATCATTATCATTGCCATCATTATCAGCACCATCATAATTCTCGTCATCATCGTCACCATCATCATCATCATCATCATCATCATCATCATCATCATCATCATCATCATCATCACTATCCGCAACATCATCATGGGCTTCATGTGCAATAGCCATCGAGCCCCACTCGGGGTAGCGCCATCCGGGCCACGATAGGTTTACCACGCAGGTCGGCGGCGCCGGAGGGGGGCACAGGGTCGACCAAGTGGCCACAAGGCAGAGGCCGCCGGCACCAGCGGTGGGCACAATTGTGCCAGCTCGGGGCGCGGGGTGGGGGCCTTGTCGGGCCCGGTGGCTGAAAGACCCCGACGTTCGTCGTCGTCTAACCTGCTGGGGGAGGTTCGTCGTCGTCGTCGTCGTGGTCGTGGTCGTCGTCGTCGTCGTCGTCGTCCGTCGTTCGTCGTCCGCCGTTCGTCGTCCGACGTTCGGCGTTCGTCGTTCGCCGTCCTCAGTCGTCGCCGTCGTCGGTCATCGTCGACGCCTAGCCGGACGAGGAGGAGGAGGAAGGAGGAGGAAGGAGGAGGAGGAAGGAGGAGGAGGAAGGAGGAGGACGAAGGAGGAGGAGGAAGGAGGAGGAGGAGCTCTTCGGACGTCGCCGTCGGCAGAAAAAGGCAGCGCTCTCCAGCCCTCGGCAGGGCAGCCGCGCCCAGGCCCCGCAGGGCCGCCGAGGCATCCCGCGGCGTGGCCCGACAGCCGGGCGGGGGCGCCGACGTCCTCCTCTTTCCTCCTCCTCCTCCTCCTCCTCCTCCTCCCTCCTCCTCCTCCTCCTCCTCCTCCTCCTCCTTCCTCCCTCCCTCCCTCCTCCTCCTCTCCTCCTCCTCCTCCTCGCTCCTGGGGGGGGGGGAGGGCGACAGGCTCCCGAGGCCCCCTCGCGCCGTGCAGCGAGCACGCGCCGGGAGGCTCTCGCTGCCGTGAGAGGCCTCCCGCCGCGCTCCTGCTCGCCGCGCGGAGGAGCGAGGCATGTCGAGATCGAGGGCGCGACCTCGGCCCGGAAGCGGCAGCAAGCCGCACGGCCTATCGAGATCGAGGAAAAGAAACACGCATATCGAGATCGAGGAAAGAGGGAGCCGGCATATCGAGATCGAGGAACAGAAACACACAGACACAATGAATCCTCGATTCCGCAGAAAGTAAGGGAAACTATGGGAAGTGGGGGGGGAGACAGAAACCCAGAACATATGGAAAGATACGGGGACTCATTTATTTATTCGTGTGTCCTGGGGCCCCTTCACTGGAGCCATACCACGCCGCCGGAGCTCTGCAGCGGCAGCGCGGCGGGCGCGAGAAGCGAGAAGCGAGAAAAGTCCGGAGCGCGACCGCCGCCGGCGGCGGCCGCGGCAGCCGGCGGCGGCAGCCGGCGGCGGCGTCGGCAGCGGGCGGCGCTCGCGGAGGCCCCCGCCCCCGCGCCGGCAGCGGACCTCGCGCGGGGCGGCGCGCAGGAGGGCCTCGCGCTGGAGCCCGCCCAGGCGGCGCCGCCGCTGGCCTTGATAGTTTCGAGCGCCAGGGGAGCACACACGGTCCAGAAAAGTCCACATTGGCTCACGTCCGTTGCGGCCTGGTTGCGCAAAGCTGTCGATCCGCCATCTCACTCTGGACTGCCGAATCAGATAACCATATTCCAGACAGAAGACACTTCCATCCAAGAATGCAAATATCCATGTAGAGAGAGACACAATGTCCGTCGGCGGTTCAAAGGTGGGGTCCTGAGGGACGGGGTCCTAAGGATAAGGAGGGATCCAAGGGTGAATTGACGTTGTTTGATGCACCTCGTCCTTCGGACCCCTTCCCTCAGGACCCCGTCTTTGAACCACCGAGTGTTGAAACTCACGGGTTTTCACGTGTCGGGCCCTGGGAGGCGATGCTCGTTCGACACTTCGCCAGCGCGTCGGGCAGGGAGACTGCTTCCATACCTTTGTTCGCGGTGCTCGGAAGGATTTCTGGATGATGTGGTTCCTTAGGTACGATGGGAGCTAAATAAGGCTCCAGGTTGCCAGACGTCCTCGTTGGTGTCTCGGCAGCTCTCCAGCCGGCACGCTCTCCAGCAGCTGCGCCTCGCCGAGAGCCTTCTGGGAGTGCACGAGCCGTCCCGGACGGGCGCGCCCCAGGCTCCCTCGCGTCGTGAACCACAGCAGGGGGGATGTTCTCGGCACGATTCAGGCTAGTTTATTTGCATGGCGTCCGCCCCTTCCCCCCCCCCTCGCCCCTCTTCAATCGAACACGAGCAAGCAAGCGCCCTCCGACTTGCGCGATTTCCGCACGTCAAGTCGCCTGCGGCCTGCTTCAGGTTCAGGCCCCCCCCGTCCATGCAAGCAAACTTGCCGCAGCGACCGAAAAACAGCGTGCTCATGGGGGCCCTCAGCCCGACCGCGGGATGGTCAACAAAAGGATTCGGGGTGAACATCAGGCCGTGGTGGAAGTGTCTGGCTTTCTGGGGGGCTGGCTCCCCAGAGACCCCCTCGCGCCGCGAGGTCGGTGCAGGCTTTCGACCCTGGGGGCTTCCACGAGGCCCAATAAAGCTACAGTCGGGGCGCTGAACAAGGAACCTTTTTCGTTGGGGAGGGGCTCCGTGTTCCTTAATTGTTTCGCAGGTTGCCGTAGGTTGTCCCTAGGTTTTCGATGGGGAATCTAAGTTTAACTTATGGAAGAAGGGGGCCCATTCCTTATTTAGGGTCCCTTAGGTCAACGCCCCGACTGCACTCGGGAAAGATCTGGGACTTCGAAGGGCTAGCTCCCCAGACCCCCTCGCGGCGCAGGAAAAACATCCCGGCGGCACGCTCGGCAGCGCCCTGCCCCCAACGGGCCCCCCGCGGGCCTGGCCGGGCGGGGGCCGCGCCGACCCCCCAGCCGTGCAGCCCTCGCCCATCAGGGCCTGCGTGCCCCATCCTGCCCCAGGAATATGTCGGGCGCGTCCCCCCTACAGGGGGATTTTCGACGAAAGATAAAACATACCCCCAAAGATGCCCCAAAAAGGTCAAAAAATACTCAAGCAATAATCCCCCGACTATTTTTGGATTATTGTTTGATTATTTTTGCTGGTATATTTGATATTTTTCATCGAAAATCCCCCTGTAGGGGGACAGGCCCGACATAACCCCAGGAACGCGGGGCTCCCCCGCCGAGGGCCGGTCGCCGACCTGTCGACGGCGCATCGTCGATTCCATGCTGCAGTGGAGACGTATACGCCAAGGAACGCCCTGCTTACCTCGGCGCTGGGGCCCCCCGGTGGCGCCTCCGGCGCCGCCCCTGGCGCGCTGCGCGCGCCAGGGAGGGGGTCCAGCGCCGATCCGAGAAATCCGCGCGGACCTCCGAGTTTTTATGTTTATGTCACTTTTTGTTCCCCTACCGGGGTCTCTTGGGTCTCGATGGCTTTGCGATGGAAGGCGTGACGTTCCCACGCCAGGAATCAGTGGGCGTCCTGGGGTCTCAGGATTGGGCTTCTTGTGGAAAGTGTCTTGTGGATCGGCCTCCACAGTATCCATGGTTGCCCCCCCCCTATCGGCCCCTTCAGCCATGAGCGGCGAGGCCAGCGGCCGTCGGCGACGCCGGCCGCGCCACGAACCCCAGCGCTCCGACCAGCTGTTTGACCCGGGGCTGTTTGTCCTAGGGGTGGTTCCAGCCGGAGGTTGTTTGTCCCGGGGCGGTTTCACCACGTCTGTTTGACCCGGGGCTGTTTGACTTGGGGCTGTTTGTTCGACCGGGTGGTGGTTTTATCCAGGGCTGTTTGTCCCGGGGCGGTTTCATCAGGTCTGTTTGACCCGGTGGTTGTCCGACAAAGGGCTGGTTGTCCCGGGGCAGCTTCACCTGGAAAACATACTTGCGAATATACTGCCGATGCTTTGTGCGACTGGTGTCCCACACCTGGGTCAGCTCAGAAGTATCCAACACTAGTGCTGATTGAAGTTTGTTTTTCAATGCTATTTTTAACAGGGTTAGATACGGACATATGTTTTATCGATAGTAGATACGGTCAGATGCGAATGGATGTGCGTTTATATGCGTCTTGTAGATATGTTTGGATACGTTGCGAAGCCGAATGCATTTTGGAGACGGGTTGGTTTTCGTATACGGGCAGAAACGTTTCGATACGTTCTGACACTGCTACTGGTGGCGCACTTAGCGCGACATCTCATTAGCAAACATATGAATTCGTTTAGATGAGGTGCCTCCATCGCTCGATGAGCAGGACAGAGGCGCTCCGCGAACATGACGAGGGGGACGAGGAGGAGGGAAGCGGCAACAAGGGAGGAATCGGTTGGACGTGGACGATGACGAGTAGGATGTTGTGGAGAAGTAACATGAGTTAATCTGATGTCTCCTCGCTTTCGCTTTCCCCACCTTCCCTTGAGGTTCATCGTCATCTTCCTGACGTTTCCTTTTCCTTTCCTCCGTCCCACTCCGTCCCGCTATGCTATCTCCATCCCACTTACCATTACAAGCAATACTCAACAGTCGTCACTACTTTGTCCTTATTCTCCTGCCCTCCTCCTCGCTGCTCCTCCTCCTTCTCCTTCTCTTTTTCTTTCTCTCTCTCTCTCTCCCGCTCTTTTGTCCACTCGCCATTCATCATCAATCCTCTGTCTTCTCCGCGTTTCTCTTCGATGCTGTTTTTATAGTCCCTTTCATTTCGCCCAGACCATTCTCAATCCTCTGTTTTCTCCGCGTTCCTCTTCGATGCTACTTCCTGTGGTGGCTTGTTGACCTCCTCGCCCATTCTTAATCGTTTGAACGTAGATACTTAGATACACCGCAGCACCTTCCGTATTAGGTATTTCGATGCGACTGGATATGTTCCCGTGTTTTTCTTCATACAGCGTTTGCGATATAGGGGTTTATGATTTCATTTCTAAGGAATTGAGTCTGACGCTTGGTCTGGCGGCTTTGTAGTCGCCGTCGCCGCCCCGTCGCTGCCTCATCGCCGCCGGTCGTCTGGGCCTGCCTGTCGGTGTGGCGGCTATGTTGTCGCTGTCGCCGCCCCGTCGTCGCCTCGTCGCCGCTCGTCGTCTAGGCCTGCCTGTCCGTCTGGCGGCTATGATGTCGCCGTCGCCGCCCCGTCGCCGCTGTCGCCGCTCGTCGCCGCCGTTAGGTTGGTTCTTTTTCCTCGAGAAAAGGTTCCACCACCCACCCCTCCCCGGACTTATCGATTCCCCGGGAACCTATGCAAAACACACATGATTCTGACCCAGTGTCCATCCTACCTGTGAATTCATACTATCCCAGCCAGGCCGGTATCGCCCCCCCGTCGGTTCCCGTGCAAAAGAGTCTATGCGCGCGCATTCGTTTGCCACAAATAATAAGTTCCCATGAATCCGTTGCACAATATTCGACGAAGTGCACGCGCGCGTCGTCGCGCGCGCGTGCCGAAATCCTTCAAACACCCAAAACGTATCTTACTGTACAAGAATGGAGGTTTCACAATACGGAGTTTCAACGAAAGCGTGCGCCCGCGCTCATGCGAATTTTTCAGGAAACCATGAGTCTTCCAACATGTTCACGAAATGCTACCAAAAAGGCTTCGCGCGCGCGTGTCGAAATCGTTTGAATACCCTTGCGCACGTGCTGGGGTGGCACGATCCGTTTCAAATAGTACCATGCGGGCCACTCTCGCGCGTCTGCCGCGCGCGCATTTCGAATTCGCTCCAAAACCTTCATCACCGACGCGAAAACGCCGTCATCGTCGTCGGCGTGATCAGCATCGGCGCCGTCACTGGCTGCCCCGCCGTCGTCGCTGTCAGCATCGTCACCACCATCGCTACTATCACCATCGTGTCTACCATTGTCGACGTTGCCATGATACCGCGCCCGCCCAAGTCGCCGACTCGCACTGAAATGCCCGTTGAGATGTGGCGAGCGGTCAGCGCCACAGTAGCTGGCCGCTGCGGGCGCGAGCATGCGCGGGCTAGCGCGGCCGCAGAGATACACCAGCCAACACCCAGCACTCATCGCAATCGCTTCCGCATGGGTTTTGCAAACTAAGTTGCGGGTAGGTGGGTGGGATGATTGCGCGAGCACTGGGGTTGACAATTTCAAGTTCATTCTCTTTTCTCAAAAGGAAATCGGTTCTACCATCCCCCCCCGGGGTTAATGATCCCGCGGGAACCGGTGCCACACGCATCGGATTCTGACCCAATGCCCACCCGAAATATGAATGTGCACTATCCCAGGGGGCCGGCATCGCCCCCCCACCCCCATAATGTGGAACAAATGCTATGCGCGCGCATTCGTTTATCACACATCGTACGTTTCCGAGGATATCTTGCGAAAAATTGGACGCAGTGCACGCGCGCGTCGTCGCGCGCGCATGCCGCAACCCTTCAAAAACGTACGTTATCGGAAGGGTTTCAAAATCCAGTGTCCAAAACACATATAAAGAACATTATTTCACAACACTGAATTTCAAAAAGAACTTTCGCGGGCGCTTTTGCGAATTCTTTAAGAAAGCCATAGTTTTCAAGATTTCCAGAAAAAAAAAGCTACCGAACGGGCTTCGCGCGCGCATGTCGAAATCGTTCGAACGCCTTTGCGCGCGTTCCGTCGCGAGAAACCTTTGCAAACAATGGGACGAAGTGCGCACGCGCGCGTCGTCGCGCTCGCGTGCCGTATTCCTTCAAAAACTCTATTTTGTTCTGAAGGATTTCAAAATCGAGGGGCCCAAAAACATACAACACCACACGGGAAAGCATGCGCGCGCGCTCTTGCGTCGTCGTCGTCGTCGTCGTCGTCGCCGTCCTCCCTCCTCCCTCGTCGTCGTCGTCGTCGTCGTCGTCGCCGTCGTCGTCCTCTATCGTTCCTCGTCGTCGTGGTCGTTCTCTTTGGCGTCGTCGTCGTTGCCGTCGTCGTTGTCGCTGTGGTCGTTCTTCCTCCATCGTCGTCGTCGTCGTCGTCCGTCGTCGGTCTCGTCGTCGTCCCTTCTATTTCGTCGCCGTCGTCGTCGTCGTCGTCTTCCCTCCTCCCTCCTCGTTGTCGTTGTCGGCGTCGCCGTCCTCCTTCCTTCTTCGTCGTTCGCGTCGTCGCCGCCCTCTCTCCTCCCTCGTAGTTGTCGTCGTTGTCGCCGTCGTCGTCCTCCCTCCTCCCTCGTCGTCGTCGTCGTCTTCGATGTTTCGTCGTCGTCGTCGTCGTCTTCGCCGTCGTCGTCGGCGTCGTCGGCGTCGTCGTCGTCGTCTTCGGCGTCGTCGTCGTCGTCGGCGTCGTCGTCGTCGGCGTCGTTATCGTCGTCGTCGTCGGCGCTGGCGTCGTCGTCGTCATCGTTGTCGTCGTCGGTGTCGTAGTCGTCGTCGTCGTCGTCGGCGTCGAAGTCGTCGGAGTCGTCGTTGGTGTCGTCGTAGTCGTCGTCGGCGTCGAATTCGTTGTCGTTATCGCTGCCGTCGTCGGCGTCGGTGTCGTAGCCAAGTGCCATTTGGTCCTTACCGTCACGGTCTTAAGAGGTCTTGCGACCAAGTTGCGGGTGGGAGGGTGGGATGTTTGCACGAGCAGTGGAGAGGACAGTTTCAAGACGGTTAAAGTGGACTACACCATATAGGCTGCACTGCATGTTTTGCCCCACGTGGGTAGCACAACATAGATCGCATCACATATGTTGCACACATAGATTGGTATATTGCGCAACATAGATCGCACCACATGCATTGCACTACGTAGCTTGCACCATGTCGATTGCACCACAAAGAGTGTACCATATAGCTTGCTCCACATATATTGTTTTGCACCACGCGGCTTGCACTACATAGGTCGCAATATATCTGCACCTACATGTACACAATTACTTGTGTAGATGTTTTCATGTACTGCAAAGGGTAGATGGGATAACACAGATCGCACCACAATGGTTGCACCACATGGGAGTGCAGCGCAGATATTGCACCACATAGATTGCATCACATGTGTTGCCCAATATCGATTACACAACATCGATTGCTAGAACACGCTGCTTGGGGTCCACGCTGGCTTACATGTTTCCCTCTACCTGGCAATCAGAGTTGCGTTATCCGAAACCTCTGCCGGCCTTGCTGATGTGGTTGCTGCTCGTGTGGTCGTTGCTGCTACTGTGGTTGTAATATAGTTTTATTGTTGCTACTATTTTGCTGATGAGGTTGCCGCTGATGCGGTTACGCCCTGTTCATCGAAAAGTGGCGACACGATTTTGCTGATGAGGTTGCCGCCGATTTGGTTGCACTCTGTCCCTCGAAACGTGGCGGCCCTCACGAGGACGGTGCCCCTCCCAGTGGGGTGGAGGCCTCTGCTGGCTCTATGGGCCAGTTGTGGGCCGGGCGCTTTGGCCCTTGAGAGTAGCCGCGCACACAATGGGCTGGAGGCTTCTGCCGGCTCTGTGGGCCAGCTTTGCCCTTTCGTAAAGTGGGGATTCTGATGAGGATGGCGCTCCGCCCGGCGGGCTGGAATGATTTAGTTGAGGGGGTCGTACCTGAGCATAAGAATTGCGGTATCCTTTGCTGATGTGGTTTCTGCTCATGCCGTGGCTGCCGTTCATGCGGTTGTAATATTGTTATTCTTGTTGTTGCAAGTTTGTTCATGATGCTACCGCTGAAGTGGTTGGTGGTTCACATGTTCGTTTCCCTTTTGCTGACAAGGTTTCGGCTGATGTGGCTGCTGCTCATGTCGCCGTTGCTGCTCATTTGTTTGGTATATTGTTGTTTTCATGGTTGTTCACATATGTTTTTTAGTTGCAATGCTGTGCTCCTCGAATTCGCTTCAGCATACGAGATCCCTACCTGACACCAAGTATTGCCTATTCATGCTGAGGTCGACGTTGGGGTCATTTAAATAGGGCCCCATTTTCTTCAGATATGGCTGAACGGTAGATACGTTTAGATACGGGGACGCCCCCGCGCGGGCCAGGATGCCGCATCTGAGAATAATACCTCGCATGTTTTTTTTGTACCGTAGATATGGGGGGGGGGGTCCCGCTTGGACCAGGGCGCATTCGAATCTACACGTATCCAGACATGTTTGAGATATGCGCTCCTTGTTGTTTGACCTGGGGCTGAGCCAGGGCAGCTCCCCCTGACTGCTTGCTGCTCGACCCCGTGCGTGTTTGGCACGGGCCCGTACGTCCCGGGGCGGTGTCGCCCTGGGGGGGCGGTCTGACCTGGGGCTGCTCGACCTGGCGGTTGTTTGGCCCGGGGATGCTTCACCCGCGGGGTCCACACGCGATCGGGTCAAGCAGCCGCCTTCCCACGCCTTCACCAGGAGGCCAGGCCCCCTGCAGCAAAAAGCACACACGCACCCTCGGATGTCTCGGGGGTCGACGCCACCTTCGCTGGCGACGGCAACGGCGGCGAACGACGAAGACAACGGCGGCGGGAAGCGGCGGCGGAGACGCCGTCGTCGTCGTCGTCGTCGTCGTCCGCCCGTCGTTGTCGTCGCGAATCGAGGTTCGAGAGGCCAAAAGTTAAGTAGTCTTCTGCGCTCTGTAGGCCTCTAGAGGCTTCGAGGGACCTCCAGGGACCTCCAGGAGTCGAGTCTTCGTCGCTGCCGCCGCCGTCCTTGTCGTCGTCGTCGGTGGCATTATCATCGTCGCCGCAGTCGCCGGCATCGTTGGCGACAACAACGTCGTCGTCGCAGCTAACCGTCTGATCTTTGCTTTCTTGTCTCGTGGGCGAGGTGCTGTGCTCGTACGGGCGCGCGCCCGGCACTCTTGCCGCCGGTTTCCGCGGCTGCTGCCGTCGCCCTCGTGCTGCGAGCCGCGCGAGGACGACGGCGGCAACGCCCGCGGCCGAGCTGCCGCTGCCGCGTTCCTCCCTGACCGCGCGGAGTGCGAGCTGCCGCCGTCGCCTCCGTCGCCCGGCCGCCTGCGGCCGTTGTGGAGCACCAGCCTCCGCGGCCGCTGTGCCGCCTGTCAGCCGCTGCCGCCGCGGCCGCCGCCTCTGCGCGCCGGCCGCCGCTGTCCTCGAGCCGCAGCCGTGCGCTCGCCGCTGTGCCGCGGACGCCGTCGCGGCCGCAGTGCCGCTCGCCGGCTGCCGCCGCCGCGGCCGCCGCCGCGCACGCGGCCGCTGTGCTCCCAGCCGCCGTGCCGCGGGCGCGGCGCTGCCGCGGCCGCGTGCCGACGCCCCGCGGCCGCCTCCCTCCGCGGCAGGCGGCCGCCGTGCGCCAGCCGCACGACGCCGCGTGGCCCCCGGCGGCGGCCGCCGGCGCCTCGTGGGCCGGCGGCCACGCCGCAGCGTCGGCCCGCAGCACACCGCCGGGCGCCGCGGTCGTCGTCGTCGTCGTCGTCGTCGTCGTCGTCGTCGTCGTCGTCGTCGTCGTCGTCGTCGTCGTCGTCGTCGTCGTCGTCGTGGTCGTCGTCGTCATCGTCGTCGTCGTCGTCGTCGTCGTGGTCGTCGTCGTCATCGTCGTTCGTTCGTTGTCGTTCGCTGTCGTCGTCGTTGTCGACGGCGGCGGCGGCGGCAGCGTCGGCTGCGTCAACGTCGACGGTGGCGTCGCCGTCTGCGTCGTCCTCGTCGTCGTCGACGCCGTCGTTGGCGTCCATGTCGTCGTCGGTGTTGGTCGACAGTCGTAGTCATCGTCGTCGCCGCCGTTCGAGGATCGAGGATCGAGAATAGAGTCGCTCGTTAGTTGTTGAACCTCTGGTGGGCTTCTCGGGACCTCCACGGAGACCTCGACACCAGCAGACCTCCGAAGGCCTGTGAACGTCGACGTCGTGTTCGAGGCCGTCGCCGTCGTTGTCTCCGTCCGTCGGCGACGCCGTCGTCGTCGGAATTCTCGTCTTGGTCGTGGCCGTCGCCCGCCTCGTCGGCCTCGCCGTGGGCGGCAATCGCCTCGTTTACCGTCGTCGCCATCACCGTCGCGCCGTTGTCGGGGGGGTGGAGCTGGAGTCGGCGGCGCGCCCGGGGGGGGAAGCGTGAGGGAGCAGGCCTTCCGAGGTGGCGGCGGGGCTTCTCAACAGCCCTCGGGCCTTCTGAGAGGCCGCCTGCATCTCGACAGAAGGCCCAGAAAGCTTGTCGGAAGGCTGGAGGCCTTCTGAGCCTTCTGGGAAGCCCCGCCCCCTTTGCCTCCCCCCCTGGGCTCGCCTCCAATTGAGAGCGGGGCCGACACTCGCGCGGAAAGACCGTGGAAGGCGGCGCGCCGCCAGTGCGCCGACACCGCCAGAGGGTGAGGCCGAGGCGGGGGCAGGATCGAAGGATCGGCGGCGACGGAGGCTCTCTACAGCTTCTGGCCTCCGGTGCCCAGGGGCTGTCAAAAAACCGTTCCAGTCTGGAAGTTTGGACAGGACCTGGTCGTCGCATCGTCGTCGTCGTCGTCGTCGCATCGTCGTCGTCGTCGTCGTCGTCGTCGTCGTCGTCGTCGTCGTTGTCGTTCGCTGTCGTCGTCGTCGTTCGTCGACGACGTCGTCGTTCGCTGTCGTCGTCGTTCGTCGACGACGTAGTCATGATCGTCATTTTCTTCGTCGCCGCCGTCGCCCGCCTCGTCGGCCTCGCCGTGGGCGGGCTCTGCCGCGAGGGCGGGGGCCATAGCGGAGCGGCACGAGAGGCAGGAGGTCCCCGCGAGCAGGAGCTGGTCAAGCAGGCCGCGTGAGTCCGCGCCGCGAGGTTTATGATGTTCCAACCTACTTTAGCTTTGACCACCGGAAAGAATTTCGAGCGCCAGAAAAAAAGTGCCGAAAGCCAAGGTTTTCACGTGTCGGGCCCTGGGAGACACTCGTCCGACACTGTTTCGACACTCTTTCGACACTTTTCTGGGTGCTCGAAATTATTTCTGGGATGAAGTACTATGGGAGCAACACAACGCGAGGTGCGACCTCCTCCTCCTCCGCTGGAGGCTCGGTTCGCCAGCGGCCTTGTTGCGGCGAGCCAAGATTCTGGCGTGCGGAGGGGGCGGCGAGCGGGCACGCCTCCAGCGTGGGGCGTGGCGTAAGTGGGGGTTGGGGGGGGGGGCCGACGAACGGGGAGCGAGGAAAGCTGCACCTTTGCGTGCACCTTCGGGGTCCTGAAGGGGCCGCTCTGGGGCCCAAAAGGTGCAGGAAAGGTGCACGTGTCTTCGCCCCTCCGTGGAGCGCCCCCGCAGTGCGCGACGCCCAACGGCGAACAGGTCTTGTATGCTTGCTCCTCCGCCCAACGACCCTCCTCCCCGCGACGCCGACGCAGCAGCGCGCGGACACTGAAGCCACAGCCGCCGACGAGCGACGCCGCCCACAACGCCGGCGCAGCCGCCAGCGGACAAGAAGGACAGACGGCAGCGCCGCCAGCAAACAGCAGCACGCAAGGCAGGCCCCTGGAGGCCTCCAGGGGCCCGACGAGGGCCCGACCCTCGACGACGCACGCGCCAAATCCGACGAAACCGGCGGTTACGCCGACGACGCCGACGACGCCGCCGACGACGACGCCGACGCCGACGCCGATGCCGACTCCGACGCCGACGCCGATGCCGCAGCTGACGACGGCGAAGGCGACGCCGCCCTTGCCGACGACGACGGCGCCGCCGACGCCGACGCCGACATTGACGCCCTTCCCTGGCAGGCACCCCGCCCGCGCGCCGCTCCGCCTCGCCCTTGGGCGACGAGGCGCCCCCCCGCGCCGCTGCCGCGACGCCGGCGTTGGCCGCCGTGGCCGTCGGCGCCGTCTGGCCCGTCTCCGCGCCGTTGGGGAGGGCTTCGGGAGGGAGGCACCACCACAAACACACGACCAGACGCTGGCTTCCAGGGAGACATCAGGAGGGAAAAATCACACAGACACAATTAATCGTCGATCCCCTGGAAAAAAATTGGAAAATATGGGAAGTGGGGGGAAACAAAAAACCCGAAAATATGGGAACATATGGGGAATCCTGTTGATTGTATGTATTTATTTGCGTGTGTCCCAGGGCCCCTTCAAAACAGTGGGAACAGACGGCGGATTCCGGAACCCTGAGCCCACAAACGTGCTCATATTTTTTGGGGCGCATCTTTGATTTCCGCCGCCTTCCGCCGGCCTTCCGCCAGCTTTCGCCGGCGGAGACGGCCTCGTTTTATTTCCGCCGACCTTCCGCTGGCCTTCCGCCGCCTCTCCGCCGCCTCCCGCCGAGGAAGAGACGGCACATCTCCCCCTATCCTCGAAGGCAGGGCCTTTGTTTTGCCACGCCCCACGTGGCACACGGACGGGGGACGAGGAAGAGCCATGACGTGTGGCAACCTCTTTCGGCATCCTTCAGAGCGTGAATTATACCTACCCAGCTTTCGCTTCCAGGCAAACCCAAGCCATACCACGCGCCTCCTCGTCCAGCGGCCCGACCAGCACAGGCTGCAGTTTGGCACCGTTTGGTATCTCTTGGAAGCGGGGGTGGTCAAAAGCGAGGTAGGTTTGTTCTCCCCCTAATCCTGGAACTTGTGCCCACCGCTCTGCGCCTCCCCGGGCCCCTTCCAGGGCCGCCGGGGCGCCAAGCGAGGCGGGGCTGGCGGGCGCGGAGGGGGGGGGGCGGGCCTCCGAGCACGGCGGCGCCGGGGCTTCTCAGAGGGCCCGGGCGCGCAGAAGGCCCCCAGAGGCTCACATAAAACGACGCGAAGATCGCGACAAAATCGGATCCTGATAACCCGAAATCTCTGAGAATCGGCGGGTTTGGAGGATGTATGGGGCGCCGCGGCCGCTCCAGAGCGTTCCGGAACGCTCCGAGAGCGCTCCGGAACGCTCTGGAGCGATTTATCCCGATCCTAGCACTGTTTTATCCCAGAAGGGCTCTGGGAGGCAAGGCGGGCTTCCGAGAAGCCCCCCGCCTGCGGCGGCGGCGACGACGACGGCGGCGCCGACGACGGCGCCGACGACGACGACGCCTCCTCGGAAGTCCCGCCGCCTTCTTGGGGAGGAGGAAGAGGAGGAGGAGGAGGAGGAGGAGGAGGAGGAGGAGGAGGAGGAGGAGGAGGAGGAGGAGGAGGAGGAGGAGGAGGGGGGAGGAGGAGAAGGAAGAGATCCAGCGCAGATCCAAGAAATCCGGGCGGTCCTCCGAAAGTTCGTGTTTGTGCCATGTGTCGTTCCTCGAATGGCATAGATCCGAAGCGAGGATATTTTCCATGACCACCGCCTGGGGGGTCGATCTCAGGAGAAATAGGCAGGCGGTGGACCTGGACACACACGCACACACACATACACACACACACACACGCACACACACACACACATGTATATGGACAGCCCCCCCCCGCAGCACCCACTCTTCGCAGCATTCGCGGCCAACGTGTTTACTAACATCCTTCTCGTTTACCTCTTCTTCTCTTCTCATCTCCTTTTCTGCCTCCTCTTTCTCTCCCAATCTCTGCATTCGCTTCCCAACATGCCAGCGTCAGCTCTTTTCTCGCACATCTGACGGCGGCGTGGCGCGCGCTCTGCCACAGCGCGCAGCGGAAGGCCGAAGGACACCATCCTCCCCAACGGAGGACATCAGTTTGTAAGAACCAGCGCACCAACACGTCGGATCACCAAACCCTATGTTTTCATTTGGATGTTTGGAATTTCTGGGATGGAAATCAACGAAACCTTGCGCATTCATTTGCATTTTGTTGTTTGTTGTTTGTTTGTTTGTTTTTTTTGGGTTTTAGGCCCCGACGAAATCTGCACCGCCGCTCCTCCCCCAGGTCGGCGCCCTCAGAATCCCAAACATCCAAATGAAATCACAGGGTGCGCGAGGTCAGCTTTCCTCTGGCTTTCCTCGTCATCTGTCCCTCCTCGGTATTCCCCCCTCCTCCTCCTCCTCCTCCTCCTCCTGCTCCTCCTCCTCCTCGCTGTGTTGCAGCAGGATCGCTCACCGCCCTGCCCCCGCGCGTCGGATTTGGAACTCTTCATTGGGTCGTGCTCCTCATCCTCCAACTGTGCACGCAGAGGGTTGTAACAGTCGTAGATGGGGCTTCAGTCTTCCCTCTCAGCGCCCTCCTCCTCCTTCTCCTCCTCCTCCTCTGCGTCTCCTTCTTGCCCCCCCCCCCATGATTGATAGGGAGGAGTGGGAGGAATGAGAGGGCAAAAGCTCTGCGCGCAAAGCCTGCCGCTGCCTGGCGCACATGCTTTGTGCAACTGGTCGGCCCCATTGCGTGGTGTCGTCAGCAGCGGGACGGGTGAGATGCCCGGGCTCCCGACGTGATTCTTTCACAGCGTCGACTCCCCAGAGGTCTCGACCCCTTCCTTGGGGCCCGGGGCCCGGGAACGGCCCCCGGAAGCCGAACATTGCGAACAATTTCCCGTCGTGTTTTTTCACAACGCGAGTGGGGCTGGGAAAGGTACATGGGAATCAAATGTGAACTTAGAAATCCCCTGCCGAACATCCGCAAAACCACAGCGTGGGGTTTCGCTGCCAGCACTTTTCCAGGTTGATCCGCCGAGTTTGGAGGGGCGCGCTCTTTACCAAAGGCCAGATCCAATTAACCTTCTCCCTCCTCCACTTCCTCTTCCTACCTTCCCATACCCCCTCGCGCTCTGAAGAAGTCACGACGTTTTTTATGCTCGCTATTTTCTGCCTCTGGGGGCCCTTACTGGGCCCCTGGACCGTCTGAAAACGACCCAGGGTGAGAAACCGGTCCCAGGGAAGGGGTCCAGACCTCTGGTGGGTCGACATCGGGTGTGTGGGTTTCTCCTAAGCAGCATGAGCAGTAAGCCTTACTCGTTCCAGGAGGGGCAGGGCATCTCGTTGGGACAGCGGAAGGGCCATGAGTCGTGAAGTCAATCCGGAGGGCTCCAGAGATTGCCAGCTCCCGCGCTCCCTCCCCCTCCGCCTCCCGTTCACCTCGGTTAGGTGTTCGATCATGGACCTCTTGCTAACCATAACCGTCCAGCTCTCGCGCCGAAGACCGCTTGCAACCGCCAACGACCGTTGGAGACCTTCGACGACCGTCAGATGACCGCCGAAGACCGCCGAACACAGTCCGAAGACCGCCGAAGAAGGGGGGGAGGATCATCCGGGGAGGAGAGGAGGAGGAGGAGGAAGAGGGGGAGGAGGAGGAGGAGGAGGAGGAGGAGGAGGAGGAGGAGGAGGAGGAGGAGGAGGAGGAGGAGGAGGAGGAGGAGGAGGAGGAGGAGCAGAAAAAGGAGGAGGAGGAGGATCCGCTGCGGGGAGAGCCTCGCTCACTCCCGCACTCCTCGGAGGAGGGCCCGTGGAGGCAACTGCGGCCCTCCCGCCCTGCCCACATCCGTTCAGCATCGGTCCCCGGACCCCTCCTGGGGCCCTTCTGCTACCTTCTGCTACCTTGGCTGCATCCTTGCTTGCTCAGCGAGCTCGAGCAGAACACTACTACCTACAGATGCTCCACCTCCCCTCGACTTTCGTCCCCCTCTCAGGCCCTTTGCCCCGTCCTCCTTCACCTATCGCTCAACGATCCGCCTCTTCCTCTCTCCTCCACCGCGTCACTTCGAGCCACGGGCTGCCCCCCCGGCTCGTCGTCCGTCCTGGCTCGTTCTGTTCGCACGGATCCTTCCGTCGCGACACGAAGCCCCAGAAGGAGGCCCAAAAAGGACGAGCAGCGCCAGGGCCAGGAGGCCATTCGGATCAGCCAGCCCTGGTAGATCCCTGGCTTCAAACTGGCCGAACCTGGTGCAATCCCGACTCGTCCGCCGCAATCGCATGCAATCCGGCCTCATCCCGCCTGGTCCAGCTCGGACGCAATGCGGCCCACTCCGTGTCAGCGGCCCCTCCAACGGGACCCTACAGTCAAGACGCTGAAACAAGGAAGAGTTTGGGTTCGGAAGGGGCTCGATGTTCCTTAGGTTCCTCCAGTGCTGTTCCTCTGGCCCTCCTGGGGCACGGAGGCGCTCACAGGGCCAACAGAGGGGCTTCGTTCCTTCTTCGGCGTTCCTTCCTTCAGCAGCCCAACTGTATAGTCTCTCTGACGAAGACCGCCTTGCCTCCACCGGACGACGCCCTCCGATCCTCCGGACCCCTCCAGGCCTCCCTGCCGCCCTCCGACGGCGAGAGCGACGCCTCCCTCCGTTTCTCCGACCACGACGGCGACCCCGCGCCACGGCGGTGGCCTCGGCCGGCCATCGCCGCTTGTGCCCCCGCCGCCGTCGGCGCTGACGACGTGCGTCGGTCGTCGTTCGTCGGTCGTCTCGTCGTCGTCGTCGTCGTCGTTGTCGTGAGTCGATCGTCGTCGTCGTCGTGCGTCTGTCGTCTGTCGTCGTCGTCGTCGTCGTCGTCGTCGTCGTCGTCGTCGTCGTCGTGCGTCGTCCGTCGTCGTCGTCCGTAGGCGCCCTCCCTCCTCCCTCCTGCGCAGCCCGCTCCTCGTGCGTCTGCCGCTGCTCCTCCTCCGCTCTCTGCTCTCGTCCTCATCGGGCAAAGGGGAGACAGAGGGGAGGAGGAGGAGGAGGAGGAGGAGGAGGAGGAGGAGGAGGAGGAGGAGGAGGAAGAGGAGGAGGAGAAGGGGAGGAGCAGGAGGAGGATGCAATGGTTGGCCAGATCGGGCAGGAACTGGCTCGGCAGGCCTTGAGGCCTTGAGATCATTAGCGACATCTCTCTGCCATGCCCGCCCCGGCCCAGCAGTAGGCCAGAAGGCGGAGCCTCCTTAGGAACTGAGGAGCCACCTCACGCGGCGGAAATGGAACAAGGAGGAGCAGGAGGAGGAATCTCGCAGTTCGCATTACAGGCCGACCGCCGCTAGCCGAGCGTCTTGAGAGCGATCTGCATGTTGCCCCTCGCTCGCTGGAGGGAGGCACTGGTGGATTCCCAGATTTCAGTTTGGCTTCCTACTTCAACAACCGAGTGGCTATCCTGCTCTCTGTCCTTCCATGAGGCGGGCGGAAACCCGGTCTACTTTCGACGCCGTCCTACTTCATGTTCCTACCAAATTCTTTGAACGATGGGGGACCGAGCAGGAGGATAAGTCCGCCACAAAAAAGATCTACACATGCACCCTCCAATGAATTGTACCCGGGCCTCAGGAGGGGGTGGCGGTGTATGAGTCACCGCTGAGAGCCAGCGATCTTACACACACCGCCGCCCTCCCTGAAGGTGCACACGAAGTCCTTCGGCGGGTGTCCGAGCACACATGTTGGCCGCGTCAGGGGGAGCAGGGGCGAGGACGGGAGGCCGAGGAAGGCAGTCGTCCATGGGGGGGAGGGGGATGACGAGGACTGGCCAGACTCGGCGGCGTGCACGGAATTGTTCCTCCTCCTTCTCCTCCTTCCCCTCCTCTTCCCTCCTCCTCCTCCTCCTCCTCCTCCTCCTCCTCCTCCTCCTCCTCCTCCTCCTCTTCCCTCAGTTACTCAGTTACTCAAATAGTGGTGTACCGTACAAGCACAGTACACTCACAGGAAAGAAAAGTTACGTAGGTCTCCTCACCTCCCTGAGTCCACGGCCTCGGGGTGGGAGAGCTACGGAGTTAGTTAAAGTCAGGTCTGTGCCTGGTAGGATCCTTCGTTTGAGTTTCCTACTCTCAGACGAAACTTTCCCGTCGCACAGTCCACGCGGTTTGGGGCCCGCTTTGCACGTGGTGAAAGCACCGCACCGAATGCAATGCACCACAGGCAACCCGGAGCTCTCGACCCAGGCCACATGGAGGTTGTGGTAGTTCCTCGGCCCATCTAAAAAACAAGCAAGTGACGGGTTCAAGCCATTACAGTTGGGGCTAGGAACCGCCTTGCGGCCGAGGTATCTGAAGCACAGGTTACATCTTCTCTTCCCATCGTGGAAGACGGGCTCATGAGGGGTATGTGTCTTGGGAGCGGCCTTCGGACCCACCCGAGTCCGACCCAACTCACCCAGCTCCCCGAAGGTAGGCCATTCCGCAAGCACTTTCTACCCATACCGTGAATTAAGGTAGTGTACAAGTTGGGAATGGCCATGCACTTTTCTGAAACGTTGTTGCTGGAACCATGGGCCCGAGCGGCGAGCCCCGCATGGTGATCAGCAAGCTTATTGCCTCGCACAAAATAAACCTGGTCATCAGCGACATCCTCCTCGGCCCTATGGGCCTTGACCTTGGAGAGCCGAGGTGGGTCCCCAGGGAGCCTGCGGGCCACTTCCCGCCAGACATGGGCCATCGGGTTGGCCCCAGAAAGGGCCCACTGGTGGGCCCTCTCAGCTTTCAGGAGGGTCGCATAATCTACATATAGAGCACCCGTCTGACATTGGTCAGCCGAGTATGTGGTGGCAAGCATGATGGCACAGTGTTCTGCAGAGCCACTAGACTGTTCCATCGTCCCTGGGACAGGGGATCTTATACCTCTGACCAGGTCTCCACCTTCATTCACTTGGACTACTGAACACCCAGCCCTGGAGCAAGGCTTAAGCTGGGGGAACAAACAGGATCCGCCAGTGAAAAGCTCAGCCCCTGGTGGGAACTCGAACGGCGGTACGTCCTCACCCCCAGAGCCAAAAAACTTCAAATCCTGGACCCAGTCCTGGGCAGGGGGCTCCATTGACAGATCTGGCCTGGCAACCCAAGCACGGCTAAACAGGAGAGACCCAGGACCAGCTTCCAGGGCTTGCTGAATTAAAGTCTCAGGGAAAACCTCACCTCGGACAGCTGACGCAACAGGGCAAGAGCAGGACCAAACGCGGTGCCACGCTGTGTCGAGCTTGCCACATCTACTACACACAGAGCTAACATTGTAGCCCCACCTCACCAGGGCCTCGCCCGTCGGGAGGGTTCCACAAAACATCTGCGTCACTCTTAGCTTTTCTACCAGCGTCAGGCCTAACTTGGTGGAGTTCATATTCTGCTTGATGAGTTCCCACCACAGTCCTCGGGTCTCAATGTCCTGAGTGTCAAAATCGGTTTCGCACAAACTCCTCGAACATATTTCTGGGTATAGGTGTCTTTAAGCTGGTACGCGAATCTTTTGGCCACCAGAGCTGGGCTCACCTCAGTGAAATTCAGGGTGACTCCGATGGCGTCCTGGAAAATCCCAGGGCTCAACATTTTCCAACCAGCTTCCTCACACCACAGAAGGGCGTCGGTCATTGGTCCTCGGGGACGGAAGAACCAATGCTTACCCTTCGTCTCCTCGAGGCGGCGGGCAGCAGCATGTGAGGCTTGACTGAGCAGCGCGGCCTTCAGCACATCCTTGGCGACATGCTCATGCTTGTGGAAAGCCGTGGTCATCCACCATTCTGTAGCTACCCTGCCTATACTCCTACTCGCTATGTCGATCGGGTCCAAGTACGACGAAATAGCCCATCCGAGGTCCACTTGTGCCCCTTTGAACAGAACCCCAGAATCTTTCCCAGCAGAGGCCCTGATTTCTTTAACCTGGTGTGGGCTGAAGGCGTGAACACCGGCCCCGTACGTGAGCGCGGCCTTCAAGTTAGTCTGGAACAGTCTGTTCTTGTGCCCCGACTTGATCTTGAGCCTAGTCATCCTACGCCTGCGAGCCCAATATTTGATCCACGGCTTGGTTCGAGCCCTCCTGGCCCCCCTTCTGAGTCTATGCTGGCCTCCCGAGAAATCCACTCCAAGGTTCCTGACATCCCCGTCATCATGAGCTCCAGCCAGATCCCCAAGAGCGGCTCGACCCAGTTTGAGAAGAGGACCCGACGACGAAGCGATGCCAAATTTGTGGTAGGCGAGCGGGAGCTGCAACTCATTCTCTAGACACGATCGGACCGATTCAGCCAATTCTTTGAGTGCTCCCACCACGCGCCCCATACAGTCGCCCCACTGCTGGAGAGTAAGGTCGTCAACGCGGAGGGAGAGGGAGGCACTATCGGACATGTTGGTGGTGAATCGGTCCACACCTGGCTTGAGGAAGACTTTTGCCTCATATGTAGTCGTCGTGGAGCCAGCTACGATGCCGCGGCCTGGGTACAGTGCCGCGCCCATTAGACCTTCCAGCATGAGATGCCCAGGCCATTGGTAGGTCCCGATGGCGAACTGCAGCAGCAACAGGGGGTACTTGCAATACTGGGCAGAACGAACCAATATATCATAAGTAACATGTTCATAAAACTGCTTAAGATCCCACAGGACCTGCAACGAGAAACCTCCTGAGTTCCCTTGGTGCTCGGCAATGACAGCCTGTCTCCAGACGGTGTCCGAGGGGGGCCTTCTTGGAGCCATGGAGTAGCCTGAACACATCCCAAACTCAAGTTCCCAGTCCTTGGCAGCTTGTTTCTGGATCTTGCCAAAGACACGGACGACACCTCCAAAGTGCCCGAGAGGTCGCCTGGCCGTGGGGTCAGGCTTGGGTGCTAGCAATACAACGAGCCGTTGCACCTGATTTGGAGCCACACACGTGACCTGCATCAATTGAAAGAGGAGCGACACCACCAGCAGGCCGTCATCGCAGAGGAGCGAGAGGTGCTTAGGGTGCCAGCCATCTGGCGTGCAAGTGGCGCCCTTGAAACTCCGCGAACTCCCACGGATGGCATCCACCTGAGCACGCTTTCCTACTGGTATTCCGCCATGGACAAAACTCGAAAGGGGCGTGTGGTAGACCCGATGCCGACCAGACTTGTTTCCACAATTCTCTTTGGTTTTCCAAGCGGGCCCGAATAGATATGCTGTGTAGGAGACTCCTTCCAGCCTGCCCAATCGAGCTGGTCCCCAGACAAGAACACGCAGTTTTTGAAATCCTTGGCAAACTGGAGCGCATCGATGAGGACATTGTGGGCCCCGCATGTGCCCACCATGAGGATAACTCCCAAACTCAGAAGAATAGGGTGCCAGACACCACTCCCCTCCTTCCAATCTGATCTCAATGGACCTCCAGCGCTAGATATATTGACTAGCTGCATGATCAGAGTCCCCAGGTAGGCGTGCGTCCTTGGAGTCTTGCCCTGGTTCAGTAGACTTTGGATTTCCGTGAGCCTGACCACTGCCCAACCAACGGCACGAGGTGGTTGAGGACAGGAGCGGGTCTTGGTCGCCAAGGCTGCGGGCAGCGGCCTCTCCTCCCACTCCATGGGGTAGCCGCCGTGCACTCCTGTTGGGTTGGTACCTGTGACTTGCTTGAGCTCCTGCAAAGCCAGTTGATTCCACGTCCTGTACGCTTGGTTGAGGATCTGGATTCCTTCGGCTCGGAGGCCCCCTCCAAGAGTGACATGTGCTGCGTCCACCCCTCCAAGACGACCGTAAAAATCTTCAAGAACTTCTAAAACGCCATCATAGTTCGGATGCCGCCGTCGCGGGCCTATGAGGGGCTTCGTGGGGATCTTCTGGAAAGCTTCGGGGACCTGGGGGGTGATACCCTTGGTGTTCGTGCCTATCTGGGGGGCCACGGGCCTGTGGGGCTTCAGGGTAGTGTCCAGATCCGCGTCTACTCTCAACACTGCCGCATCCAAATGACGGTACATCAAGAAAAAACCTATGGTCGACTCGCAAGGCTTGCCGTCAACCGTACTCACACACGAAGGAGTTGTCGTGTCAGCTCGCACCACCCCCTTGATCACGTGGAGTGGGAAACTTAAAGTCAGCGTGTGCGGGTTAACGTTAAAGTCGCCAGCTAATACATACGGGAAACCCATTTTAGCAGCTGCGGTCCCAAACGCCTCCAGGATGCTTGTGTTTCTGGGTGAACGCCCCTCGCTGTCGTAGAGGCACGCGCAGAACACACTCAAGATCCCCAGTGCCCCATGCTGGGCGAAACATTGACACAGTCGGCCTGGAACCAGCTCAGGGTTTGGGCTCCAGGCCTTCAAGTGGCCTTTGACCAGGATCATGACGCCTCCCGAGACCTTCTTGGACGGTAGCCTGAGTCTCTTGGACCCGAAAGCTTCCCAGCCTTGCTTCTGAAGTCTTTCTGAAACATCCTGGAACTTTTGAACCAACCTATGCTCCTGAATACACACGATGTCCCCAAGCGTCGACAAGTGGGCTAGCAGCTGCTTCGCTGACTTCCAATAGTTGGCGTTGCAGCTCACGATCCCAAATTTGTTGGCAGCAGGGCGCACCTCCTGGTTGTGGCCCCGAGCAGGTCGGGATGGCTCAGGGGCGCATACAGGCCGCCGAGCTCGAAAATGTCCTTCAGGGTGTAAACGCAGTGCCAGATCTTGAGCAGCTTGGAGCTGCTCTCGCAATAGGGCCCAGCGCTGTTTGATCACGGGCACTGCTTCATCAGATATCGTCCTCATCATCTTCTCCCAGTCGGTCAGACAAGAAACAAGATCCTCAGACGAAGGAATCTTATCACCCTTGACTTCGAATGAGTACATGTCTGTCTGTCGGCATTTCGAGGCGGCAACACCTTGCCCGCCCACCGCCACTGAAGGTGAGCCTGGGCGAGCGTGCTCCAACCCAGGCTCCCTGGAAAGTGGGTCACGCCAGTGGCGACGCTGAGCCCCAAAGGGGTGCGCGTTCTGACTTCCTCCAGATCCAGCAAAAGATTTGGACGGGGTGCTCTTCCCATTTTCTTGAGACGAGCCTTCGCACATTGCTCCTGGCGCTGCCAGGTTTGAAGGGGCACCTGGCAGCCGCGTTCTGACACCATCCAGATCCAGCAAAAGGTTTGGACGGGGTGCTCGTCCCATAGCCTTGAGACGAGCCTTCGCAACTTACTCCTGAGGCCACCAGGCTCGAGGAGCACCTGGTGGCCGCGTTCTGACTTTCAGAAGACCCAGTCGGCGCAGTCGGGGATGCTGTCCATGTGTCCTGTGATGATGCGGCGGTCGCAATCCTCGTCGGCGGTCCAGGCGAAGAAGAGGGCTCCGTTCATCCATGCGCGGCAATCGGTGAAGTCGATCTTGGCGGCCGAGTCCCCTCCAGCGGAAAGTCCAGGCGAGGGCGCGCGCCGACAAAGTCGGGGTCGCTCTGTGCCTGGACTTGCGTCGCCTTCGTAGGGTGTCTCGGCCTCACCCTCGGACGCGTCGAGGGGGCTGGTGCACGTGGAGTAGCTTTCGTTGGCGTGCTTGTGGGCTGAGCGCTGTGACGACCAGGGGCTGAATCCCTGCGCGCCCAGCCCTGTGCCCTTTCTGGACTGCTAAAGGCCCTGTCGGGAGGCCACTGATTCAGCTTCATGTCGCAAGGCTCTGTCCCCAGCAATCTTCTCACGAATGTTTTTTGACGGGGACAGTAGGAGGAGTCGTCTTCGCTGTGGCTGGCGTCGGCTCTTCTGCTCGCTCAGGTTGGGTAGGTGGTCGTGCTCCGCCATGACCGCCTGCAGCTGGCGCTCCTCCGTCCACCTTGCGCTTCTTCCCTTCCAGACGTTTGACATGCTCCTTGTGTTCTTCTTTCGCTTTAGATGCCTGCTCCAAAGCTCCCTTAAATATGTTGGCCAGGTGCGTCTGGGTGCTGTCCGGAGCCTCAGCTTTGCGGCGCTCCAGTTCCTTGATGTCCTGTTCGTCCAGCTCGTGCGAGGCCACCACATCTGAGATTCCCAGGAAATCATCCATGGTGAAGACGTCTGTGAGGTCCACTCTCCCTTCAACCACTTCACGGATGCTGACTTGGGCTGGGCGCAGAGGTGTCTCTGGCTGTCTTCCAGACGTTGTCTGGATCTCCGCCAGCGCTTTGGTGACCTCCTCATCTGCTTCTTGGAGCTGCATAGCCATGGTGGCGATGTGGTCCTCCAAGTCCGTGGTGGCGTTCCTCCAGCGCTCGAGCTTATCGTACTCACTGTCGAGTTTCTTCTCGAGCTGCGCTTGGAGGGCCTCTGCTTTTTGCCACCTTTGTCTGGCTGTGGGTGTCGTCGGAGCTGGCGGCCCACGTGTGGCCAATGCCTGGTACCGTTTAGCTCCTTCCACATCTCCAGCCTCCGGTGCCAACTTTGCCAAGTTGCGTGCTTTGTCGGCGTCCATGTTAGGAAATGGGCCTGGGGGTAGTGCAGCTCCACCGACAGGCCTATCGTCACGTCCTTTGCCTTTACCTTTCTTTCCTTTATATCCATGCTCGAACTGGCCACCCCCTTTGGTACTTTCGCCTCCAAGGTCACGTCCTGCTGGGGCGGGCTGCTTCTTGGTGAGGCTGGAGCCGCAGTGCTTACAGCAGAGGGAGCCCCAGGTGTTCTTGCTGCAGCCGCAGGCCAGGCATGTGACCATACTGAGCTTCTTGTTCCCGCTGGAGGTGTACCAGTCATCGTCGTCCCGTGTGGCAGTAGCTGTCTGCAGAGGTTCGCGCCAGGGATATGAGCCTCCCCAGCGCCGTGCACGGCGGCTCCAACGAACAGGAGGCCACGCCACATCATCTACATCTCGTCCGCCCCTCTGGGTCATCAGATGCCCCTAGGGAGCGCACGAAGTGAACTGGGCTCTGAGGTGGCCCCTGCCCGAGAGATAGAAAACGCAGAAAGCCTCGTCTGACCAGGCAAACGAGGGGGGCACTGTGGGGGCCGCTGCTCCCCCTTGCCAGTGTGGTCAGGTCCTGTGCCAAAGCGGCTCCGGACTTGAGCCAAAATGGCTACGGACCTCCTCTTCCCTCCTCCTCCTCCTCTTCCTCCTCCTCTTCCTCCTCCTCCTCCTCCTTCTCTTCTCTTCTCTCCTCCTCCTCCTCCTCCTCCTCCTCCTCCTCCCTCCTCCTCCTCCTCCTCCTCCTCCCCTCTTCCCTCCTCCTCCTGCTCCTCCTCCTCCTCCTCCTCCTCCTCCTCCTCCTCCTCCTCCTCCTGGGGGTGGCGCGAGAGGGATGGCCCTCTGCGAAGGCTAGGGGCCCTCTTGGAGCGCCGCGCCTCGGGCGAGGCCCCTCGCCCGCGGGCGGAGAGCGCGGGGCGCCTCCTGCCCGCGCCGCGTGCGGCCGGGGGGGGGGCGGGTAGGGCAGCGCAGGAGGCAGATTGTAGTTTGTCTCAGGTGTCCCTTTGGGCTCTCGATGGGAAATCGAAGTTGACCTTATGATAGAAGGGGGCCTCGT
Organism: Prorocentrum cordatum; assembly: GCA_963575745.1. NCBI lineage: Eukaryota > Dinophyceae > Prorocentrales > Prorocentraceae > Prorocentrum > Prorocentrum cordatum. Next base: position 106,786 of record CAUYUJ010016404.1, on the reverse strand, counting down.
TCCTTCCTTATAAAGGTTCCTTAGGACGGCGCTTCGCCTGCAACGCGCGCCGTCCGAGATCGGCTCAATGGCGCTGGGCTGCGCCCCTGCGCTCCAGGATGTCAGGAGGGGAAAACACACACAGACACAATTAATCGTCGACCCCCAGGAAAATATAGGAAAATATGGGAAGTGGGGGGGAAGAGAAAAACCCAGAAAATATATGAAAATATGGGGAATCCTTTTACTTGTGTGTATTTATTTGTGTGTCCCAGGGCCCCATTCAGGAGGATCGGGCTGCAGCCGCGCGCTGGGCCCGGCCGTGCCGTGCGAGCGCGCGCCGCCCGCGGTGGCTCTGCTGGCGCGCGGGGGTTGGCGCGCCCGCGGCGGCCGAGACGCGGGCCGCGCAGGGCCACATGCCGCGGGCTCGTGGTGTCCGGCTGTGCCTTTGCCGCGCATGGCCGTGGCGCGCGTGGCCGTGCCGCGGGCCGTGGCTCGACTGCACTTTTTGATCTGCAGGGCGAGAGCGAACCCCTTCCGCTGAAAGCTGGGCGGGACGCGCACAGCTTCAATTAGCAGAGAAAGGGCGGAAGAAGGCGGGGTCTCACGCGGCCGGGAGAGGGCGAGGCCCAGGGATCAGGCGGTGCCGTGGCTCGACGACACGTGAGAGTGACCTTTCGCCGGAGGGACCTCGGGTGCGGGCACAGATGGGTCCCCAGATGGCCGAAAACGGAGCAGGAGCAGCGGCTCGCGCGCCCAGGTTTGGCCCCCCCGCGGCCCCCAAAAAGCCGCGCACCAGAGGTCACTCTTGCCCAGGGTCACTCTTACGTGCAGCCGAGTGGCCCTGTCGAGCGGGAGCGGGAGTGTCCCTGTCGAGCGGGAGCGTGTCGCGTCCTTCCGTCGACCGGGTCTGGGCGCACGTCAGCCGCGCCAACATGCAGCGGACTCTGGCGTTGAGGATGAGCCTCGGAAGCAGGGCGCGCCAGCATACCTCGACCGTGGGCATCATTGGACACAATGCTCGCTCCATCGGCCCCAGGGCACTCGTCTTGGCACGTGCTAGGTTGGCTGCACCTTTATACACCATCCAGGCTTGCTTGCGGGCGAAGGTGCTGGAGGTGGGTGATCATTTGCGGTCCTCCCTTGGTTCTGACGGAGCCGAGGCCGCGGCCCATTCTTTTGCCGTGCGCGGCCTTTTGCCGCGAAGGGCACAACTCGGGGTAGCCCCCTGATGGCCAGATGGATGATAATGATGAAGAGAAGGAAGAGGCGGATCACAGACGCAACAGGCCCCGCCTCATGTTTGCCTCACGTCGAAAGAGGAGACGGATCAGGTGGACAAGAGTGCGGGAGGTGGAGGGGGGAGATCATGTACGGAGACTGCGCGGGCGTAAGCGCGCAGGCAGCCATTGCGGGGCCAGCCGGTAGCCCGATTTGGGGCAGAGTGGTTGCTTGCCGCACCCCCCCTGCAGAAGGAATGCAGCCACGCTTGCGTGGCGACAGCCGCGACGACGACCACGGCCACGAACACGACCACGACGACCACAGCCACGAGCGCGACGACGATCATGCCGACGACTACAACGACCACGAGCCACGACCAAGACGGCCACGGCCACGACAGCAACGACGACCACGACTACGACCGTGACCGCAACGACCTCGTCCACGGCCACGATCGCGACGACGACCACGAGCACGGCCCCCCCTGCGACGATGACGACGCCCATGGCCACGTCTCACGACCGCGACCACGAGCACGACCACGACCACGGCGGCGGCGGCGACGGCGACGGCTGCGGCGGCGACCGCCACGGCAGCGGCGACCGCCGCGGCGGCGGCGACCCCCGGCCGCCGAGGTGGCCCGCCCGCGGCGGCCCGCCGCGCCCGCCGCCCGCCGCCCGCGCTGGCAGGGGCCGGCCCGCGGCGGCGCGGGCGCCCGCGCCCGGCCCGCGCGTGGCGCCGAGGCCGACGCGGCGGGCGGCGGCGGGCGACAGCGTCGGCCAGCGGCGGGCAGCGGCGGCGGCGGCGGCCAACGGCGGCGGCGGCGGCTGCTGCGGAGGTGCGCGCGCGCCGAGGCGGCGGCGGCGCACGGCGTTGGCGGGCGGCAGCGCTGGGCGACAGGATCATCACACACGGCCGCCGCTCCTGGCAAGGGTGGACCCTGGGCTCAGGGAATCGGCGTGTACGCCTCCCCGGCCACGCCAGGGGGGGCGTCCAAGCTGCTCCAGCCCCCGGGAGGGGCCTGGCCAGGGGCAGCGCGTATGTACAGGGCTCGTCGCCCTATAGCGGCGGCGGCGGCGACGACGTAAACAGGGGCTGACGACAGCGCGGCGGCTGCAGCGTCGACGTGCGCTTGCGGGCAGCGCGCGGCGTTGTCGTGGTGGACATCGGCGTTGTCGACGACGTCGTCGGTCGTCGACGACGTCGTCGTTTGTTGGGCCATCGGCGTCGTCGGGCGGCGTCGGCGTTCCGTCGACGCTTGTTGGGTCGCGGGCGTTCGGTTGTCGTACGTTCGGTTGTCGGCGTGTGGTAAACAAGCATTCGGTCGCGGACGTTCGATCGTCGATGTTCGGTCGTGGGCGGTCGTTCGTCGTCGTTGGCGGTTGACTCCGTTGTCGCTCGGTCTTCGACGCTGTTGACTCCGTTGTCGTTCGGTCGTGGTCGTGGTCCTCACTGTCTTCGTTTTCCTTGTCGTCGACGCCGTAGTCGTGGTCGTCGTCGTCGTGGTCGTCCGCGGAAGAAGGAGGACGACACGTGGCAGCAAGTGTAGCACGGACGAGGAGGAGGAGGAGGAGGAAAAGGAGAAGTTGGAGGATGAGGAGCAGGATGAGAATCAGCAGGATGGATGAATACGCACGAGAAGATGGAGCAGGATGAGGAGGATGATGAGGTATACGCGGAAGTGGAGGAGGAGGAGGAGGAGGAGGAATCTTCGCTGACGAAGATCAGACGGAGGAGCACGAGGGAGCCGAGCCGGGAGGAGAGGAGGAAGGAGCACGGCTCCTGTCTCTTCCCCTCACCGCCCTCCCCCGCCCCCTTCCCCGCCCCTCCCCGCCCCCTCTCCCCGCCCCCCCTCTCCTCGCCCCCTCTCCTCGCCCTCCCCCGCGGCTCCTCCCCGCCCCTCGTCGCCCCCCTCTCCTCCCGCCCCCCCCTTCGCCTCCCCCCCCCCGCTGCCCTCCTCCGGCCCCCCCCCCCCCCCGTCCGCCTCGGCGCCGACCCCGGAGGGCCGCCTCGAGGCAGCCCCCCCCCGAGGAGCCGAGGCCACGGCCCCCGCCCTCCCTTTACCAGCCTCGAATGTACCCCTCTCCTTCAGCTGGGCACGCCAAAAAAGGCGATGACAACCTCAGGAGTCCTCGCCCTCAAAACATAGGGAGTCCCCCAAGATTGGCATCGTGATGGGGGAGAAGGTGCCCAGCATATAGGGATGGGGATCTGTTCCAGGCTGGCAGCTCCCCGCCAGGCCGGCCCCCTCGCGGCAGCCCCCCGGCGCGGCGGCGGCGAGGCCCGCCCGCGCGCGGAGGGGTGCGCGCCGCGGCCGCTGCCGGCGGCGGCGGCGAGGGCGCCGAGGCCGAGGACGGCGAGGCCGACGACGAGCGAGGAGGAAGAAGCCGCGCAGACATGAGAGGACGGCGAGGATCGCAGAGGGCGACGACGCTCGAAGAGGAACGACGACGGTCGGCGATCGGCGCCGAGGGCGGCGAGGCCGGCGAAGCCGAGGACGGCGACGCCGAGGACGGTCGAAGTCGTCGCCATGACGTCGTTGATCGTGTTGGCGACGTGGTCGTTGTAGCCCTGGGTGGTGTCGTTCTTTTTGAGCGCCTTTGTCTTGTTCGGCCTGTGCCTTGGTCTGCCCCTTGCCTTTGTCGTTACTGTTCTTGCCCCGTCCGGTTGCGATTGTCGCGCTCGTGGTCGTCGTGCTTGCGGTTGTCGTGGGTTTGCCGTTTTTGTCCTTGCCGCTGTGGCCCCTGTTCCAGTAGGTGTCCGGGTGGTCGTTGGCCCACTGCTCCGTCTGTTGTCGGAGTTTCGCGCGGATTTCTCGGATCGGCGCTCGGCTCCCCCCTCCTGGCGGCGCCTGCGGCGCCGCCCCAGGCGGTTCTTGCGCGGATCGAGAGATCCGCGCGGACTTCCAGAACTTGTCATTTACGCACGTGGGCAAGGGCGAGGGCAGCGACGGCGGCGGTGGCGGCGGCGACGACGAGGACGGTAGCCATTGAGGTTTTGCTGAGGGCCCCGGTTGGGCCTCCGCAGGCCTCCGCTCTCCCTATGACTTCCAGGGGCCGTTGAAGTCCTCTGGGCGGTCCGGGCGGCGTCGGCCGTCGCCCTCGCCGTCGGCGTGGTCGTCATCGTCGGGTTCGTCGTCGTGGTGTTGTCGGGTGTCGTCGTGGTCCGCGTCTTCGCCAACGTCGTCGTCGTGGTCACGGCTGTGGCCGTCGACGTGGTCGTCGCTGTGGTCGTCGCTGCGGCCGCCGTCGTTGTTGTCGCCGTGGTCGTCGCCGTCGCCGTCGTCGTCGTGGTCGCGGTCAGGGCCGCCGATCTCCTGATCGTCGTCTTCGTCTCAAGCTTTCTTCTCTTCCTCCCTCATTCCTGCCCCCTTCTCCTTCCCCTCCTCTGTCCTCCCGGCCCTCCTCCCCTCCCCCCCGGCTCTTCCTCCTCCTCCTCCCTCTCCTTCTTCTCCTCCTCCTCCTCTTCTCCTCCTCCTCCTCCTCGTCCTCCTCCTCCTCCTCCTCCTCGTCCTCCTCCTCCTGCTCCTCCTCTCCTCCTCCCCCTCGTCTCCACCTGCCTCCGCCATTCCCACCTCATGCATCCTCCCGCCCTGTCCTCTCCCACACCTCCCCCTCCTCCTCACCCTCAACCCCCACCCTCCTGCCGACATGACCGCGGTGGCGACGAATAACGACGATGTCCAAGACGACGAGGACGACGCCACGTCGCCCACCGCAACAACGACGACGACGAAGCCGACGACGACGACGACGACGACGACGGCAACGACGACGACGACGACGACGATGACGGCACCGACGACGAGGAAGCCGACGTCGACGACGACACCCACGACGATGACGACGATGACGACGACGACGACGACGACGACGACGACGACGACGACGACGACGACGACGACGACGACGGCGACGGCGACCTCGAGCGAGCGCGAGGCACGACGAGCACGAGCAGCAGCGGCGGCGGCGGCGATCTGCAGCGGCGGCGGCCGCCAGGCCCGCGGGCGCGGCCGGTGGCGCGGCGAGCCGGCAGCCGCCGCCGGAGCTGATCGACACGCCGCCGCGGGAGCCCCCCCATCATCGATGCGTCTTGGGCGTGCACTTGTTCTCCGCCTCCTCCTCCTCCTCCTCCTCCTCCTCCTCCTCCTCCTCCTCCTCCTACCTCCTCCTCCCTCCCTCTCCTCCTCCTCCTCCTCCTCCTCCCCCTCCTCCTCCCCTCCTCCTCCTCCTCCTCCTCCTCCTCCTCCTCCCTCCTCCTCCTCCTCCTCCTCCTCCTCCTCCTCCTCCTCCTCCTCTCTCCTCCTCCTCCTCCTCCTCCCCTCCTCCTCCTCTCCTCCTCCTCCTCCTCCTCCTCCTCCTCCTCCTCCTCCTCCTCCTCCTCCTCCTCCTCCTCCTCCTCCTCCTCCTCCTCCTCCTCCTCCTCCTCCTCCTCCTCCTCCTCCTCCTCCCTCCTCCTCCTCCTCCTCCTCCTCCTCCTCCGCCTCCTCCTCCTCCTCCCTCCTCCTCCTCCTCCTCCCTCCTCCTCCCCTCCTCCCTCCTCCTCCTCCTCCTCCTCTCCTCCTCCTCCTCCTCCTCCTCCTCCTCCTCCTCCTCCTCCTCCTCCTCTCCTCTCTCCCTCTCCTCCTCCCTCCTCCTCCCTCCTCCTCCTCCTCCCTCCTCCTCCTCCTCCTCTCCTCCTCCTCCCTCCTCCTCCCTCCTCCTCCTCCTCCTCCCTCCTCCTCCTCCCTCCTCCTCCCTCCTCCTCCTCCTCCTCCTCCTCCTCCTCCTCCTCCTCCTCCTCCTCCTCCTCCCCCCTCCATCGGCCCGCGCCGGCGGGGTGCCCTGCTGCTCGGCCGGCGGCCAGCCTATGGGCCCACGAAAGAGTGTTGTACGAACCTTTTGTGGTCTGCTCGAGATGTTCTCAGAGCACGTGTGGCTGAGACTGCCTCGTTTTCACACATCGGGCACACGTTCTCCATGCGGTTGCTCATCGAACATTTTTCGGGCAACTCGGGTCAGGGCTAACTCGGGTTCGTTTTCCGGAAATCCGAACCCGAGTTGCCCCGGGCCCGAGTTACCCCGGATAACTCGGGCGCCCAGAGCCCCAATTCATCAGGGGTAACTCGGGTCAGGGCTAACTCGGATTCGTTTTTCGGGAATTTGAACCCGAGTTACCCCGGGCCCGAATTACCCCGGATAACTCGGGCGCCCAGAGCCCCAATTCATCAGGGGTAACTCGGGTCAGGGCTAACTCGGGTTCCTTTTCCAGGAATCCAAACCCGAGTCACTCCGGACCCGAGTTACCCCGGATAACTCGGGCGCCCAAGTGGGCCCACGAAGGAGTGTTGTAAGAGCCTTTCGTGGTCTGCTCGAAATGTTCTTAGGGCACGTGTGGCTGAGACCGACTCGTTTTCACACATCGGGCACACGTTCTCCATGCCGTTGTTCATCGAACATGTTTTGGGGCTCTAAGAACAAGTCGTGCCAGGCCCACAGGAATGCCGGGACTGTCGGTGCCGGGTATACGTTCTCCATGCTGTTGTTCGTCGAACAGTTTTGGGCTCTGAGAACACGTCGTGCTAGGCCCACAGGAATGCCGGGACGGTCGGTGCCTGCTCACCAGACGTGCTCGCGTCGAGGTGCGAGGTCTTCCAGACGTTCTCGCGGGCCTCGGCGGCTTTCCGGCCTCGGGGCGCCTTCCGCGGCTGCGCCTCGCCGAGGGCGCTCCCGGGGTGCCCAGATCGCCCCCGACCAGTCGCTGGAATGCCGAGTTAGGACAGGCTGGACGACCTCCTCCTCCTCCTCCTCCTCCTCCTCCTCCTCCTCCTCCTCGTTCTCCTCCTCCTCCTCCTCCTCCTTCTTCTCCTCTTCCTCCTCCTCTTCCTCCCCCTCCTCCTCCTCCTCCTCCTCCTCCTGGAAGGGAGGTTCCTGGCAGGGGCCGGGCTCCGGGGGCCCTGGCCAGGCCCCGCGAGGGTCAGAGAGCGATCCGGGATGCAAGAGGTCCTACAGGGGAAGGGTCGGGTTTTCGGGAGACCCCCTAAGGAAACGATCAAGACATCGCATGCCCGGGGACGGGTTGTCGTTGTGGCTTTTGTGTTGTCTTCGCCGCCGCCGTCGTCGCGGTCTTTGTGGTCTTCGTCCCTCTTGCCTACTGTTGTCTCTTGTCGTCCTTTGTGGTATTCGTCCTTCTCATGTACTGTTGTCTCTTGTCGTTCGTGGTCGCCGCCGCCTTCGTCGTCGTCGTCGTCGGCGTCGTCGTCGTGGGCGTTGTCGGCGTCGGCGTCGCCGTCATCGTCGGCACCGTCGTCTTCCTCGTGATGGGCGCCGTCATCGAAGGTCCGAGGCTCGAAGCTTTCCGGCGCTTCGGGGCCCCTTCCGGGCCCCGTGGGATGCTCTCTCGTGGCGAGAGGTCCCACCGTCGGCGCGTGCGGGTGCTCCGCAGCGGGCGCTCGGGCTCTCTCTCTCGCGCCGTGGGAAGAAGGATCACGGCGAGAGGTCCCCGGCCACCTGCGGCCCCTCGGGGCCCCCACGACAGTCCCATGGCCCGGGGCCCGGGGCTGTCACCACAGCGACTCGGCAGGAAGCTGCTGGTCCCGGGAAAACGTCAACTGTCGAGGTCGATTAGCAAAAACACTTTATTTATTTTCAATATATATATACACATATAATAATATAATATCATAATAATACTAATAATAGTAATAATAATAATCATCATCATTATAATAATAATATTAGTAATAATAATAATACTAAGTATAATAATAATGAGTATAGTAATAATAATAGTAGTAATAATAATATCAATTATTATTATAGTTATTATTATTATTATTATTATAAAAACCACGAAAAGAGTCGAGGTCGATCAGTAGGCCGACCCTGCCAGCTCAAGGGTGCCCCGTGCGTCCTTGGCTTCGCGGCCCGTGCCCTCTGCGTGCCCATGGCGACGTGGCCCCCCTCGGAGGGGTCTTCTCGCTTCCTCTCGCGCGCCCGCTCCTCGCGCTCTGACCCGCGCCAGACCGCCTCGCACCCCCGGGCGCCCGCGGACTTGAACCGCGTGTCCTCACCAGCCTCGAACCTATCCCTATCCCTAAGAGTGACACGCCGAAAGGCGATGAGAATCTCAGGGATGCGCCCTCAAAAGCTGAGGGAATGCCTGAGATTGGCATCGTGATGGGGCGATGCCCAGCATAGGGATAGGGGTATGTTCCAGGCTGGTAGGTGTCCTCTCCAGCCAGCCTCGACCCTGGACCTCTGGGGGCCCGCGCCGTGGACACAACAGATCCCGCGGCGGGAGCCTCGGCGGGAGCCTCGGCGGCGCGCCGGGGGGGGCGGCGCCGGAGCGCGGCGGGAGGCCGCATGCGACCCGTGCCGAGGCGCTCGGCGCCAAGGCCGCGGGGGGCCCCCCCGCGGGGGGCTCCCACGGCTGCAGACATCCGTTCTTCAAAGCGTGAATTACTTACCCCGCTTTCGCTTCCAGGCAAAACCAAGCCATACCACGCGCCTCCTCGTCGAGCGGCCTCACCAGTACAGGCCGTAGTTTGGCATCGCTTGGTATCTCTTGGAAGCGAGGGTGGTCAAAAGCGAGGTCGGTTTGTTTTCCCCCTAGTTCTGGACGCCCGAAATGGGTACGGCTGCGGCCTGTGTCCCTTCGAGACAGCAGGCCGCCTGCCCAACATCGGCCGCTGTTGGCTTGGGACAGCATTTGTTGTTGGGCACTGTGCGCACTGTTTCAGTACCCATTTCGGGCGTCCAGGTCCGTCGGATTTCAACCCCAGCCTGCGTTGTCAGATTTCGGCATCCTGTATCCGTTATAGGCTATAGTCAAACCGGGCTTGTCCCTCTGCAGGAGGAACATCCAGGGGACGATTTCTCTTTCCCTATTTTTTGACTATTCTCGAGCATCTTTGGGGTATTTTCATTCTTTGTCAAACATCGACCTGTAGGGGGACAGGCCCGACCTAACGGTACATTCGACGACCGACAGTGTCTGCAGGCCTCTTGCTTCAGTGGGTCCCCGGAGGGCTTCAGGGGCCTGCGTCCCGGCGAGGGCCAGAGATGCCGAACCAGTTCGAGCGTGGGTCCTCGCCGAACTCGTC